>CM040931.1:4045295-4377795 GCA_023029165.1 Gobiocypris rarus | reverse complement strand
ATAAAGTGTGTGATAACTGACTGACTCGCTTTCCTCCAGATGGTTGGTGACGTGAGGAAGAACAGAGTCTTCAGCGGCACTAATGCTCCATTCAGGACTCTGGATGCTTTTGTGCTCCATTGATGTGAAGACAGAGAGTCAGTGTGGGAACCTCACATGAGATCTACTCACACTGACCAACACACACACACACACACACACACAACACACATCTGGAGGCCTGGAGTCTGAGACAATGGAGACAATGACGTCTGGATTCCAGAGCACAACTCTAAAGCTTTAGATACAAACGCATTCATCAATACTAAAAACACTTCCCTTAAACTGCAGTTTGTAGTTAAATGTTTAGAGCACTGTTTATTGCAACAAGCATATGGCCAACTAAAACAAGATGACAATAAATAAATAAACCCAGACACACACACACACACACACACACATGTCTGGTTCACTATCTTTGTGGGGACTCTTCATAGGCGTAATGGTTTTTATACCGTAAAAACTGTACATTTTATCCCCCTATACTGGCCCTGCCCCTAAACCTACCCATCACACACACACACACACACACACACACACACACACACACACACACACACTGCCTCTGCCCTTAAACCTACCCATCACAGGAGACATGCAGCATTTTTACTTTCTCAAAAAAACTGTGATTAATAAGCCTTTTCAAAAGTGGAGACCACTGGTCCCCACAATGTAGGTGATCTCAGGTTTAAATGTTGTGTTTTTTAATTTTTTTATGGGGACTTTCCATTGACATAATGATTTTTATAAACCCACACCCCTTACACTAACTCTACTCATCACACAAAACTTTCTGCATTTTTTACATTTTCAAAAAAACATCACAGTCTGATTTATAATCTGTTTTTGGGATATTGCCATCTTTGAGGAAGCATTTTATCCCCATAATATATAATTTAATAAACTGTCTGATGCTCTGCAAAAGCTTCTCCACACGTGTGTAGAATAATGATGAGCGTGTGCAGCTCCAGTGACACTGATGTGAACATGAGCTCTCTACAGGTCAGCACTTTCACAGATTCTCCCCTGAGACACTGATAGAGGATCATTGAGCATGTGGCGGCCCACATCCCTCATTGTCTGTTCCAGCTCTTCCATTGGCTCCAGACTGTGAGAAACTCCTTGAAGCTCAAGCCTCACACATTCATATGGAGATTTGGGAGTATAAATAGAGGAGCTGCAGCCGGTGCAAATCAGACTCGCTCTGCACAGAGAGATCTACAGCACAGAGATCCAGACATGACACCTACAATCATCTCAAAGGAGCATCTCCCTCTCAACAACAAGGTACATTCACATCCTACTTACAGCAACATCACTGCAGCAGCTTTCACGGCTCTTCTCGATCACTGGCTTATTCCAAGGCCATTTTCCTGACACTTTTCTGTCTTGATTTGCAGCTGAGAAAGCCAATAGTGGAGAAGATGCGCAGAGATCGTATCAACAGCAGCATCGAGCAGCTCAAGTGTCTTCTGGCTCCAGAGTTCCTCCAGCAGCAGCAGCCTGATTCCCAGCTGGAGAAAGCAGATATCCTGGAGATGAGGCTCAACTTCCTGGAGCGCCACCGCTCCGGCTCACATGCTGTCAATCAAGGCTTCTCCAGGTGTGTGCGTGAGAGCGTGCACTTCCTGTCCACAGATGAGATGAAGACACAGAGCCAGAGAAGACTGCTGAAGCACTTCCAGAAGCTGCAGACATCATGTGATCAGAACAGGAGGGAAAGTGTCCTGCCTCGGCTGAGCGGCCCAGACCAGAACACCTTCAGCAAAGAGATGAATGTCAACAAGAGCGCCATCCGGAGGCCTTGGTAGATCTGGAGCTCAGCTCTCAAATTCAAGGACCACATTGGTCATAAATATGCATATACGTGTAAAGCTAATGCTTACTTTAAATTTTTCTTACAACATATTGTATGTACCTTAATTTGGGCTTATAATAAGTTTTTAAATGTCTTTCAAATGTGAAAGATTCTTCTCTAATCTGAACACCATGTTTTGTTTTTCTAAGTGTGTCCAATATTTGGAAGTGATATTTATGATTGTTTTAAATCATATTGAGATATATTTAAAACCCAACGTGGCTTGTATTTGTGTTTCTAAGGAAATAATATGCAGATCTGTTATTGTAGAGATCATAAAGATTGTGATTCAAGAGGTTATACTTCATTTTTCTATCTGTACTATGTACTGTGCTGTTGAACTGCCTTTCATAAGGGCTTTTCCATTGTGACAACCTTTTCACTGTGTTGGTGAAATCAACTTTCCTTCTGTGAAGGAATTCCTTTTAAAGTATGAATTGAAAAGGCCATTGAATGTATTTCAATCAGTCTGTGGCGAAATAAAACAATCAAAAGAAAATCTGTGCTTTTGACTATTCATTTACAGTCTCAAACTATATTAATGAAGGATTCATTGATCAAAAGCATGAATTATTCCTGCATGGGGTTTGTTTATGGCTGCTCATAAACATTTCTGAGTTGTTTTAAATGAGACGAAGGGTTAAAATAACTTTTATGAAACATTCTGTCGTTGGCAAGTGATGTGCTGTGGGTTATAAAGAGGACACTTAACGTCATTCATTTATGATATTATTACTCTGGAACCTGCAGGAAGGCTTTAAAAGCCCTTTGGATGTTCAGTTTTGAGAGGGAATGTGCACTGTAATAAAATAAATCCATAAAATAACAGAAAAAGTACTGGCAGCTTATTACCCGGACATTAGTAATTTTACGGACATTTCCATTAACCCTAAAACACAACACAGTGAAGTTCAAAAGTCTAAATACAGGTAAAACACCTGGGGAAAAAACAAATACAGTGCCTTAGTCCCTATTTTTATGGATTTTTTAAAGTGTGACCAATGGCGTTGACTGATTTCAGTGCAAATGTCTTAGGTTTTCTTTTATATAATTTTTATATTTGTATATTTTTCTGTCTAGGCCTATACATATTTTGACTGCATGGACAGAAAGATGGCATGCTGTCACTGAAAAGTTAATTATTCTTAAACTGATATGCATTTTAAATGTACATTTCTGTTGCTTTACAGACTAACCAATTTAGATTTTTTTTTTACTTACATTTTCATGAATATACTGGGTTTTTAAACCTTTGATATGATTGAGAACAAGTTTGTTTTTCTTGTTTCAGAGTCCCAAAACATTGAGATTTATTGAGGGTTTTGGGATGCTAATGACACTGAGCTGTGACTCTGGGTACCAGAGCTTTCCCACACTGAACAATAGACATGTGCCTATTCAGATGCTAATGACCGCGTGATCCTATAATAAAAATCCCCCCGGGAGACTGTTGAATGCTTGTCATCTAATGAGCAGAGAAACCCCCATTGACCACAGGTTGACGTATAGGTCTACACATGTGACGTATATGTGCATGTACAGAGTGTGGATCTTCAGGTGATTAATGGAACTTAAACACTTAAGGAAGTTAAATACTGTGTGCGTGCGTGCGTGCATGTGTTTGTGTGTGTGTGTGTGTGTGTGTGTGTGTGTGTGTGTGTGTGTGTGTGTGTGTGTGTGTGTGTGTGTGTGTGTGTGTGTGTGGATTTTGATAGATAGATGATAGATAGATAGATAGATAGATAGATAGATAGATAGATAGATAGATAGATAGATAGATAGATAGATAGATAGATAGATAGATAGATAGATTGATAGATAGATTGATAGATTGATGATAGTGGCTAGATAGATAGATAGATAGATAGATAGATAGATAGATAGATAGATAGATAGATAGATAGATAGATAGATAGATAGATAGATAGATAGATAGATAGATAGATAGATAGATAGATAGATAGATAGATAGATAGATAGATAGATAGATAGATAGATAGATAGATAGATAGATAGATAGATAGATAGATAGATAGATAGATAGATAGATAGATAGATTGATAGATAGATAGATTGATAGATTGATGATAGTGGCTAGATAGATAGATAGATAGATAGATAGATAGATAGATAGATAGATAGATAGATAGATAGATAGATAGATAGATAGATAGATAGATAGATAGATAGATAGATAGATAGATAGATAGATAGATAGATAGATAGATAGATAGATAGATAGATAGATAGATAGATGATAGTGGCTAGATAGATAGATAGATAGATAGATAGATAGATAGATAGATAGATAGATAGATAGATAGATAGATAGATAGATAGATAGATAGATAGATAGATAGATAGATAGATAGATAGATAGATAGATAGATAGATAGATAGATAGATAGATAGATAGATAGATAGATAGATAGATGGATAGATAGATGGA
Organism: Gobiocypris rarus; assembly: GCA_023029165.1. Classification (NCBI taxonomy): domain Eukaryota; kingdom Metazoa; phylum Chordata; class Actinopteri; order Cypriniformes; family Gobionidae; genus Gobiocypris; species Gobiocypris rarus. The sequence goes on along the minus strand of CM040931.1, from coordinate 4,373,449 downwards.
TAGATAGATAGATGATGCAGACATTTTGAAAATAAATGAAACCACATAGTTGAGTTGAGCTCAGTTTATTTTTCTTTCCATATGGAAAATATTTCTCATACACTGTTGTAAGCATTTGTTTCAATTCAATCTGCTTCATTAAACTGAAGCTCTGAGCAAAGAGACGACAACACACATCACATGTGAACATAACTCATTATATCAGTAGATTTACAATAACGTAAATACAGTTAACATATACAGCAGTATATAGAGTGTGCATGTATAGATGAAGATCTATATCCTTAAAAAATATACATTAACCCTCATAGAGGGAGAATTACAAAAAAATGAAATTGCATTCATTAAAATTCCTCATAGAGGATAGCAGAAGGTGAATTTTTCAAAAGAACAAATATGATCAAAAAGATCAATAAATGTTTTTTTGCCATTTGCAAGAACTCATACTGTTTCAACATGAAACCAAAATAAAGCTTATAATCACACAATGCATCACCTCAGAGGTGAAAATTATACCCAACGGATATGACAAAAATGCAATTTTATACTTGATATACACTTTTATAAAATGATAAATGCCAATTTGACAAAGTTTGTCATGAGAATATAACCCTTCACAGAAGGAACAATGACGGCTGTATACAGTACAGGAGAAGATCCAAAGAAAACCAACACACACTTACAAACCCTTAAAACAGGGTGAATATGATCTATTATAGACCAAAGAGGAAAAGATCAAATATGAATCATAAAGTCTCTGTAAAATGGTAATCTCAGAGGGAGACAAATATGAGCCCAATTTGAGCCACTTCATATAAACAGCACAGAATTCATAACGCATCGCATTAATATCATGAAATTATAACATTTCATATTATTTTCTGTGTAAATTGATCAGCTTTAAGGACAAAGCTTCAGTATGTTAAATCAAAAATTAACATCTCTTGAAGATTAATCTAATATAAGTCAATGTTGTCTAATGTAGACGTCAGGATATGTTCCCATCAGAGAAAGAGATCAAATATAAATCATAAAGTCTCTCTATGAAGATCGTCTCAGAGGAAATTAAATATAACCCCAATTTGAGCCACTTCATATAAACAGCACATAATTAATAATGGAGCAAGATTCTTGTCATCACATTAATATCAAGAAATTATAACATTTCATATAACCTGTGCTGTGTAAATCAACTCTTTATCAGCTTGCAGAACAAATCTTGAGAGTATGCTATCAGATTATGAATGGCCTTTAAAATAATAAAGGAAGTGTTTCCTTCACATCTCATCAAGATGCATTTAATGTAGAAGTCAATGTTGTCTAATGTAGACGTCAGGATATGTTCCCATCAGGAACTCTTGACAGGAAGTCTTCAGAGAAGATCGGATCATCAGAGCACTTTGCAGTGCAAATATCTCTTCCAAACTGGAACTCATGAAACACTTTTTCTCCAGAAGAGAAGCTGAAGCGCCACAGTCCACTGAGTCTAGTGTAGACGTTCAGTATGTGCTGCTGTTGCTGTAAGGCTCTCCCAAGGCCTCCAGATGGCGCTCTTGTTGACATTCATCTCTTTGCTGAAGGTGTTCTGGTCTGGGCCGCTCAGCCGAGGCAGGACACTTTCCCTCCTGTTCTGATCACATGATGTCTGCAGCTTCTGGAAGTGCTTCAGCAGTCTTCTCTGGCTCTGTGTCTTCATCTCATCTGTGGACAGGAAGTGCACGCTCTCACGCACACACCTGGAGAAGCCTTGATTGACAGCATGTGAGCCGGAGCGGTGGCGCTCCAGGAAGTTGAGCGTCATCTCCAGGATATCTGCTTTCTCCAGCTGGGAATCAGGCTGCTGCCGCTGGAGGAACTCTGGAGCCAGAAGACACTTGAGCTGCTCGATGCTGCTGTTGATACGATCTCTGCGCATCTTCTCCACTATTGGCTTTCTCAGCTGCAAATCAAGACAGAAAAGCGTCAGGAAAGTGGCCTTGGAATAAGCCAGTGATCGAGAAGAGCCGTGAAAGCTGCTGCAGTGATGTTGCTGTAAGTAGGATGTGAATGTACCTTGTTGTTGAGAGGAGATGCTCCTTTGAGATGATTGTAGGTGTCATGTCTGGATCTCTGTGCTGTAGATCTCTCTGTGCAGAGCGAGTCTCATTTGCACCAGCTGCAGCTCCTCTATTTATACTCCCAAATCTCCATATGAATGTGTGAGGCTTGAGCTTCAAGAAGTTTCTCACAGTCTGGAGCCAATGGAAGAGCTGGAACAGACAATGAGGGATGTGGGCCGCCACATGTTCAACGCTCAATGAACGCGCAGCTGCTTTCTAACAGATCTTTATTCTGCTGGAGTCACGGACACACACGGATTCACACACTTCTGTATTCATCACATTAAATCACTCACACAAGAGAAGTGTGTCTGTTCTCACAGGAGGAGCTTGGTTCCCAAACACTGAATCATCTGGGCTGCTTTTATATCTAGACTGTAAATTTATTCATATAAATAATATAATCAATTAATAAAATTACTCCAAAATTTGAAAGAGAGACTGAAAATTTGGATTTAAGGGTGCAAAAGTGTAACTGTATAACTGTATTTCTCTTTAAATTGACACAGATGTTTATAAACTTTAAAAACATTTTAGTAATTTTGAAGTGAACGGGAATGACGTGGGAAACGCTTGTAGATCAAAACCATTTAGAGTTTGAATCCCTGGGGTTTTATTAGTGTTTGTGCGTCTCATTATCATGTGAATAGACACACTTCTATTGTTGTGTTTGAGGCTCAGTGTGGGAAACTCTGGAGAACAGAGTCACAGCTCTAGTGTCATCAGCATCATAAACCCCAACACAACCTCAATATTACACACACACACACACACACACACACGGGAGTTGACACACTTATGGATATCACACACTTGCACCAGCTTTATCCTGCAGTTTCCCATGGGAATAGCATGTGAGATGTTCAAGATTCCACAAGATCATAACCATCTCTATCTATTTTTAACTCTCTTGTACTTTCAAGTCCAGTGTTTATGATGCACTAAAGAACTAAGATATGAAAACCTAAATAAAATTGTATCTTGATTTAGCCTTCGCATTTTGTTTGATATTCTATAATATACACTTACAGACAATAAAGCTTAACCCTGTGCTGAAATATATTATTCTTTGCCTGTTTTATTGTTTTAGAGCACATTGACTGTAGAAGTTGAGCTGCAACTGCAGAACTCTTGTTTTGACCATCTTGTGGGAACCAGAAATGTCCTGCGTCCCCACATTCATAAAGATGAATATAAGTGACCTTACTGGCAGATGGCAGTGAGGAGAACATCCCACCGATTCACTCATCACAGGATTGTTCAAAACTCGGAGGCTTCTGATTGGCTGAGAGGAGTGAGGTGCGAGTATAAATGGAAGCTGAAGATGAAACGACATTTCACAGCGAAGACACTTCAGTCCAAACTGAGCTTGAGCTTCAACACAGTCATGGCGACCTACATGGACGTGTCTTTCCAGAGCAGCATCAAGACTCAACATGTTCAACACGCAAGGTGAGGTCTTCAGAAACTCATGGATGCATGAAGCATCATCTTCTGCTGTTTTATTCCGTGTTCATCCTGTAAATGCACATGAACTAAAGTGATGGTGGTGTTGTTTTCAGATGCGTTCTTACATGTTTGGAAAGAAAGTGTGGCAACAGTTTGGAGAAGCTCAGATCTGCTCTTGGAGAGTATCTTCAGAACGGCATCCACACCTCAGATCTTCTGGAGAGGGCCGTGTCCTTCATCACCCTCAAACGAGTTTTACTTTCCCATGACGGCTACTCCAGATATTCCCGTGACATCCTGCGTCTTTTCCCAGATCACACAGAGGATGTAGCGGCGTTGTGCTCTGAAGAATGAACATCACCTGGAAAACTCTTCACACAAACCGCTCTTAGAAGAAAGACTGAACATTAAGACTTCAGATTTTCTTGTGAAGATCTCTCACTAATGCCTTAACCTTGTGTATATAACTTTGTTTTAATGATTGTTAGATTTATATTTCTTGCTCAAAAGAATATTTTTATATTTTTGTTTTTACAAATGCTGTTTTTATGCATTATATGCATTATTTCTGGCAGTTACACTGCAATCTCTGAATCTTTGTGTTTGTAAATGAATGCTGTTTTCATTTAAACTGCATGAAGAGATTTTAACCCCAAACTCCTTTAATGGAGTAAATGTTGTTCTATAGAAGTATTGTGATTCAACAATGATCTCAAGCCATACGAATGGACAACTGCGTCCAAGAGATAGATAATAAAATTTGTTTATTTTTTTTACAATGTACATTTCTGTCTCTTATTTGATGTGTGTTATGAAGGTTTCCTGCTCAATAACAGGTCAGGCTCTTACACATAAAATATGCCATATGTTTCCGCTCTCAGAACACAGAAATGCATTTGATCATTTTACTCATGCATTAAATGCATTAACTATCATAAGTGCATTCTAAGTCAGTGATCCCTCGATCTAGAGTTCGTGTATCCCAGGATTACTTAAACCAGTTCCAGAAAGTACTTGGAAATGTTTTATGTTGCTTTATGACTTAAAATATTAGGACTTTTAATAAAGTCAAGTGCCCTATAGTAGGATAATCATTACTAATGTCTAGATTTTTTTCAATTCTTGAAAAGAAAAAAGAAAAAAAAAAGTGCAACTTGTACGCATTAGTATGGAGTAACATGGAGATGGAAAAGTATGAAATGGAGGAAAAAATATATAAGAATTTGTGTTCACATGTCAAACTTTTGTGTTCTTCTGTGTTTCTCAGGGGAACGCGAAGAGAGAAGGCAAAAGCAGTCCCCCCATCTCATATTTAATTCTTCTTCACCGTGTCCCTGTAGAGGCTCCGTACATCTAATCTGCCTTTCCATGCTATCAGATATTTCCTACTTCCAACTTCTAAAGTCGTGATTACAAGCTCATGGCGTTTAAATTTTGACTTGAGAGGGCGTTCATGTCCAATATTTAACTAGTAAACTAATATTTACGATAATTCTGATAGTGAAGGCATAACTACAGAGCCCTAAAGGATGGTAATGGTAAAATAATCAATACATCATCAGTTCTACTTCCAAAACATGTTTTTGTCTTATTCTGATTCACTACGGTAAGCCTATTAATAAGTGTTTATATTTTAGTCTTAATGGGATGGTTTTCACAGGAAATTGCGTAAATGCGTCACTCACCCGTGTGTCTCGTCACGTCTGTAAATAGAGTAAAGTCGCTCTGGTGTAGGGACAAATTGGGTCCCCACCGAAATCGGGTCTCCTTTAGGACCCCAAGCGATCCCATTGGTTTAGATTGCTTTTAATAGGTATTCTCTTTAGCGCCTGATTACAATTCCTACAAAATCATGTTATGATAAATGCTGTTTCAACTACGTTATAATGACCATTTATGTCTGTAGTATTAGTTAGCTTATGTACTAGCATTGCATACAGATAAGAGATTAGCCTGATAGCTTAGTTTATACACTATATATATTATTATTAGGCTATTATTATTTATTAACAGTTAATCAACTGTATATGTAGTGAGCTATGCATATTTTAAATTAATATAATTCGTATATACTAAGGGTAATCATTAAATGACCGTTTGGGAAAACCAGATTTGTCATGACTCTGAGTTTGTAGCATATTCATTATAGAGAAATTGAGGACGTTTGTTATTTTGGCTTATAATCGTTCAAGACAAAGAAGAAGAAGAGTCCATCATTTAAGATATTGACATTAATCACAGAAGATGTCAGGTGTTCAGTTGATTGTTTTATTGCAGCAGAAATACATTCACTGAACTGCTTTAGTGTTTTAAAACTTCAATTGCCTTCACAGAAAGACACAAACGATCACATGATCAATTAAAATGATAAATGCCAATATGACAAAGTTTGTCATGAGAATATAACCCTTCACAGAAGGAACAATGACGGCTGTATACAGTAAAGGAGAAGATCCAGAGAGAACCAACACACACTTACAAACCCTTAAAACAGGGTGAATATGATCTATTATAGACCAAAGAGGAAAAGATCAAATATGAATCATAAAGTCTCTGTAAAATGGTAATCTCAGAGGGAGACAAATATGAGCCCAATTTGAGCCACTTCATATAAACAGCACAGAATTCATAACGCATCGCATTAATATCATGAAATTATAACATTTCATATAATTTTCTGTGTAAATTGATCAGCTTTAAGGACAAAGCTTCAGTATGTTAAATCAAAAACTCACATCTCTTGAAGATTTATCTAATATAAGTCAATGTTGTCTAATGTAGACGTCAGTATATGTTCCCATCAGAGAAAGAGATCAAATATAAATCATAAAGTCTCTCTATGAAGATCGTCTCAGAAGAAATTAAATATAACCCCAATTTGAGCCACTTCATATAAACAGCACATAATTAATAATGGAGCAAGATTCTTGTCATCACATTAATATCAAGAAATTATAACATTTCATATAACCTGTGCTGTGTAAATCAACTCTTTATCAGCTTGCAGAACAAATCTTGAGTATGCTATCAGATTATGAATGGCCTTTAAAATAATAAAGGAAGTGTTTCCTTCACATCTCATCAAGATGCATTTAATGTAGAAGTCAATGTTGTCTAATGTAGACGTCAGGATATGTTCCCATCAGGAACTCTTGACAGGAAGTCTTCAGAGAAGATCGGATCATCAGAGCACTTTGCAGTGCAAATATCTCTTCCAAACTGGAACTCATGAAACATCTTTTCTCCAGAAGAGAAGCTGAAGCGCCACAGTCCACTGAGTCTAGTGTAGACGTTCAGTATGTGCTGCTGTTGCTGTAAGGCTCTCCCAAGGCCTCCAGATGGCGCTCTTGTTGACATTCATCTCTTTGCTGAAGGTGTTCTGGTCTGGGCCGCTCAGCCGAGGCAGGACACTTTCCCTCCTGTTCTGATCACATGATGTCTGCAGCTTCTGGAAGTGCTTCAGCAGTCTTCTGGCTCTGTGTCTTCATCTCATCTGTGGACAGGAAGTGCACGCTCTCACGCACACACCTGGAGAAGCCTTGATTGACAGCATGTGAGCCGGAGCGGTGGTGCTCCAGGAAGTTGAGTGTCATCTCCAGGATATCTGCTTTCTCCAGCTGGGAATCAGGCTGCTGCTGCTGGAGGAACTCTGGAGCCAGAAGACACTTGAGCTGCTCGATGCTGCTGTTGATACGATCTCGCGCATCTTCTCCACTATTGGCTTTCTCAGCTGCAAATCAAGACAGAAAAGCGTCAGGAAAGTGGCCTTGGAATAAGCCAGTGATCGAGAAGAGCCGTGAAAGCTGCTGCAGTGATGTTGCTGTAAGTAGGATGTGAATGTACCTTGTTGTTGAGAGGGAGATGCTCCTTTGAGATGATTGTAGGTGTCATGTCTGGATCTCTGTGCTGTAGATCTCTGTGCAGAGCGAGTCTGATTTGCACCGGCTGCAGCTCCTCTATTTATACTCCCAAATCTCCATATGAATGTGTGAGGCTTGAGCTTCAAGGAGTTTCTCACAGTCTGGAGCCAATGGAAGAGCTGGAACAGACAATGAGGGATGTGGGCCGCCACATGCTCAATGATCCTCTATCAGTGTCTCAGGGGAGAATCTGTGAAAGTGCTGACCTGTAGAGAGCTCATGTTCACATCAGTGTCACTGAAGCTGCACACGCTCATCATTAGACACACGTGGCGTCAGTGACACCTGCATCATCTCCGTCCACACATGGGGATTTCAACATCACATCATTCCTGCACATCTCATCTCAGTTACTGTGTGCTTATAATGAGCAGTTTTCATATGCATTCCTAAGTTTAACATCAAACTAGAATATTTTTATATATAAAACTGTATAACCAATTAGATCAAGTTAAATCATACTTTATTTATGGAGCGCATTTAAAAACAGCAGAAAATAAACCAAATTGCTGTACAATTTAAGAATAAAGTTTAAACTTGAGGAAAACAGAAAGAGAGGAACAAGAATCATAGAATAATAAAAACACTGAATAATGAAATACAATGTGTGTGTGCATAAAGTTCAACATTTCAAGTCTTTCCTCAGAAGTAAGTGCAGATATTTAGTGTTTATCTTCATCATTATCATCGCTGCAGTGACGTCACACACTCATGATGAAGCGTGTGTGTGTGTGTGTGTGTGTGTGTGTGTGTGTGTGTGTGTGTGTGTGTGTGTGTGTGTGTGTGTGTGTGTGTGTGTGTGTGTGTGTGTGTGTGTGTGTGGGTCAGTGTGAGTAGATCTCATGTGAGGTTCCCACACTGACTCTCTGTCTTCACATCAATGGAGCACAAAAGCATCCAGAGTCCTGAATGGAGCATTAGTGCCGCTGAAGACTCTGTTCTTCCTCACGTCACCAACCATCTGGAGGGAAACGGAGTCAGTCAGTTATCACACACTTTATGAGCACAATATGTCATGCAAATATGCAATGTTCCTGCATATTAAATGTGGAATATGCAAAAATAACTCTGTATTAGCTTTTTTTTTTTAGCATCAAATTAGATTTCAGTTGCATCTGTGAGAGATGTTTCTGTTCAGATGATAAAAGTTTCTTAAGCTCCTGATGCAAAAGCTCAAAGTCATTGTAAAAGTTGATGATGCGTAAAGGAAAATAAATAGTGATATTCTGCTCACACTGCTGATGACATCATGTCGCCTATGGAATGTCCCCCATTCACAAAACAAACTGTGTGTGTGTGTGTGTGGCGTGTGTGTGTGTGTGTGTGTGTGTGTGTGTGTGTGTGTGTGTGTGTGTGTGTGTGTGTGTGTAATATTGAGGTTGTGTTGGGGTTTATGATGCTGATGACACTAGAGCTGTGACTCTGTTCTCCAGAGTTTCCCACACTGAGCCTCAAACACAACAATAGAAGTGTGTCTATTCACATGATAATGAGTCTTAATGCAGGACAGATTCCCTACAAGCTTTCTCACGCCTCTGATGCTCAGCACTTGTTATAGTAAACAAACATTTTTATATGAATCTGAAGACACATTTCTTAAAATAAAGCATTTGATTCAGTTTGTTTCATTTTGAAACGTATAATATTAGTATATAGATTATATAGAGTAAAGTTACAGTCCAATGTATTCATGTTGACCTCTGACCCCTGGTCTCTTAGTTGAGCTCTATTGTCTCTGAGGGTCTTTGAGTGAGTTCTGTCTCTCACGCTCTCTTCATTCACTCAATTCAATTACAGACGCAGATCTCAGAATTTTGGTTAATATTCTGGCATGGTTCTCTCACAGGTATGAACATTCTTCCAGTAATGTGAAAAAACATTTATTCAAAGTTATCTGTTCTTTAAGAAACATTAGCACAAAAACGTAATTAATAATTTATATATATATAATGTTTTTCTGGAAATTTTTTATTTTATTTAATTTTTTATGTTACAACTTGTTTTAGAATGTTCAGAGAACATCATAAAGAAATGTTTCCATAATGGAATGTTCCCTTAACGTTTTATGGTTGATGGTTTGCATAATCAAGAACATTTTTAAAACATTAAAAAAACTGAATGCTTGAAACGTTCAGAGAACATTCAAGAAATAATGTTTTCATAACGTTATGGGAATGTTAGCAAAACATTGTTAGAGCATATTTTTGTTTGCTGGGCAGGTAGCCAACTGTACAATATTCTACTCGGTAATATATCAGTGCTAAACAATGCAATGAGGGATGTGGGCCGCCACATGCTCACACACGGATTCACACACTTCTGTTTCATCACATTAAATCACTCACACAATAGAAGTGTGTCTGTTCTCACAGGAGGAGCTGGACTGGACAGGTTTCATGAGTTCAGAGACGATCAGAATGTAATACTGTGATTATATTTTAGACATCTATGACAAAATCCAATCCATTCGAGTTGTCCTCTGACCCCGCAAAAATTATGTATATATACACCGATCAGGCATAACATTATGACAGGTGAAGTGAATGACACTGATGATCTCTTCATAACAGCTCCTGTTAGTGGGTGGGATATATTAGGCAGCAAGTGAACATTTTGTCATCAAAGTTGATGTGTTGGAAAATGGGCAAGCGTAAGGATTTGAGCGAGTTTGACAAGGGCCAAATTGTGATGGCTAGACGACTGGGTCAGAGCATCTCCAAAACTGCAGCTCTTGTGGGGTGTTCCCGGTCTGCAGTGGTCAGGATCTATCAAAAGTGCTCCAAGGAAGGAACAGTGGAGAACCGGCCACAGGGTCATGGGCGGCCCAGGCTCATTGATGCACGTGTGGAGCGAAGGATGGCCCGTGTGGTCCGATCAAACAGACGAGCTACTGGAGCTCAAACTGCTCAAGAAGTTAACGCTGGTTCTGATAGAATGGTGTCAGAATACACAGTGCGTCTCAGTTTGTTGACCAGTCAGGGTGCCCATGCTGACCCCTGACCCCACCGAAAGCACCAACAGTGGCACGTGAGCATCAGAACTGGACCACGGAGCAATGGAAGAAGGTGGCCTGGTCTGAGGAATAACATGTTCTTTTACATCACGTGGATGGCCGGGTGTGTGTGTGTGGCTTACCTGGGGAACACATGGCCCCAGGATGCACTATGGGAAGAAGGCGAGCCGGCGGAGGCAGTGTGATGCTTTGGGCAATGTTCTGCTGGGAAACCTTGGGTCCTGCTATCCATGTGGATGTTTTATCTAAGTATTGTTGTAGACCATGTACAAAGATTTTTCATGTAAACAGTATTCCCAAGTATTATATTATGTATTATGTATGTATATATATATATAAGTAAAATAAATTAATAAAAAACATTTTTATTTGCGTTCTCTGCGCATTTATTTCCAGCTGGAATTGAAGAACCCTTGTGATTCAATATACTAACAGTTGTCTCTGACTTTCATATTTTGATTTGAACATCTTGTGGGAACCAGAAATGTCCTGCGTCCCCACATTCATAAAGATGAATATAAGTGACCTTACTGGCAGATGGCAGTGAGGAGAACATCCCACCGATTCACTCATCACAGGATTGTTCAAAACTCGGAGGCTTCTGATTGGCTGAGAGGAGTGAGGTGCGAGTATAAATGGAAGCTGAAGATGAAACGACATTTCACAGCGAAGACACTTCAGTCCAAACTGAGCTTGAGCTTCAACACAGTCATGGCGACCTACATGGACGTGTCTTTCCAGAGTAGCATCAAGACTCAACATGTTCAACACGCAAGGTGAGGTCTTCAGAAACTCATGGATGCATGAAGCATCATCTTCTGCTGTTTTATTCTGTGTTCATCCTGTAAATGCACATGAACTAAAGTGATGGTGGTGTTGTTTTCAGATGCGTTCTTACATGTTTGGAAAGAAAGTGTGGCAACAGTTTGGAGAAGCTCAGATCTGCTCTTGGAGAGTATCTTCAGAACGGCATCCACACCTCAGATCTTCTGGAGAGGGCCGTGTCCTTCATCACCCTCAAACGAGTTTTACTTTCCCATGACGGCTACTCCAAATATTCCCGTGACATCCTGCGTCTTTTCCCAGATCACACAGAGGATGTAGCGGCGTTGTGCTCTGAAGAATGAACATCACCTGGAAAACTCTTCAGAAGAAAGACTGAACATAAAACCTAAAAAACCTCTCTCACTATAATGCCTTAATGCATCTTTTATATCTTTATTTTTTTATATTTCTTGCTCAAAAGAATATTCTTATATTTTTGTTTTTGCAAATGTTAAGTTTTATGCATTATATGCATTATTATTGGCAGTTACACTGCAATTTACCTTAATGTTTATCTTTGTAAATGAATGATACTTTATGCTGCTTTTCATTTAAACTGCATGAAGAGATTTTAACCCAAAACTCCTTTAATGGAGTAAATGTTGTTTTATATAAGTATTGTGAATCAACAATGATCTGATTATTTTGATGATAACACAGTGATATGATGATGATATCAAGTCATACAAATGGACAATTCTGTCCAAAATAAAACAAGAGATTTTCTACACTTTACATTTTAGTCCCTTTTTTGATTTAATCATTCTCTTTTTTTGGATTATGAGAGTTTCCTAATAAAAAAAGTGTCAGATACATACAAAATCATATAAATTATAGATGTAATTGTGTTTGCTCTGAAACAGTAAGACAGGGTGGGACATATCGAACAGCCCCTCCCCTTTTTTAAAATAGCCAATAGCGTCTTGTTTATATCACAGCTTGGTAAAGCCAGTTTCTTTCCTCATCTCTAACCATTTCACAATAAGGTTGTATTAGTTAATGCATTAGTTAACATGAACTAATAATGAACTGCACTTATAAAGCATTTATTTATCTTTGTTAAAGTTAATTTTAACATTTACTAATGCATTAAAAAAATCTTGTTAACATTAGTTAATGCACTGTGAACTAACATGAACAGCTGTATTTTTATTAACTAACGTTAACAAGATTAACTAATGCTGAACAGAGGTGTTGTTCATGGTTAGTTCATGTTAACTAATGCGTTAACTAATGTTAACTAATACAACCTTATTGTAAAGTGTTACCAAATTATTAATAAGCCTATAATATATTCAGAATTTGAATAAAACCAGAGGTGTAAAGAGTACCTGAAAACTATACGTGAGTAAAAGCACAGATTCCTTACAGAGATAATGTTATTACAAGTTTAAAGTCTTAAAGTATCTGATTTTAAGAGTAGTATTTTACTCATACTAAATATACTGTAGGCTCAATGATGCACTAGAGCTCAACACCTGAGAGACATACCAGTTAAAATAAGAAACTTTTGATTTGTGAGATGGGAAATCATGTTTATTTTCTAAAATCGAAATAAAACTGAACACCTCAATATTTGCAATAATCAAGGTCGACACAACAGACTCTTAAAGTCTACAAACTCTGTCTCAAAGTCTCAGTTAAGCTCAAGTGCACAAAAAGGCCATAAGTAAATCAATATCTTTCTATAAGGTCTATAGTGGAAACATAAAATAATGTTAAGTAAAATGAAACAGTCAAAGCCTTCTTGCAGTGGATGTGCTGGTTTTAGCCTCCTCACCGGCTGCAGTCATGTCCTCATCTCATAAATCAAACACTTGCGATTCATCAACTCTCTGCTAATGCACTCGCATTCATGTAAAGTAACCTGATGGACATGTTTGTGTGAGTTAAGGCAAAACGCACAAGATATAGTACCTTTAATGCCCTTAGATGGCGATATCACTTCTTCATAGCAGAAACACTGCTGCAGAAAAAGTTAGGTGCCATGCAGAATGTATATTTGTGTTGTATTGGAGTAAAAAGTTACGTAGAGAGTAAAAGTTGCTAATATGTTTGATACTCAGTACAACTACAAAATAGCCAAAAAGATGCTTAAGTGCAGTAACTAATTACATTTACTCAAATACTTTACACCACTGAATAAAACTTATGTTCCCTTTCGAGTACTCTCGTTTGCTTGCTAACGCTACGGGAATTCCTTTCCTCGAGATATTGAAGCAAAATTTTTATCCTAAAATTTACCATATAACACGCAGTGCAGCTGCACAGCTCTCAGCAGGAAGCTGCTGCGTGCTGATTGGCTGTGCCGCTGCAACTGCAGCAACCTATGGCGAGACCGCTGGGCGGGACGGACCAATCGGGTCCTCTATATTCCCGCCACAAGGGGCAACAGAATTTGCATAGCCAAGGGTACATAACTCCCTGTCTCGCTAGGTTAGTCAGATTAATTCTTCTTCAGCGACTCACCTCGCTGAGCTCTGGATCGAAGCCTGCCGTCGACACGCACCCAGCGGAACTCTGCAGCCTGAGGACGTCGGAATCTCCGCCTTCAGCCTGCCTTCCAGCTGCGCCATCCGGCATATATCCTTTTACCATTACTATGTCTCATTCTTGTGCCTCGTGCAGAGGTTTTGTGCGGGCGAGGATCGACACATCATCTGCGCATCGTGTCTCGGACGAGACCACGCGCAGGCTGCACTCAACCAGGGCGGCTGCCCGGAGTGCGACGAACTAGTGCTGCAGACCCTTCGGGCTCGGCTCGCCAGTTTCGACCCGAATCCCGTCCCTTGCTCTCAGCCTCTCGAGCCACGGAAAAAGAAACGTCGCGACCAGAGGCCCCCGGAGCGCTCTGGCGAGCACACGCCGGTCATTTCCCCGCGTGCCTCGCCATCGCCTGTCATGTTCGTCGAGGAACAGCACAGCTCCCCTCGTTTGGCGGCTGCTGTTTCCTTCGGCGGACAGGAGGAGGATGACAGTCTTTCTCTTGCTGCATCCGCGGGTGGTCGGATACCGTCTCGGAGCACGCCACTGCCGCGGACTGCCAGCGGCGGCAAAACCTCGGTGGACGCTGAGCTCATACGCCTGCTCACCAAGGCCGTGGACGACCTCGGCATTGACTGGTCTCAACCCGAGGAGCCCACGAGAAGCAGACTTGACGAGTGGTTTTTCGAGAACCGTCGCCAACCAACCGCTCAAAAACCCGCTCCCTTCTTTCCGGAAGTCCACGAGGAACTAACCAAGTCGTGGAAGGCGCCATTTTCTTCTCGCGCCAAGTCCTCCTTTTCTTCAGCGCTCTCGGTGGTCGATGGCGCTCAGAAAAGAGGATATCAAGCCCTTCCTCCCCTCGAGGAAGCCGTCGCGCACACCTTTGCCCGCCCTCCGCCAGAGGATGGCAGTCTAAGGCTGTGCACCCTTCCAAAGCCTGCCGCACTACTTCCAACCTCGCCGGTCGAGCATCGCCTCCGCCGGCCAGGCGCTTCAGCGCTTCACTCTATGGCGGTGCTTCAAGTCTTCCAGGCCAAACTCCTCCGTTCCTTGGATGAGTCTGTCCCGGATAACGAGGTTCTGAGGGATCTGCGCGGCGCCACTGACTTGGCCCTGCGTGCCACAAAGGCCAACGCCCAGGCGATCGGCAGATGTATGGCCAACTTGACGGTATTGGAGCGCCATTTGTGGCTTAACCTATCCGAGATGAAAGACTCGGACAAGACTGCTTTCCTGGACGCGCCCATGTCGCCTTCAGGACTATTCGGTCCCTCCGTGGTTGGATTCACGGAACGCTTCACTGAGGCACAAAAGGCTTCACAGGCAATGCGACATTTCCTGCCCAAGCGTTCCAGCTCCTCTACTAGCCGCCATGCTAAAGCTAGGCGGCCCAGCCCACCAAGGCGGCGCAGCCAGCTCAACAGCCTCGCGGGCTTCAAGCCGGACAGCGCTCCGCTCTACGAGCCGCAGCAAACCTCCGGGCGTCAGGTCCCGACCCAGCAATGTGTCGAAACCTGAGCCGCGAAGCTGTATCTAGCCAGAGGCACGAAGAGAGGTTGGATAATGCCCGCTTCGGCCGGTTTACCACCTCGCTCTCTTCAAAAACGTTCCCTAGCTCCCTTCAATCAGGTGGCTGGGAACATCACATACAGTCAACGAGCCCGCAAGCAAGCGCGCTCGCCTGTACACAAACGCCGTTTTTACGGCGACCACATGGGTCACGAAAAGAGTTTTTCTCTGTAGGCAGTGTGCCAGCAATAAAGCATGTACCCCTACACTCAATCACTCCCCCATGTTCCCCAGCTCCCTGCACTCAGGTGGCTGGAAACACTATCCTCACAGACAACGAGCCCGTGCTCAAACGCGCTCGCCTGTACACAAGCACCTATATTATATGTCCCCCAGCCCCCTGTACTCAGGCGGCGGGAAACAATTACCTCATAAGTGCCACTCTAACGCAACATTATCGGGCCACCGAGTCCCTGTTACTCAGCGACTCGACCCACAAATTAATCCAGCCCCTGTCTTCGAAGGCGAGGCCTGGCAGGCCATCCCGGCATTTCAAAATGGGTGTTGAACATAATAAAACAAGATTACTCGCTACAGTTTGCTCAGACCACGCTTTTCGCGCGTGGAGAGACAACGGTGAGAAGCGACACAAGTCACGTGCTTCGAACCGAGATATCAAAACTGTTAATAAAAGGGGCGGTGGAAGCCGTGCAACCCTCACAGAGCGAGTCGGGCTTTTACAGTCGCTACTTCCTTGTACCAAAAAAGGACGGTGGTCTCAGACCCATCCTAGACCTCAGACACCTGAACAAAGCCCTTATGAAGCGCCCGTTCAGAATGTTGAGAACAAAACAAATCCTCGCGCACGTTCGCCGGGAGATTGGTTTTTCACTGTGGATCTAGAGGATGCCTATTTCCACATACAGATTGCCCCTCATCACAGGCCATTCTTGAGATTCGCCTTCGAGGGGAAAGTATACCAATACAGGGTGCTACCCTTTGGTCTATCTCTGCCCCCCCGCACGTTTACGAAGTGCATGGAGCGGCGCTAACCCCGCTGAGGCTTCGGGGAATGAGAATTCTCAATTATCTCGACGACTGGCTCATAATAGCTCAGTCAGAGATACAGTTATTAAACCACAGATCTTGGCTTCTCAACCATTTGAAATGTTTGGGCCTCAGAATCAACGTGGCAAAGAGCTCATTGTCTCCCACACAGAACATTTCGTTTCTGGGAACAGTATCGGACTCACTGCAGATGAACAGCCGCGCGCTCTCTGTTCAGAACCGAGTGGTTTCCCTCAGGTCCGGTGCACTCACCCCTCTCAAACACTTTCAGAGGATGTTGGGTCTCATGGCCTCGGCGGCCCCAGTTCTCAGACTAGGTCTGTTACACATGCGCCCATTACAGCGCTGGCTGAATCGCCGCGTTCCAGCTCACGCATGGCTCTCGGGCCGATTACGAATCAAGGTAGATCACAGCTGTGTTTTGGCTCTGGCTCCTTGGAAAAATCCTGTCTGGTATCAGGCGGAGTGAGCTTGGGCACTGTTACGAAGTGGAAGGTTATCTCGACAGATGCACCCAACCTAGGTTGGGAGCCCTTCACGAGGGCAGGCCAGTCTCGGTCTCTGGTCAGACTCGGAAAAGAGCCTTCACATAAACTGTCTAGAGATGAAAGCGGTCACGTTATCGCTAAGAGCTTTCCTTCCGTACATAAAGCACCACCACGTCCTAGTCCGAACGGACAGCAGGTCGGTGGTAGCTTATATAAATCGCCAGGGCGGTCTAAGATCTTTCAATCTGCACGCAATGGCGGAAAAACTCCTAATATGGGCAGAGCGCAACCTGAGTTCGCTGAGGGCGACTCATGTGCCAGGCATTCTGAATTTGGGTCCGGACATGCTGTCCAGGGACAAAGTGTCCCCAGCAGAGTGGTCTCTTCACCCACACACAATTCAGACAATTTGGGGCAGGTTTGGAGAGGCAAAAGGGGATCTTTTCGCCACACAAGACAATGCTCAATGCCTAACATATTTCTCCAAGCACAAGGATGCGTTGGCCCACGAATGGCCCAATCTTCCTCTTTATGCTTTTCCCCCAGTCTCAATGTTACCTCAGGTTATAGAGAGGATCTGGGAGAGCAACTGCGCTGTGCTTTTAATAGCCCCGCTTTGGAGAAATCAACCATGGTTCTCACTGCTAAGTCAGATGTCAGATACTGCTCCGTGGCCGATTCCGCTGAGGAGAGACCTCCTCATGCAGGCGAAACGGCAGATCTGGCATCACCGTCCCGATCTATGGGCGCTTCATGTCTGGCCCATCAACGGGTACATGAGAACCTCTCTGAAAATGTATTAAACACTATTGCTGAAGCTAGAGCCCCACGACCAGGCGGCTCTATTCAGGCAAATGGGCAGTCTTTTCAGACTGGTGTAAACACGGACCCTGACCCCACACAATTGTGAAGTGTCAGAGGTGCATTTTTTTACAAGAGCTGTTGGACGCGGGTCGTTCCCCCTCCACGCTCAAAGTTTATGTGGCCGCTATGGCAGCGCACCACATTCAAGTGAACGGACTGTCACTGGGAAAGAACGATCTTATCGTGCGCTTCCTTAAAGGGGCTAGAAGGCTTCACCCACCTCGCCCCCCTTCAGTTCCTATATGGGACTTGTCTACAGTCCTGGATGCCATGAAAGGTTCTAAATTCGAGCCTCTGCATTCGGTGAGCTTAAAGCTCCTGTCACTAAAGACCACTTTTCTGCTGGCGATTGCATCAGTTAAGCGGGTGGGTGATCTGCACGCGCTCTCTGTGAGCGCCTCTTGTCTGGAATTTGGGCCAAACGATTCTAAAGTCGTCCTCAAACCAAGGCATGGATACGTACCTAAGTGCTTTCAACTCCGTTCAGAGCACAGGTCATTTCACTTTCAGCACTTTCATCATCGTTAGATGAAGAGGATGCTAATTTGCTCTGTCCTGTCAGAGCGCTGAGAATTTACATAGAGCGTTCTGCTGTTTTCAGGCACACTGAACAGCTCTTTGTGTGCTTTGGCGGCCGCACCGCGGTGCGCGGTTTCAAAGCAGACCTTGTCACGTTGGATAGTGGATGCTATCTCACTGGCTTATGAGTCTAAAAATCTCAGCTGCCCTTTAGGCGTCAAAGCCCATTCGACTAGAGGCATGGCCTCTTCGTGGGCTTGGTCTACTGGCATTTCTTTGAATGATATCTGTGCGCGGCAGGCTGGGCCTCACCGTCCCACTTTTATCAGGTTTTATAATTTAGAGGTTCCTGCCCTACAGGCTGGGCTTCTTGCTGTGTAAATACATCTGACCCATTAAGGCTCGGTATTCTGGCCTGGGTAAAGTATTTGTATAAGTCATAAGCACTCCTTATATGACTCAGTTATCTGGTCATTCACTATTCATGACCTGACTATGTCTGGTCTACTCATATAGATATATATATATATATAAATATATATTGTATCTTATGTGTTACTTCATTAAATGGCCCGACTCAGGTCTGGCTTATATTGGACTTCATGATACCATGTTACGGCCCACTTAGGTCGGCTGGGGTATGGTGTCTCCGGGCTTCAGAGCCGTTAAGCAAGCACGGCGTTTTGCATTGGTTCCCGTGGCGTTAGCAAACGCAATACGAGTACTCTCGAAAGGAACGCCGGTTACTAACGTAACCTCGGTTCCCTGAGAAGAGGAACGAGTATTGCGTTGCCCGTGCTTTGCTTTCTCAGGAGTCGCTTCAGTCGATTAACCTGACTAACCTAGCGAGACAGGGAGTTATGTACCCTTGGCTATGCAAATTCTGTTGCCCCTTGTGGCGGGAATATAGAGGGACCCGATTGGTCCGTCCCGCCCAGCGGTCTCGCCATAGGTTGCTGCAGTTGCAGCGGCACAGCCAATCAGCACGCAGCAGCTTCCTGCTGAGAGCTGTGCAGCTGCACTGCGTGTTATATGGTAAATTTTAGGATAAAAATTTTGCTTCAATATCTCGAGGAAAGGAATTCCCGTGGCGTTAGCAAACGCAATACTCGTTCCTCTTCTCAGGGAACCGAGGTTACGTTAGTAACCGAAGCGTTTTCTTTGGTATGTTGTAAGTAGCAAAGTGACATCGATGCATTACCGTCTATGGATTAATGCGTTTGTGAGTTGTGCTCTGGAATCCAGACGTCATTGTCTCCATTGTCTCAGACTGTGTGTGTGTGTGTGTGTGTGTGTGTGTGTGTGTGTGTGTGTGTGTGTGTGTGTGTGTGTGTGTGTGTGTGTGTGTGTGTGTGTGTGTGTGTGTGTGCGTTGGTCAGTGTGAGTAGATCTCATGTGAGGTTCCCACACTGACTCTCTGTCTTCACATCAATGGAGCACAAAAGCATCCAGAGTCCTGAATGGAGCATTAGTGCCGCTGAAGACTCTGTTCTTCCTCACGTCACCAACCATCTGGAGGGAAACGGAGTCAGTCAGTTATCACACACTTTATGAGCACAATATGTCATGCAAATATGCAATGTTCCTGCATATTAAATGTGGAATATGCAAAAATAACTTTGTATCAGCTTTTTTTTTTAGCATCAAATTAGATTTCAGTTGCATCTGTGAGAGATGTTTCTGTTCAGATGATAAAAGTTTCTTAAGCTCCTGATGCAAAAGCTCAAAGTCATTGTAAAAGTTGATGATGCGTAAAGGAAAATAAATAGTGATATTCTGCTCACACTGCTGATGACATCATGAGTTACATCATCAGACCATCTTGTCAAGCTCGTGCATGTGTGTGAATATCCATAAGTGTGTGTGTGTGTGTGTGTGTGTGTGTGTGTGTGTGTGTGTGTGTGTGTGTGTGTGTGTGTGTGTGTAATATTGAGGTTGTGTTGGGGTTTATGATGCTGATGACACTAGAGCTGTGACACACACACACACACACACACACACACACACACACACACACACACACACACACACACACATCACACACACACACACACACACACACACACACACACACACACACACACACACACACACACACACACACACATGAGTTTTGATCTACAAGCGTTTCCCACGTCACTCCCGTTCTCTTCAAAACAACTTCTGTGCAAAATGTTTTTAAAATTTATCAACATTTTTAATCTGTCAATTTAAAGAAAAATACATTTATACAAACATTTGCACCCTCAAATATCTTTTCATGTGATATATTCTTGTTTGATTATTTATTGTATTTATATTGTCTTTTGTAACATTATACTACCGTTCCTCCTGTGAGAACAGACACACTTCTCTTGTGTGAGTGATTTAATGTGATGAATACAGAAGTGTGTGAATCCGTGTGTGTCCGTGACTCCAGCAGAATAAAGATCTGATAGAGGATCATTGAGCATGTGGCGGCCCACATCCCTCATTGTCTGTTCCAGCTCTTCCATTGGCTCCAGACTGTGAGAAACTTCTTGAAGCTCAAGCCTCACACATTCATATGGAGATTTGGGAGTATAAATAGAGGAGCTGCAGCCGGTGCAAATCAGACTCGCTCTGCACAGAGAGATCTACAGCACAGAGATCCAGACATGACACCTACAATCATCTCAAAGGAGCATCTCCCTCTCAACAACAAGGTACATTCACATCCTACTTACAGCAACATCACTGCAGCAGCTTTCACGGCTCTTCTCGATCACTGGCTTATTCCAAGGCCACTTTCCTGACGCTTTTCTGTCTTGATTTGCAGCTGAGAAAGCCAATAGTGGAGAAGATGCGAGATCGTATCAACAGCAGCATCGAGCAGCTCAAGTGTCTTCTGGCTCCAGAGTTCCTCCAGCAGCAGCAGCCTGATTCCCAGCTGGAGAAAGCAGATATCCTGGAGATGACGCTCAACTTCCTGGAGCGCCACCGCTCCGGCTCACATGCTGTCAATCAAGGCTTCTCCAGGTGTGTGTGAGCGTGCACTTCCTGTCCACAGATGAGATGAAGACACAGAGCCAGAGAAGACTGCTGAAGCACTTCCAGAAGCTGCAGACATCATGTGATCAGAACAGGAGGGAAAGTGTCCTGCCTCGGCTGAGCGGCCCAGACCAGAACACCTTCAGCAAAGAGATGAATGTCAACAAGAGCGCCATCTGGAGGCCTTGGGAGAGCCTTACAGCAACAGCAGCACATACTGAACGTCTACACTAGACTCAGTGGACTGTGGCGCTTCAGCTTCTCTTCTGGAGAAAAAGTGTTTCATGAGTTCCAGTTTGGAAGAGATATTTGCACTGCAAAGTGCTCTGATGATCCGATCTTCTCTGAAGACTTCCTGTCAAGAGTTCCTGATGGGAACATATCCTGACGTCTACATTAGACAACATTGACTTCTACATTAATGCATCTTGATGAGATGTGAAGGAAACACTTCCTTTATTATTTTAAAGGCCATTCATAATCTGATAGCATACTCAAGATTTGTTCTGCAAGCTGATAAAGAGTTGATTTACACAGCACAGGTTATATGAAATGTTATAATTTCTTGATATTAATGTGATGACAAGAATCTTGCTCCATTATTAATTATGTGCTGTTTATATGAAGTGGCTCAAATTGGGGTTATATTTAATTTCCTCTGAGACGATCTTCATAGAGAGACTTTATGATTTATATTTGATCTCTTTCTCTGATGGGAACATATACTGACGTCTACATTAGACAACATTGACTTCTACATTCTTCATGTGCTGTTATTATCGTCCGGTTTCAGGACTGAGAGATTGAATTAATCTGACAACATTCTCTGAATGTCATGATCAAATATCTCTTATGATGGATTTTTATATTAACTTTGACATATTTGACATGTATATTTGTCCTGTTTTGGGGAAATGTTTTAATATTAATTTTTGTCTTCAGTGAAGATTTTCTATGAATGGACCTGTGATTTATTTATTAAATCTGGATTTGCGTTGATTAATATTTTTAATCTGAATGTGCTTTTATGAAAGCTGTTTATTTGACCTCTTTTCAGTTCTTTGAAAGATTCTGTGATTGTTAAAGTTTTGTCATGTTTGATATTGTACTTTTGAGATTTTTCTGAATCTCTTAATGATTATTCTTCTCAAACTGAGAAATGTTTGTTGAATCATAAAGTGCTTCAGTTCTGTGTTGAATATGTTGATGTATTATGATGTATAAACTCGGCTCTTTTGAGAGCATCAATGTCTCTTGGAGATTCTCCGAGCTCATGTTGTGATTTATTATCACTCAATGTCTGAATGATGTCATTTCCTCAATGACTAAACTAATATTCATGACAATAAAATCAGTTGAACTTATTTCTGTCTCTGCATTTTGTTTTTTGAGTATATATATATAATATAAATAAAAAAAAAACTTAAAATATTCAGATGAAACTTGAGTTTGGAGTATTAATACTCCATAATATGTTATATAATACATCTATGTGTATTTTAATAAAATATTTATTATCATAAATATGAATTTAGCGGCTCCATGTCAACCCTTTCTCCCTCGTTTAGCGACAACTAGCCTCTGACTCTACAATGCACACACACACACACACACACACACACACACACACACACACACACACACACATGGCTGTTGTTGTGATGTTTAATATGAATATTACCATGATCTGGTGTCTTATATGTAACCCATAATCATGATCATTTCATTATAACTGTCAGATCTAGTGAAAATGACCTCCGGGACTTCACTAATATTGATGGAATATTGTTTTAAATCAATATTTTCTGTCCATGAGCCTCTGACTTACGCACACACACACACACACACACACACACACACACACACACACTTACACACACACACACACACACACACACACACACATGTTTGAAAATAGATATCTCATGAAGATTAGATCGTTGTTCTCATCACAATTAGTGAGGCCTGCTGAAGTTACAGCTCCAGTGAGAGGTGTGTGTGTGTGTGTGTGTGTACTGAAGTGAATCAACAAAGTGTCGTTGATTTTAATGCTTAATATAAAAACTTTTCTTATTAATGTTTATTTCAACAAGTGCTGAGCATCAGAGGCGTGAGAAAGCTTGTAGGGAATCTGTCCTGCATTAAGACTCATTATCATGTGAATAGACACACTTCTATTGTTGTGTTTGAGGCTCAGTGTGGGAAACTCTGGAGAACAGAGTCACAGCTCTAGTGTCATCAGCATCATAAACCCCAACACAACCTCAATATTACACACACACACACACACACACACACACACACACACACACACACACACACACACACACACACACACGGGAGTCGACACACTTATGGATATTCACACACATGCACGAGCTTGACAAGATGGTCTGATGATGTCACTCATGATGTCATCAGCAGTGTGAGCAGAATATCACTATTAATCTTCCTTTACGCATCATCAACTTTTACAATGACTTTGAGCTTTTGCATCAGGAGCTTAAGAAACTTTTATCATCTGAACAGAAACATCTCTCACAGATGCAACTGAAATCTTATTTGATGCTAAAAAAAAAAGCTAATACAGAGTTATTTTTGCATATTCCATAATACATTTAATATGCAGGAACATTGCATATTTGCATGACATATTGTGATCATAAAGTGTGTGATAACTGACTGACTCCGTTTCCCTCCAGATGGTTGGTGACGTGAGGAAGAACAGAGTCTTCAGCGGCACTAATGCTCCATTCAGGACTCTGGATGCTTTTGTGCTCCATTGATGTGAAGACAGAGAGTCAGTGTGGGAACCTCACATGAGATCTACTCACACTGACCCACACACACACACACACACACACACACACACACACACACACACACACACACACACACTGACACACACACTGACACACACACACACACACACACACACACACACACACACACACGCTTCATCATGAGTGTGTGACGTCACTGCAGCGATGATGATGAAGATAAACACTAAATATCTGCACTTACTTTTGAGGAAAGACTTGAAATGTTGAACTTTATGCACACACACACATTGTATTTCATTATTCAGTGTTTTTATTATTCTATGATTCTTGTTCCTCTCTTTCTGTTTTCCTCAAGTTTAAACTTTATTCTTAAATTGTACAGCAATTTGGTTTATTTTCTGCTGTTTTTAAATGCGCTCCATAAATAAAGTATGATTTGACTTGATCTAATTGGTTATACAGTTTTATATACAGAAAAAAAATATATAATTACATTCCAGTTTGATATTAAACTTAGAAATGCAGATGAAAACTGCTCATTATAAGCACACAGTAACTGAGATGAGATGTGCAGGAATGATGTGATGTTGAAATCCCCATGTGTGGACGGAGATGATGCAGGTGTCACTGACGCCACGTGTGTCTAATGATGAGCGTGTGCAGCTTCAGTGACACTGATGTGAACATGAGCTCTCTACAGGTCAGCACTTTCACAGATTCTCCCCTGAGACACTGATAGAGGATCATTGAGCATGTGGCGGCCCACATCCCTCATTGTCTGTTCCAGCTCTTCCATTGGCTCCAGACTGTGAGAAACTCCTTGAAGCTCAAGCCTCACACATTCATATGGAGATTTGGGAGTATAAATAGAGGAGCTGCAGCCGGTGCAAATCAGACTCGCTCTGCACAGAGAGATCTACAGCACAGAGATCCAGACATGACACCTACAATCATCTCAAAGGAGCATCTCCCTCTCAACAACAAGGTACATTCACATCCTACTTACAGCAACATCACTGCAGCAGCTTTCACGGCTCTTCTCGATCACTGGCTTATTCCAAGGCCACTTTCCTGACGCTTTTCTGTCTTGATTTGCAGCTGAGAAAGCCAATAGTGGAGAAGATGCGCAGAGATCGTATCAACAGCAGCATCGAGCAGCTCAAGTGTCTTCTGGCTCCAGAGTTCCTCCAGCAGCAGCAGCCTGATTCCCAGCTGGAGAAAGCAGATATCCTGGAGATGACACTCAACTTCCTGGAGCGCCACCGCTCCGGCTCACATGCTGTCAATCAAGGCTTCTCCAGGTGTGTGTGTGAGAGCGTGCACTTCCTGTCCACAGATGAGATGAAGACACAGAGCCAGAGAAGACTGCTGAAGCACTTCCAGAAGCTGCAGACATCATGTGATCAGAACAGGAGGGAAAGTGTCCTGCCTCAGCTGAGCGGCCCAGACCAGAACACCTTCAGCAAAGAGATGAATGTCAACAAGAGCGCCATCTGGAGGCCTTGGGAGAGCCTTACAGCAACAGCAGCACATACTGAACGTCTACACTAGACTCAGTGGACTGTGGCGCTTCAGCTTCTCTTCTGGAGAAAAAGTGTTTCATGAGTTCCAGTTTGGAAGAGATATTTGCACTGCAAAGTGCTCTGATGATCCGATCTTCTCTGAAGACTTCCTGTCAAGAGTTCCTGATGGGAACATATCCTGACGTCTACATTAGACAACATTGACTTCTACATTAAATGCATCTTGATGAGATGTGAAGGAAACCATTCATAATCTGATAGCATACTCTCAAGATTTGTTCTGCAAGCTGATAAAGAGTTGATTTACACAGCACAGGTTATATGAAATGTTATAATTTCTTGATATTAATGTGATGACAAGAATCTTGCTCCATTATTAATTATGTGCTGTTTATATGAAGAGGCTCAAATTGGGGTTATATTTAATTTCCTCTGAGAAGATCTTCATAGAGAGACTTTATGATTTATATTTGATCTATTTCTCTGATGGGAACATATAATGACGTCTACATTAGACAACATTGACTTATATTAGATAAATCTTCAAGAGATGTGAATTTTTGATTTAACATACTGAAGCTTTGTCCTTAAAGCTGACCAATTTACACAGAAAATGATATGAAATGTTATAATTTCATGATATTAATGCAATGCGTTATGAATTCTGTGCTGTTTATATGAAGTGGCTCAAATTGGGCTCATATTTGTCTCCCTCTGAGATTACCATTTTACAGAGACTTTATGATTCATATTTGATCTTTTCCTCTTTGGTCTATAATAGATCATATTCACCCTGTTTTAAGGGTTTGTAAGAGTGTGTTGGTTCTCTCTGGATCTTCTCCTGTACTGTATACAGCCGTCATTGTTCCTTCTGTGAAGGGTTATATTCTCATGACAAACTTTGTCAAATTGGCATTTATCATTTTAATTGATCACGTGATCATTTGTGTCTTTCTGTGAAGGCAATTGAAGTTTTAAAAAACTAAAGCAGTTCAGTGAATGTATTTATGCTGCAATAAAACAATCAACTGAACACCTGACATCTTCTGTGATTATTAATGCCATTATCTTAAATGATGGACTCTTCTTCTTCTTCTTCTTTGTCTTGAACGATAATAAGCCAAAATAACAAACGTCCTCCTCCTCACAAATAGACTCCATGTTTTCAAACTCAGAGCTTTAAAGGCTCTCAGTAACCTGTATAATTCTTCCAATATTTCTCTGTTGAATAAAACACCTCACTCACCTGTTGAGTAACGCATCTCAGATTCAAACCCTCAGTTCTCGCTTGTTTCTGGTTTTATCGCGAGCTCTGTCTCGTTCTCCAGCAGACTCTCCTCTGTTCGGTGTTTGTTTAAACGGGTGATTCTCTGGAGGATGAAGATTTAGCGGCTCCATGTCAACCTTTCTCACTCGTTTTATGACAACTAGCCTCTGACTTCACACACACACACACACACACACACACACACACACACACACACACACACACACACACACACACACACACACCTCTGTCGCTCTGTAGTTAGTTAGAGGTGTCATCCACACAAATGTACGGAGCCTCTACAGGGACACGGTAAAAAAAAAAAAAAAAAGATGGTAGTCTTGGTCTCAAGGAACAAAAAAGTTTGGCAAGCAAACACAAAGTTTCTCGGGGAAATGCAAAAGCATTGAGTATATTTTTTCTTCCCATCTTAATTTTTTCCATGGCCTTGCCAGCTCTGTACTAAAATCCAAGTTCTTTCTGGACCTGGTTTAAGTAATCCTGGGATACATGAACTTCAGTTCGAGGGATCACTGACATAAAATGCACTTATGATATTTAATGCATGAGTAAAATGATCAAATGCATTTCTGTGTTCTAACTGAGAGCGGAAACATATGGCATATTTTATATGTAAGAGCCTGACCTGTTATTGAGCAGGAAACCTTCATAACACACATCAAATAAGAGACAGAAATGTACATTGTAAAAAAAATAAACTACTTTTATTATCTATCTCTTGGACGCAGTTGTCCATTCGTATGGCTTGAGATCATTGTTGAATCACAATACTTATATAGAACAACATTTACTCCATTAAAGGAGTTTGGGGTTAAAATCTCTTCATGCAGTTTAAATGAAAACAGCATTCATTTACAAACACAAAGATTCAGATATTGCAGTGTAACTGCCAGAAATAATGCATATCAGGGCCGTACCCACCATTGAGGTCCCCGAGGTCCGGACCTCGGTAATTCTCCGAGGTGTACATAATAGAAGTTGCAAAATAATAGCCTATTAAGGCGGCGTGTACAAACAGGTGTTCTCGCCTCGCCCGGCGTATGTTTTCGATTGTTTCCACTGGATGCGCCGCACTTTTCAAAAGCGCCAGCAGCTGGCAGGTTTTGTCCATTTTTACGCGTTGATCGCGTTGAACTTTGGGTGAACATCAATGTCCAATCACAGTGGAGGAGAGGCGGGACAAATGCCACAACCACCAACCGGCGCTTCGAACAACGACTGATGTTTGTCATCACAACACCGCGAGAGCGCTCTAAATTTACATTTACAACTTTGTTTTTACCGATACAGACGAAAATGAAAAGACTGCTTCAAACAAAGCTCAGCTTTGAAAAGAGAAAAGATACAGGGCAAGAGAAGGAGACTGGGGAAAAGAAAGAGAGATGATGATGGCGATGAGACAGAAAGAGCAGGTAGCCCACTGTGCTCAGAATAGAAAAAGCATTAGCCAACAATATATTCCTAATTGCTACACATAATGTGATTCTTGTCTGTGAAATCCAGGCTAAAGTCTCATAATCTAATATTGAGATTAGGAGCATCAAATTTTGATTTCACTCATTGGTTATATTTTCACATTGATTTCTATCTTTGACATGATCTTACTCATTCAACATTAAATATATCAAGGTTATATGTTCAAATAATGTTCTTTACATAATGTAAATCACAAAAATTAACTTTAGCTAGGTTTTCAAAGACGGAGTCACACATATGTCGTCTTTGGCTCAATTTAACAACAAAACAAACACCTAATAATTATATTAGTAGTATTGTTACATATATTATTACGTATTTGTAGGAGGAACAAGTTATGAGAGAAATCACTTTAGTGATTTATGACCTGTTTTCTCATGGGGGACTAAAAATGTCCCCACAAGGAACAGAGGATTGTCATTACACATATTAAGATCTTTGTGGGGACATTTTGCTCCCATACTGAGGGATTACCAGTCCACACACACACACAGAAAAAGAGGCACACACACACACACAGCACACACATGTCATTGGCCACACACATACACATCACACAAGCCATGCAATGCTATAGAAGAACAGGTTAAAGAGGTGACAGGAGAAAGGAGGAGAGCAGGACAAGAGGAAGAGAAGTGATGGCTGTCAAACTGGCACAATTCATGAATCTGATCCAGCAAAGTTTAAAAATAAACAACTAACAGATTATGACAAATACTACATTCTCCAGAATAAGTGGTTAAAACATAACCATCATTTTCCTAAAACAAAGTTTGGTGAAAAGCAGTTATAATGTGAACTGGGAGGAGAAATATCCTTGGCTTAGATATTCTGTTTCAGAAGATTCTACTTACTGTGCTGTTTGTATGGCATTCAGCAAAAAAACTACAAACACAAATTTCATTAAGGCCATTTCTTTTAGTATGTTATTGTGATTTGTCAATAATAAACATAAACACCTTTCTGATTTTCTAATTTGGAGTCAATTTTTTCAACATTTAACCAGATTCTCATTTATAAAAATCTGTTGTCTTCTTAAAATAATTTTTAATGGTTTTAAAGCTACAGTTAGCTGATTCTTTGATTTTCTTATGTCTTAAAATGCATATGTAAATGAGGGAAATGTTTTTTTCAAACCTCCAAAATTCATATTTGGACCTCGGTATTTAGAAAATCCTGTGTACGGCCCTGATGCATATAATGCATAAAAACAGCATTTGTAAAAACAAAAATATAAAAATATTCTTTTTAGCAAGAAATATAAATCTAACAATCATTAAAACATAAAGTTATATACACAAGGTTAAGGCATTAGTGAGAGATCTTCACAAGAAAATCTGAAGTCTTAATGTTCAGTCTTTCTTCTAAGAGCGGTTTGTGTGAAGAGTTTTCCAGGTGATGTTCATTCTTCAGAGCACAACGCCGCTACATCCTCTGTGTGATCTGGGAAAAGACGCAGGATGTCACGGGAATATTTGGAGTAGCCGTCATGGGAAAGTAAAACTCGTTTGAGGGTGATGAAGGACACGGCCCTCTCCAGAAGATCTGAGGTGTGGATGCCGTTCTGAAGATACTCTCCAAGAGCAGATCTGAGCTTCTCCAAACTGTTGCCACACTTTCTTTCCAAACATGTAAGAACGCATCTGAAAACAACACCACCATCACTTTAGTTCATGTGCATTTACAGGATGAACACGGAATAAAACAGCAGAAGATGATGCTTCATGCATCCATGAGTTTCTGAAGACCTCACCTTGCGTGTTGAACATGTTGAGTCTTGATGCTGCTCTGGAAAGACACGTCCATGTAGGTCGCCATGACTGTGTTGAAGCTCAAGCTCAGTTTGGACTGAAGTGTCTTCGCTGTGA
Organism: Gobiocypris rarus; assembly: GCA_023029165.1. Classification (NCBI taxonomy): domain Eukaryota; kingdom Metazoa; phylum Chordata; class Actinopteri; order Cypriniformes; family Gobionidae; genus Gobiocypris; species Gobiocypris rarus. Next base: position 4,343,261 of record CM040931.1, on the reverse strand, counting down.
AATGTCGTTTCATCTTCAGCTCCATTTATACTCGCACCTCACTCCTCTCAGCCAATCAGAAGCCTCCGAGTTTTGAACAATCCTGTGATGAGTGAATCGGTGGGATGTTCTCCTCACTGCCATCTGCCAGTAAGGTCACTTATATTCATCTTTATGAATGTGGGGACACAGGACATTTCTGGTTCCCACAAGATGTTCAAATCAAGAGTTCTGCAGTTGCAGCTCAACTTCTACAGTCAATGTGCTCTAAAACAATAAAACAGGCAAAGAATAATATATTTCAGCACAGGGTTAAGCTTTATTGTCTGTAAGTGTATATTATAGAATATCAAACAAAATGCGAAGGCTAAATCAAGATACAATTTTATTTAGGTTTCGGCTTCATATCTTAGTTCTTTAGTGCATCATAAACACTGGACTTGAAAGTACAAGAGAGTTAAAAATAGATAGAGATGGTTTTGATCTTGTGGAATCTTGAACATCTCACATGCTATTCCCATGGGAAACTGCAGGATAAAGCTGGTGCAAGTGTGTGATATCCATAAGTGTGTCAACTCCCGTGTGTGTGTGTGTGTGTGTGTGTGTGTGTGTGTGTGTGTGTGTGTGTAATATTGAGGTTGTGTTGGGGTTTATGATGCTGATGACACTAGAGCTGTGACTCTGTTCTCCAGAGTTTCCCACACTGAGCCTCAAACACAACAATAGAAGTGTGTCTATTCACATGATAATGAGACGCACAAACACTAATAAAACCCCAGGGATTCAAACTCTAAATGGTTTTGATCTACAAGCGTTTCCCACGTCATTCCCGTTCACTTCAAAATTACTAAAATGTTTTTAAAGTTTATAAACATTTTTAATCTGTGTCAATTTAAAGATAAATACAGTTATACAGTTACACTTTTGCACCCTTAAATCCAAATTTTCAGTCTCTCTTTCAAATTTTGGAGTAATTTTATTAATTGATTATATTATTTATATGAATAAATTTACAGTCTAGATATAAAAGCAGCCCAGATGATTCAGTGTTTGGGAACCAAGCTCCTCCTGTGAGAACAGACACACTTCTCTTGTGTGAGTGATTTAATGTGATGAATACAGAAGTGTGTGAATCCGTGTGTGTCCGTGACTCCAGCAGAATAAAGATCTGTTAGAAAGCAGCTGCGCGTTCATTGAGCGTTGAACATGTGGCGGCCCACATCCCTCATTGTCTGTTCCAGCTCTTCCATTGGCTCCAGACTGTGAGAAACTTCTTGAAGCTCAAGCCTCACACATTCATATGGAGATTTGGGAGTATAAATAGAGGAGCTGCAGCCGGTGCAAATCAGACTCGCTCTGCACAGAGAGATCTACAGCACAGAGATCCAGACATGACACCTACAATCATCTCAAAGGAGCATCTCCCTCTCAACAACAAGGTACATTCACATCCTACTTACAGCAACATCACTGCAGCAGCTTTCACGGCTCTTCTCGATCACTGGCTTATTCCAAGGCCACTTTCCTGACGCTTTTCTGTCTTGATTTGCAGCTGAGAAAGCCAATAGTGGAGAAGATGCGCAGAGATCGTATCAACAGCAGCATCGAGCAGCTCAAGTGTCTTCTGGCTCCAGAGTTCCTCCAGCAGCAGCAGCCTGATTCCCAGCTGGAGAAAGCAGATATCCTGGAGATGACGCTCAACTTCCTGGAGCGCCACCGCTCCGGCTCACATGCTGTCAATCAAGGCTTCTCCAGGTGTGTGTGTGAGAGCGTGCACTTCCTGTCCACAGATGAGATGAAGACACAGAGCCAGAGAAGACTGCTGAAGCACTTCCAGAAGCTGCAGACATCATGTGATCAGAACAGGAGGGAAAGTGTCCTGCCTCGGCTGAGCGGCCCAGACCAGAACACCTTCAGCAAAGAGATGAATGTCAACAAGAGCGCCATCTGGAGGCCTTGGGAGAGCCTTACAGCAACAGCAGCACATACTGAACGTCTACACTAGACTCAGTGGACTGTGGCGCTTCAGCTTCTCTTCTGGAGAAAAAGTGTTTCATGAGTTCCAGTTTGGAAGAGATATTTGCACTGCAAAGTGCTCTGATGATCCGATCTTCTCTGAAGACTTCCTGTCAAGAGTTCCTGATGGGAACATATCCTGACGTCTACATTAGACAACATTGACTTCAATATTAGATACATCATGCTATTTTTTTTTTTTAAAGACTTTATTATTCTCCTCATCAACGGCTACAACGATCATTTACCTAAGATCACAAAAAATTTGTTTTTTCATTTTTGGGGATTTCTTGTTCTCATTTTACAGTATCTATAAAAATAATCTCTTTTGATTAAAAGGGTACAATAATGATTTTCAACTTGGAAAAATATTTATACCATCAAGTACTTTCCTGACTTTGTCTTCCATGAAGCCACAAGCCGTAATATAATGCAAATGTACTTAAAAGTCTTTTATAAAGAAATGCGGTGCTTCCTGAACCATGTTCCTGTGTGATTTGGAGAATTCTTCAAACGAAATGTTGTGATATATTATCACTGAATGAATGCAGATATTGAAAATAAAACAAAAACTTCATTATGTTTCCTCATGTTTCCATGTAAACTGAACCTACACTAACAAAACAACAATAATAATAATAGAGTAAGCATTCGTAAAATATGAGTTTTAAGAACCAGATTTTAACACTACTATACCAAAGTCATGAAATTGTTTTTTGTTTTTTTTTTGCATAATTTTCCAACTGTATTTTCAAGAGATAGAAGGTTAAAACAGCAAGAAGTGATTTATAAGAACTCTAAATAGTAGAAAGAAAGTTGTAAATGTCACACAAGTTTCAACATCAACATTAAATCGTGTTAAAATGGTGAAAAACATGGTAAATGACTAAAGGGATAGACGTATAGGCTGCGTCTCAATTTAAATATACAGACAGCATTCCTGGGCATTGGTTTAGTTCAGGAAAGCTGTCCATCTCTTCAAACATGGAATGGTGTAGTAATTATAATTATCTAAATATATATTAAACAACCGTTTTTGGTCTAATCTAAGTTTAGAAATCGATACTGTCTGCAGGACACGGGTCTGTATCTGCATAGCTTCTGAAGTGCTTTTCAACTCAGCGGTTGGTGTGCATCCCTGAGCGTTCACTACAAAAATAACATTTACTGCCTATTTACACACTGTAAAATCATATTGTTACTTTTTAAAAGAGCCTTTCATCCAAAGCATCTTTAAGAGCACAAACTGCATGAACTGTGATGTCTGTGATTATGTTTGTAGCTGAGATCCTTAACCTTTAGCCAACCACTACGCCACGTATTAAAGATATATAGAGTCAGGTTTTAGGACAGTTTCTTGTTGCTGTTGATTCCTGCGTTCTGTTGTGTGATGATGAAGTCCATGATGAGCTGGGCGGATTTCCTCGGACGCTCCATCACTACAGAATGACCACAGTTGTCCAGCAAATGAACCTGGGATCCGGGAATGGCTTCGGCCAGAACTGAAGCCCCGGACACGTCTAACACCTGTAGGATACAGTATGATCATTAATGGTCATCGAATGCATTTTTCAATGGCTGATTCTTAAACGAATACATATGGGATTGTGCCCACATTGCTCAAAATGTTCTGGAGATGAAGGTCAGAGAAAACATCTAATAACTTTGGCAAATTTCATTGCACCACACCACATTATTTAGATATTCTTGTACTTTATCTAACTGTTTTGGAGATTATCTGGTTTCTAAAACACGTTAAGGTGAGTTATGCATGTGTTATGATGGCTTTGCACCGTTACTTTCCAAGTAACTGTAAAACTAGGGTGTGTTAGCAAAAGTGCAACAGTATCCATCCACATTTACAGTGGCCTTGGTTCATTTTTCCCATTATTTTATTCCCATAGGGTTTAAAAAAAAAAGTCTTCATAAAAGCATTATAAGCCATGAATCAAACCAAACAGCGACGAGCTGATTCACAACTTGACCGCTTTAATGAGGGAAAGAACTACAATCCCATGAAGCACTGCCAATGATATAATCAAAATAAAAACAATTTATTCATATAAAACTATTGATTCAAAGATGTTTGTGATGTGATGTGTTAATTAATTACTTAATATATTTCACATTTATTGCACACACAAATACACACTGTAACACACACTGTAACACACAGTGTAACAGACACACACACTGTAACACACACACACTGTAACACACACACACACACTGTAACACAGTGTAACAGACACTGTAACACACACACACTGTAACACACACACACACTGTAACAGACACACACACTGTAACACACACTGTAACACACACACACTGTAACACACACACACACACACACACTGTAACACACACTGTAACACACACACTGTAACACACACACACACACACACACTGTAACACACACTGTAACACACACTGTAACACACACACACACACACACACACACACACACACTGTAACACACACTGTAACAGACACTGTAACAGACACACACACTGTAACACACACTGTAACAGACACACACACTGTAACACACACACACACACTGTAACACACACTGTAACACACACACACACACACACACACACACACACACACACACACACTGTAACACACACACACACACACACTCATATAGTGACAATGTGGGCTTTAAATCAGTAATTTAGTTAGATTATAGATAATTATTATCTTTAGTTAGATAATAAATAGATTTATTTGAATATTTAGTTGAAAAATGTTGTGTCCCCAACTGAGCAAGCCAAATAAACACACACATGCATCCATACACGTTTTGATTCTCTGATTGGTGTAAATTTCTCTGCAGAATCATGGGTACTCTAGCTTTTCACCAGGAAATTCAGCTGTTAAACAAGATTATTTTAAAAATATGTTGAAATTATGTGGGCTGATGTATTTAACAAAAGCTTGTAACTCACAGTAGGTCTGTCCTTAAAGCTTTAGAAGTTATCGTTCATAATCAGTTTCCCTATGAAGAAAATACATGTTTTTACTTCTAGAACCCGACTGACCAGATAAAGTATGTCCGTACCTGGTCGTTTTTCCCCCAAATAACTTGCAGAGGAGTTGAGATGAGATGCATGTTCTCATGTAAAGAGTGTCTGGATTTTTCTCCAACAAGCTCCATAAAACCTGCAGGAGAGATTATATTATATTAATATTGCTGACAAGATACAGAGAGCAGGTGAAAACAACACTAGCGATACTCACACTCTCGGTAGAAGTCATTGTTTGGAATGCGAACATCAACCAGACCTTGAAGGATCTAAGAAAACAGTCATTAGCAACTGATTCAGATGTTCAAACTCTCATACGCAGAATCAATGTACATGAACGTGCCTGTTTAGGAATCTTAAAGCGCACGTAGGAACACAGTCTGAGCATCTCCTCCATCTCCTCTGGCGTGGAGGGGATCAGCGGGATCCCGTCACTGTCCTGACTTTTCTCCAGTTCCCTCAAACGCTGAACAAACATACTTTCAGTGGGATACTGAAGACCTGCGAATCCAAGAAATACTTGAGTCTCATTTAGGGATTGAGATAATGTTGTGTATTTCTACAGCAGAGGTGTGTATTCTTTCCTGGGAGACTGTAATGATAATGTTTATTTCTTTCCAGATGATGAAGAAGCTTATTTTGTTTGTCTTTATATCAGTAGTTTTCTTTTCAAATTTAAAATTCACAGAATATATCATAGATTTAACTCCGTTTCGTGTGTATTAAAAGTTAGATATATAGTACATACTCCAAGTGTACCTGCATACATGTATACTTTGAAACAATGTGCATCCTAAAAGCACTATATAAATACATTTGACGACTTAAAACAAATTTAAATGACATAATTTAATTTTTCAGCTATTATTAGCTAATATGCATGTCAGAACCATCACATTCAGACCTAGTTTCACAGACAGGTCTTAGATTAAACCAGGATTAGGCCTTAGTTCAATTAGGATATTTAACTTCCTAAACTTCAAGGACCTAGACTGGGTAAACCCAGCCTGATCTGCCGGTGATTTGATTTCGCCCTGCAGCTCAGGCTGGAAACCTGTACATTCATTTATCCTGCTTCTGTTACACTTTTGTGGGAACCAATCACAGACTGGTTTATCCACTTTGCGCGCTATTGGGGGGTTTAACACGATGACGGAGAGAGAAGGATGGATCGATTCCTGTTGATCACGCCTCTTGTGTTCTGATTGGTTGAAGGACTATCTAATTGCATACAGTCATTTGAATAATGCTTGTTAATCACACCTCTTGTGCAGTAGAAAATATAGAGCAGAATCCCCAGACCAATGATCAATGATCTTAAATTGAGCTTGGTCTGGTGATCTCCAGACAATCAAGGACCCTGATCAGGATCTGGAATGATGTCATAAAGTATATACTTAATATTTATACTAATATGGGTATGAGGAGACTTTAGTTTTGGGTAGGCGGAAATTACATAAAAAAGGTAATATTCCTACCCAGATCCATTTGAATAAATCTTGTATACAACATGATACAGACAAAACTCTTTTTTTTTCCAGTATTTGCTGACATCTAGTGGAAACAGCCAAAACAGTCTGCAGGGTGCTAGAGCACACAGGGTCTGAGTTATACACAAAAATGAAAAAAAAAATAAAAAATAAAAAATTGGAGCTCTTTTTTGGGGTTTATTACAGCTCAGGCAACATATACTTAAATGTTTATCACAAACTTCAAAGGGTTTCCTGTAAAATGACCAAAATTGTGTATTTAGAGACCGCTGTATGTGGGTATGGGAAGCTTTTCAATTTGGATAGGCCAAATACAGGTGGAAATCCCCAGAGCTTTTATAAACGTGCCTTAGAAAAAAAACATTACTGGTGTGCATCTTGAGACACAAGAATGACACTGACATATTTGAAGATCGGTCAGTGCAAGTTGATTTCAGTTACAACAGCTTTTAGTCTGGGACTAGCTGAAGCCTCGTCTGTGAAACCGGGGGTCAATGTGTTACATCATTTCAGCAATATTAAATAGTTTTGTAATGTCATGTAAGTTATCTATATTTTTCAAAAATGTCTATTGCTTTTTGATGCAGAATTTGTTTCTGTTCCTCAAATTCTGTTCACACACTGACTTGTGTAAAACTTTTTTGGCAATCATATTTGAGGGAGTTCCTGAAGTAACCTCTCGTTACAGTCTTTATCAGTATTTTATAGTTTACACACTGTATTTTGGCCTCTTCAGCATTTTCTTTTTTGGGCAAAAAGTACATGTCATAGGATATTAATATGGTATTTCGGGCCTGGCGTTGCAAAATAAGATTTCTTGAAAGTTCAGAAGTGACCATGTGAAATTTAAGGATAAAAACAAAACAAAAATGTTTTACTGATATTTCCTAAGAATGAGTAATTTTCTCCAAATGTTGAAATGTCCCTTGATGAACTATTACTGACTCTGACCATCAGGATGATTGCGATGTTGAAGAGGTACTGGGTCAGGAACACACACACACACACACACACACACACCTGCTGGACAGATGAGAGTGACGCCGCAGAGATCAGACGGGTGACGGGCAGCATAAACTCCTGCTACGTTTCCACCCATCGACGTGCCAATCAAATGGAAAGGCTTTTTGCGCAAACCGATGCTCTTCACAAACTACATAAAGAGGAAAACAGGAGAAAATACAACCAGCTGTTATTAAAGAAACATTCCGTTTTTTAAATGTTGTAGAAATGTTTTTTCTTGGTAATATGAAACGGTAACATTTTATCATTTTGCAAACATTATGGGAACGCTACTTTTGAAAGTTCTCTGAACGTTCTAAAAAAAAAGTAAGATAACTAAACAAACATTCTATTAACGTTCCTGGAGGAACGTTTGCTCATAATTGACAGAACCTTGCCAAAATGTTCTGAGAACATTCCCTTTTAGCTGGGATATACACCAATCAGGCATAACATTATGACCTAATATTGCATTGGTCCCCCTTTCACTGTCAAAACAGCCCTGACCCGTCGAGACATGGACTCCACTAGACCCCTGAAGGTGTGCTGTGATATCTGGCACCAAGATGTTAGCAGCAGATCCTTTAAGTCCTGTAAGTTGGTCTCCATGGATCATGGTGGACAGCGGTCAGCATGGGCACCCTGACAGGTCTCCGGCTATGCCGCCCCATACGCAACAAACTGCCATGCACTGTGTATTCTGACACCTTTCTATCAGAACCAGCATTAACTTCTTGAGCAGTTTGAGCTCCAGTAGCTCATCTGTTTGATCTGACCACACGGGCCAGCCTTCGCTCCCCACGTGCATCAATGAGCCTGAGCCGCCCATGATCCTGTGGCCGGTTCTCCACTGTTCCTTCCTTGGAGCACTTTTGATAGATCCTGACCACTGCAGACCGGGAACACCCCACAAGAGCTGCAGTTTTGGAGATGCTCTGACCCAGTCGTCTAGCCATCACAATCTGGCCCTTGTCAAACTCGCTTAAATCCTTACACTTGCCCTTTTTTCCTGCTTCTAACACATCAACTTTGAGGACAAAATGTTCACTTGCTGCCTAATATATCCCACCCACTAACAGAAGCTGTTATGAAGAGATCATCAGTGTTATTCACTTCATAATGTTATGCCTGATTTGGGATATCTTAGCTGCATAAGGGTGATGCCTCAGTATTGAGACACTCATCAAATGTGCGCCAGAGATAAAAACAAGTTATTTTTAATCTGCATTCATCAAAACAAGGAGGTTCACCCTTCATCTAGAAACAAAACACTCTCTCAGCCTCCAGAAAATTCCTCTTTCGGTGTAATCAGCTCAAGTCTGCTCATCCGTGCACACAGTAAGTTGCTTTAAATGATGGACAACCTTAAATGAGCCAAAATCAATCAATATACGGGCCGTATATTTCAGGCTGGGAAACACAGTGCCTCAGGTTTGAAGAAGGGCATCTATTTTGGGCACAAGCCCCCTGTTGTTGAAGGAAAGCTGATTAGCTCTGGGAGAAGAATAGACAAAATGAAGACACAAGGGCTTTTCACTGATCTCAAGATACTTCAGAGGAATCTCAACATGTAAGCCTAATAAATCCACTGTGTCATCAAGAGAAACGTATTAGTCTACATACTGTGTGATGCTCAGCCAAACAGAAAAACTGGGTCAGTGGCTGGGAATTCAAGTTAAATTACATCAACTAAAGTGACAGATTTTAGGAACAGGGACTTTTATTTATCTACTTCGTATGAGTTCAAAAGAAACAATTTAACATAAAATTATTATTATTATAATAACTTCATACTTCTTAAATACATCTTAAACCCATCTTGGGGATGTGTGTGTGTGTAGGTGTGTGTGTGTAGGTTTGTGTGTGTAGGTGTGTGTGTGTGTGTGTGTGTGTGTGTGTGTGTGTGTGTGTGTGTGTGTGTGTGTGTGTGTGTGTGTGTGTGTGTGTGTGTGTGTGTGTGTGTGTGTGTGTGTGTGTGTGTGTAGGTGTGTGTGTGTAGGTGTGTGTAGGTGTGTGTGTGTAGGTGTGTGTGTGTGTGTGTGTGTGTGTAGGTATTAAATCAAAAGTAATTCATATAATTACAAAAGTGCTCAAAATATGAAGTTTCAGACTTTGCTTAGAGTAGCATTAGCTAGAATATGGAGGGATTAAAGGAAAGTGAAAGCGTATATTTTTTTATGATTAGGTGAAGTGCTCACAGAATATTACATTAAATAAAATAAATTTAATTAAAAATTATTATTATTACTACTACACCCATATTTTTTTATTAATTTCCCATCTGATGTATCCGTTTGAATTGGGCCCTTTATGGAACAGGTTTTAATAAATGGAACTTTTAAAATTATCTTCTTTGTATGAATTTAAAATAAACAATTAAAAATAAAATTATTATAAATATATACTTCCTATATACATCTTAATATGAAATGATATATACTGTATACTATATATTGTTAAATTGTTAGTAATACATTTAATCACAATTTTAATATTAAATTGAATTAAAATGTATTATTACTACATTACTCCTTTAATTTTAAATTAATTTCCCACCTGATGTATCCGCTTGACTTGGCCCTCTATGGAATAATCCTCAGCACTGGTGCGTGTCGTTCCTTCATGTCCCGGCATGTCAACACACACCAAGTGAACATTTCTAGGGAGAAACTACAAAAGCAAAGAACATCAGTCAAACATTTATCCTTTTACTTTATGATCTGATCCATATATTAAAGGGTTAGTTCAGCCAAAAATGATGTCATTAATTCCTCACCCTCATGTTGTTCCAAACCAGAGAAGATAAGAAGATAAACAAAAATAACAACTTTATTCAGAAATTTCTGTTTGTTTCATAACATTAAGGCTGAACCACTGGAGTCTCATGGACTATTTTACAATGTCTTTACCTTTCTGTGCCTTGAAAGTATTCATTAACACTATGGAGGGGCCTGAGCTCTCGGACTTCATCAAAAATATCTTCATTTGTGTCCAGAAGATGAACGAAGATCTTACAGGTTTGGAACGACATAAGGGTGAGGAATTAATGGTCACTATCCCTTTAAGAACAAAGTAATGATTTCAAAATCATGTGAAAACTGTTCTTTAGATCATGTCATTTGTTGATCATGATATTTAAGCATTTTACATTATTTTTTTCCCTTTGAAAACACCAAAAATAACATGTTTGAGTTGTGAACTGTTGCGGTTTCTTGCCTTGACCACACCAAGCCACATGTCCTTGTGTGCAGAGAATCCGTGTAACATGAGGATTGACGGACGTGAGCCTGGACTCCCTCTGTGAGAGAAACAGAAGCGATATCCTTCATATTCTGCATAATTCACCTGCATCCCCAGCCTTCTGCGCCAATACCTGTTGAACAAATCACCAAAAAGACTTGAATTAAAAGGTGCAGTGTGTACATTTTAGCGGCATCTTGTGGTGGAGTTGCGAATTGCAATCACCCACCGCTCACCCCTCCCTCAAAGAGTATAGAAGCCCAAGAGGCGAAACTCAATAGAATGCTCCATAGCAACAGTTGCCGCCATGACGTGACAGCGCGGCTGCCATTATGGACTGAAAACTGAAGGAAAACGCCGAAAAATAATGGAAGTCTACCAAAAACTTTACATAATTTTTTCTGGCCGTCATATCTAAAAATGAAAACAATTTTAAAATACATTAATAAGGATGACCGACGTTAAATGACCGAAAATGTTACGTCTATGTGTTGGTTATGCATGGTCTAATCACCCTTAGGAAAATAGTATTTTGGGACAAAATATTACTATAGTACTATAAGACTACTATAGGAATACTATAGCGGCTCTAGGATATTAGAGGAATTACAGAACATAACTTACTTCTGTGACGTTCTGTGATACCTCTATAACATTTTAAAGCTGCTATAGTAGTCTTATCGTACTTCTATAGTATGTCCCAAATTACTATAGTATAAGATTACTACCGTATTTTCCGCACTATAAGGCGCACCGGATTATAAGGCGCACCTTCAATAATTGGCCTATTTTAGAACTGTTTTCATGTATAGGGCGCACCGGATTATAAGACGCATAGAATAGAAGATACTGCAGTCAAATGTTTGCATTATGCGTCCACTAGATGGAGCTCTGTGCTAAAGGGAATGTCAAAACAGTCAGATAAAGTCCAACTTTATTAAGCGTTCTGACAACTCCGTTCACTCCCATGGTAACGTTGTTCAAACGTTGATGTGCATATAAACAATATCTCCCAGCCTTGCTAATTTTTCTCCCAAAGCGTGGAACTTTTCCTTAATTCAGTAAACACGTAGTAAAAGAAACAGTCGGATACCACCAAATCAAACGTTAGTGCGTGACTCTGTATTGTTCGATTGTTCAGTTATAACACGTAAAGCTCACTTTTTCAGTTCATTCCCCGTCCACGAATCCCTCGAATTCTTCTTCTTCAGTGTCCGAATTGAACAGTTGGGCGACTTCGGCATCCAACCTGCCCGGCTCCCTCTCGTCATTATCCGAAAGCACAGTCCCGGTGTTTACTAACTACGGTAGCCGTAATGCTGCAAGTGGTGCGGCTTTGTAGTTTACCAGTCGTACTGAAACATTTTATTAAATTGTTTTTATTGGTTTTTCATACTGAAACATTTTGACAGAGCGCCTTGATCCATATATAAGGCGCTCTGGATTATAAGGCGCACTGTCGTTTTTTGAAAAAATGAAAGGCTTTTAAGTGCGCCTTATAGTGCGGAAAATACGGTATAATATTTTGTCCCAAATTACTATAGGATTCCTATAGTACTTTTTCGCAAGGGTATACCCCCCACCGAATCGGCTTCATTAGCCTACCACTTACGGTTTGCAAAAATACAATTATAAAATTACTGCAAACCTTTAATCTATCAATATTTATGTTCTATTATGCATTTTCCTTGTTATATGAATAACAGAAATTCATGAAATAATATATAGGCAGACACACAGTAATAAGATATTTATTAAAAATCGCTTCTGGTGGACTGATCATTTTTGCAATTTCTTGCAGAACACTGCTTGTGTTTTGACCACTTGCTCATCTTCACAGGTGTGAGGCGCGCTAACGATTTCAGCAGCTTTCAGTCCATAACGCCGGCCGTGCCTCCGCAGCGCCATCAGCGACTGTTACCCATAACACAACAGGGTTTCTCCTCTTGGGCTTCTGTACTCTTTGCCCTTCCTTTCGAAGCACATAGAGAAGCTATGGTGGCCGACACAGGACAAAGATGTCGAGAGAGAGAGTAGCTAGCGCTCTGTAGAGAAGTTTGTCCGTTTAGGGCCACTGTAGAAACATGGCGAAAAAAAAGTCGACTTCACTGTAAAGGGACCCGCAGTGTGTGTAGATAGAAATGACTCATTCTAAGGTAATAAAAACACAACGGTTCATTATGTAAGGTCTTTATACTCCACTGAAAACATATGTTTATTATATTACATTTCTGTCAGTCCGCATAAATATTACACACTGAACCTTTAAAACAAAAATTGCATGAAAATAATAGTCCTGTAAAATAATGCTGATGGATGCAAATCTTATGTTCTGCATGTAAAACAGATCATTTGATATACAATGGTACTAAAGGTTTAAAATGTAATCAAGTTTGCCTGTGCATAATTCACCACCTTGATGCAAAAATGGTTGCAATGGTTTTGCTTACTGGTCACAATATCCCACCCAACGTATGGCTATCATCTACCGATTTAGTCCAATCACATAAAGTAACAAGACTTGTTACCAAGACATGGGTTAAACGCCTATATTTGATGCTTTCTGAGTCAGAGAACACTGTTCATAAGCAATCCAGAAGTGACAGTGAAGGAAGTAGTCAGTCTGTCCTGCCCGGAGGCAAACAGTGGTTTTGATGACTGTGTCATTTAGAGCAAAGTTTGCCTCCCAGATATTACGAGAAGCAAAGTCTACTGGGCAGCTTGCGTAAGATTCAACTGACATCAGCAACAAATGCACCAGCTAATGCATAAACACACACACACACACACATTCAGCTTCCTGAATGCACAGAAACATCATGCTTTATTTAAAGCTAAAGCTATATGAATCATTGGCACCTTGTAGATATATGCATTATCATGTGCGACGACTAACCCTTCACACAGTTCGAAAAAGAAGAGGCTGTAAAACGAACAAGCTTTATCACGGTCACCAGATAAGAGACGTGCTAATAATACAAGCCTGAAAAATCAGCCTTTAGATCATGCCAGAAAACACCCACACTTTAAAAAAGAAAAAGAACATTTTCTTTGTGTTGTTGTTTTTTACAACTTAAATCAGGATACATTTACTTGAGAAGCAGAATGACTTAAGATATTAAGATTATTACAGTGACCGGGAGGAGACATGGTTAGTTCGCTTAGTTTCGTCGTGGTCACGGCACATAAACTAATGTGATAATATGTCATGGCCACGCGATGTAAAGTCATGGCCTCGAGATCATAATTGTTATTAATAAGCTATATTTAAGCTACAATATATATTAATCTCAGAGTCTTTTAAATCAATTCACCGATATATCTTAATAATGTTTATTATAGGCTAATAATAATAATGATAGTAGCATTATATATATTATATATATTTAATAATATTAATATTACTAAATATTTAATATTAATATTATTAAATAATTAAATAATATAGATTTAAAAACATATATATTTATATATATATATTATATACTTGCATATTATTTTATCATTTGAATGCTTGAATGCTATAGGCACCATCGCACACAATACAACATCATAGGCAATATGTTAATATACGAATCATTTCTTTATTGAGTTTTTAAATGTGTTTTAAAAGTTCAAAGAGACTGAGCTTCCCGAATTTCCACTGGAAGTTGGTTCCACAACTTGGGGGCAGCTATAGGGAAAGCTCTGTCACCCATGGAGCCTAACCGAGTCTGCTGGACAACCAACAAACCCTGCTGAGAAGAACGCAGGCTACGTTTTAAAATATAAGGAGTTAAAAGTTGAGGTAAATACTCTAGGGCCAGATTGTGGAGAGCTTTGTATGTGAGCATGAGAAGTTTAAAATCAACTGGTAGCCAGTGTAGTGACTTCAGGACGGGAGTAATATGATCTCGAGTTTTGGTCCTAGTTAAAATTTTTGACCCAATAATTCACTGCCATTATAAAGCTTGGATTAGCCAGGACTTTTTTAATACAACTTTGATTGTATTCATCTGAAAGAAGAATGTCATGTACACTGGATGACTTGAGGGTGAGTAAATCATGGGGTGATCTTCATTTTTGGGTGAACTATCCATTTAATTTCCTCTGAAACTCAAGTGCAGAACCATCAATGACTTTGATCAGCCCTACTGAGCTGATGAGGAGAACCAATAAGCATGACTTCAGTCTTGACACCATTTAAACACAGACAAATGTTTTCATCTCAGAGATGCATTTAGCAAGCAACAAGACAGCCTCAATCGGACCATGTGAATAGATATTTGTGTGTCGTCGGCATAAAAATGATACTTGATGCCTAAAAATCGTAAGAGTTAACCAAGAGGGAATAACTAAAGACTAAAAAGTAACGGACCTAAAGTATGCCAGTAGAAACTGACCCAATTTCAGACCTATATTGCCCGAAAGCTACAAACGGTCTACGTCCAGTCAAATAAGATCTGAAACAGTTTAAGACGGTAGAAATACCAAAAACTGTTTCCAATAAATACCAAAAACAGCCGATTAAGTAAAAGAGTATGATCTATGGTGTCGAAAGCGGGACTAATGTCCAAGGAAAAGAGGGAGATCCAGCATCAGAGGCCAAAAGTAAATGATTTGTCACTTAAACCAGGGCCACTTCAGTGCTATGAAATTCACAAAAACCAGATTGAAGTTGCTGAAAAATATTATTAACAGATAGATGATTATGTAACTGTAAAGCTACAACTCGTTGATTATGTCAAGCACTGCTGGGCACAGATGCTCAAAACAAGACTTACACAAACCAGTAGGCCGTGAGAAATAAACTCAACAAACTTGACAAAATGATTTTTTGGCTATGACTTATTATCATTCCCACAAATTAATATCTCACGGCCACGACAAAGCTAAGTGTTACTGTAGATTGTCGTGATTGATATGCTTCAATCAAGAAAAACTAATCTGTTAAACAAGTTTATTTTTCTTACCCCATTGACAGATATTTTCCTTGTTTTAAGCATAATTTTGGTCACTTTAATAATTAATATTTTATATATGATAATATATACATATATAATATTTTTATAAAGACTTAAAGTCATTTTGCTTCTTGAGCAAATGCAGGGCTCGACATTAATGCTTGTCTGGGACAAGTGGCTTTTTAGAAGGGGCAAGTGAAAGAGAATTTTACTTGCCCGACTGGACAAGTAGTTGATTAAAATATCAATAACAAAAAATAACTAAGGAATCACGAAGATGCAAGAATGATTCTGCATTAATTTAGTGTAAGTGGCGATCAATAGTGGATAATAATATATAAATGTTACAAACTGACGGTCACAAGGTTGTGCTGTTGAGGCTCCTCGAGGAGAAATCATAACAAATGTGGAGTTTTTATATTATAACATATGATACAGTTAAGCAACATCACTTGACCAAGAGTGTTGTTTTCCTGAATACCATCACGATGGAAAATGTGACCCTGATTTCATGAAAGCTTAATAAACACTTAATTAACATTAGTCACTTACATTTTAGATGCAGTATTGACTGTTTTTGTTCTATTTCAGCAGCGAAAATATGTCCAAATAAAGATCACAGCAGAACCGTAACGCATCTCACAGCAAAAGTGTGTTACTGAACGATTCAGCGTTTTGAATGAATCGGTTGAATCAAAGATTCAATGACCTGTTCGTAAACGACTGTGGCCCTGTCCAAAATGGCACCCTAAACCCTCACGGTCTTCCTCTGAGTCCGCACTTTCGCAACGTAATGCCGCTGTGGGCTTGGCAGAAGTGCGCATCGAGGGGCGCATATCGACCTCAAAGGGGGCACTCGCAAGCACCCTTCTGAGACCTAAAATGACAAATGGGACACCCTACGGTCTTGTGGACTTAACAGACATGTGCACGCAGTGGCCAATGTAAGACCACAAGACCGAAAGTGCACATGAAGTGTGCCATTGGGACAGGCCCTGCCTCATTCTTGAATGAATCAGCCGTTTGAACGAATCGACTCAATGACTCGCTCATTAAGACGGTCACCGGCGCCACCTACTGGTTTAGTTTCATGTTTAAACATTCTTTCCAACATTTCTTATTTGTATATTCAAATTAAAACAATCTCATGATAACATTAGGATATTAAATGCAGTTGAAATTTTTCAGTGTAAATTATTTAATTTGATTTGTAACAGCCCTATAGTGTCTTATTCTAATTTGTATATTTTATATATAAATATAAAATGAAAACTAAAGCACAGCCTATATTTAATAAGACTAGGGGAATATGCCCTAAGGTAAATATATCACAAATATGCATATTTAAATGTGTCAAAGCTGATTGAACACTGGTGAGAATATTGCGTCAGAATAAATTATATTTATAGCCTGGATGCCAGCCGAATTTAGCCCCGCCCACAACATTTTTTGCTCGGGCAATTCGGCCTGGACTTGATCCATAGAGGAGTTATTATGCCCGAACAGAAACTGTTCGGACCAATGAAATTCTCAGGGCGGGCTTTAGACGATGATGGACAGATGGTCAACAGTAACGCAATCATCCACATCATCAAAGGCCCCATAATCACAACCCAATGGAGCAGTTTCAGACTCGACATATTCTGACTAGAATTGAGTATGACCACGTCAGGCTATTATATTTACAACACACACACACACACAAAAAAACGGACAAGCATAATGTTTACTCGGACAAGTGAATGGCAGATTTACAAGCATGTGATCAAGTTTAATGTCGAGCCCTGAAATGTATCTTGATTTAAGAATGGTTGGATATTTGTACTGGATCAGACAAAAATATTTATTTTTTGCAGAGCAATGCGTGGAAACATGGACATTTTTTCATTGTCAAGCATCATTTTCTTTGAGATGTTATAATATTTTGTGTTTGGTGCTGTTAATGGCACAGAAATGACCGGTTTCAATCTTGTGGGTTGGAGCTGTAACTGACTGTACTGATAAGGCTTTTAAAATAAACAGCGTGATGTTTTCTCATTTAACGGGAGCACTGTAAAAATAACACGTTAAAATGCTGAAATTACCGTACTCCCTGAAACGTCTGTACTGAGAAATCCAGGTCATTTGCACATGTTCTTCTTCGAATGAGCTCTAATGAACTCGGAGGACATTGTGAAATTAAATGTATCTCTCCGGCACTTACCAGTGATAAACTTTAATGAGAGCTGCAGGCCAGAGCAGGAAAGAGGCTACAAACGCCAGGATGGGGATCGCCAGTGTCCCGCCGGCAATGATGAACATGTTCACCACGTCCAAATCCATCCTGTTAAATAACACGACACTGTGACAAGTCACAAAAGACAGCGTCTGACTCTGACCTCATGCCAGATAGCGTCTAATAAGTATAACAGATTAGATTATCTAACCATAACTGCAAGATATTTTAAGCAAGGACAGAGAAAAAACACAAATGGCTTCATGCCCAGATGTGCTGATAAATCAAGTGTGGAAATATAATGTTGTATATAATGCATTTTTATAATTATCCGCACACACACACACACACACACACACACACACACACACACACACACACACACGCCTGGTTATCTTTGTGGGGACTCTCCATAGGCGTAATGCATTTTATACTGTACAAACTGTATTTTCTATCCCCCTACACTGCCCCTGCCCCTAAACCTACCCATCACAGGAGACATAGTGCATTTTTACATTTTCAAAAAAACTAATTTTGTATGATTTATAAGCTTGTTTCCTCATGGGGACCTCAATTTAGGTCCCCACGGTGACACGAGTCTCCATGAGTCTGCAGTCAGGTTGAAGTCCCCACCAGGATAGAAAAACATGAACACACACACACACACACACACACACACACACACACACACACATTAGTTCTGTCAAATTGATTAATCGCATCAAAAATAAAAGTATGTGTTTACATAATATGTGTGTGCAGACTACTGTGTATAGCCTAATTATTCTGTATATATAAATACACACACATGCTTGTATATATCTAATAAACATTTGTTATATTTATATATAAAATATTCATATTTAATATGAATTATATATATATATATATATATATATATATATATATATATATATATATACATACATACACACACACACACACACACACACACATACAGTATATACAAATACTTCTTAAATATATACATGATATACAATATAGTGTGCACTTATTTACTTTCAAATCCCAGAATATTTATACAACGCGTTAATAATCAGTAAATATAAATCCCAAACGTTAAAACTGTGAGAGGAAGTAAAAACGAAACAATATGCATTATTTACATCACGTGAATTCGAGCATGATACACTATTTTACTAGAAAGCATGAATTAATGACACAGATCTCTGATGCACGTGTTACATTGACACATAGTCGCAAATTATATTGTTCCATTGGTAACTTATTGTTAGCCTATATTGTAACACATCAGATCTGAGCTTGAATACACTTGACAGTGAAACGCATTTGATCGCAATGTTATAAGCAAATGCTCTTTATATATAGTATGCGTACCTTTAAATGTCCGTATAATGGGAGAATGTCCAGGAAAGGCCGATCAAAGCACAATCATATCACCCTTTGATCTACGGAGCCGCGCAGACCCAAAGCGCATTCACTGCTGGGGAACAGGGAAGTTCGCTCGATTTAAAGGGGAATTGAGGCGGGAATTAATGTTCAATCGATAGGAGTTGTAAGCGGACATCTGTCAGGTGCACATCTGACATCTGAAGGAATCCATTGGGCGGTGAATGTTGCTCGATAACAACAGATTCCTGAGACAAACGTCCGTCAGGGGGCGCGTGCCCGCTCACATAACCAAAACTCACATTGAAGCGCGTTCAAATTTCAGGATGACGTCTGGCCTACTGGATACATTTGTCCAATCAAAAGTATAACTAATTAAATAAATGAATTCACACATGTATGCTTCTTATACAAAAGAAAATCATATCTAAAAAATTTTTTTTAATTAAATTCCCTTTTTCGGTAACCACAAACGGCTGTGATTGGTCCATCATGACCAGCGTTGAGAAAAGTAACAGAAATCAACTGACAACGCCGTCTCTTAAATAATCATACTTAAATACTTACATTTAATTATCCTTGATTTTAATAATACGCATTGGAAAGTTAAAATAGCAGCTTATTTTTTAAGCCAGTATTAAAAAAAATCTTCTAACCGCTCATTGTGTTTCACTAGGAAACGCGCTTATTTAAAGGGGAATACCCTTAAATAAAATGTCATTTAAATGTAGTTAACTTGTGTCAGCTGCACAACCTTTGTCTCGAAACAGACATGACACGGATAATTCGAGGTGTTTTAAGAAAAATATCAAAATACAAAACTACTCATTACCACTCATTCACATTCTGTTGTAGGGGACCGTTGGCAATTAATTGTAACACATTTTGGTCATGTTGTCATTTCTCAAAAACCATTTGAAATATTTGGACACAATTATTATGTCAGTAACTTGTATCTATGTTCTACTTGTTAACAATCACCAAATGTTTTTACAAGCAAAGTTAGAGTCACAATATTGATTGAAACATCAATCAATTGCGGGGGCAATTGTAACAACACATTAATTTCCTTCATATAAATACACAATAAATCACAATAAACTCCAGATAATATAGATATAGTTAAATCTATTTAATATACATTAAATCCATATTCCCAGAACCATTCATTCTATTGAGTCAGATGAGGATTTTTATTTATTTTTTTATTTTTTGCAACAGAGACCGCATCACACAAAAAAGTTTTAAGTGTATGCATAAGTATTTAAACTGAACACAAAACAATGTTCTTAAATTATTGAGCAAAAAATTATCTAATTTGATGTCCTTACAACGTTGGACAATATTTTGATGGTATGGGGGGGCAATTGTAGCAGTGTTACAATTGCCCCCGACTGGACTAGGCCTACCCCACGACAAGCTAACCTGCCAGCGAGAAACTGCGAAGCTAATATTTGACAGAGATATCAAATGTTAGACAACCAAATGATCTTAAAAAAATACATATATACATTCATAGACATTAATGGTTACGACAGAATGAGGAAAATACTGTAGATTAAAAAAAATGAGTGTTTGCACACAAAAAAAAAAAGTCACCAAGTATGACTCAGCAGCTTGTCCTTTAAAAGGCAGAGAGGGAACTCCACAGAGCATGTGCAAAATGAGTTTCACGTTTCTGTCTCGTTTCTGATTGGTGTCATTTGAGATGTTACAATTGCCCCCGGTCTCCCCTATTTATTATGGTAAATTTGACTAACTTGAATTTTTAATAGATTGATAGTTAAGGTGATAGATTTTTCACTAAGATTTATATTACAACTGTGGCATGTTGTGGTTATAGTTTCTATGTGTATGATGCTATTTTTCATAACAAATGCTATGTTAACATTGGCCTAAGCATGCTAACGAGGAGACATCAGTGGTCTCACCTGTATTTTTAATTACTTGTTACTGTAATTACTTTGCATGTGGATGTTAAAAAAATTGGTTCACACTTCAGCCACATGGCCATTCATCACGAAAGGCACCACCAGCTCCTCTATCAGGCACGTCAATCAACAACTAACTTCTATTTGTGCTGGTCATTTATGAACAAAAGGTCAAATTCAAGCATAAACTTGAGAGAACAAAAATGATTAGTTCATCTCTCCTCCGATTAGAACTTCAAACGCGGAAAAATGTGTTAAAAAACTACAAACATGGCAAAGATGTGCGAATCCGAGAGGTAGGGGTTTGAGTGAGAAATCTGTATCTAACCTGTCGAAAATATATTTATCTAATGTTATTTAGAATATCCACATTTTATATTTAATCTGCAACAGCGCTGATAAATTTTGGAACGATATGTTTGACCATTAACTTTTAAATGCATCATTATATTCAAATTGTAAACACACTAGAATCTCTGCATTAAAGACCCACCAATGGCAGATCAAATTAAATTAAATTAAATTAAATTAAATTGAATGTGGAGGATTTTAACTGTGACAAGATGATTGACAGGGCAGTTTAAATGCATGTAATTAGAGTTAAAGGTATATGTGCTTCTGCTACACATTCAGAAGTATGTTATTTTGGTAACACTTTACAATACGGGTGCACTAATATGCATTAATTCATGCTTAACTAATGCACAGATAATCATGAGTTAATGTGTTACTAATGGTGAACTAACCCATTTATTAATGATTACTGCATCAGCAACTAATGAAGATTCGACACGATTAATAGATTAAGTAATCATTCAATTGTTATTAGTTAAATGTGTCATAATGTATTAATTCCTTAATAACATATTTTATGAACTAATAATGTAAATTAATGTGTTAATTACCACAACGGGTCAAAGCCATGCATTTCAACTTCCAGTTGTCTGCTTTAATTAATCATTAGCTAATGATTTACAAAGGTATCATTATGGTATGACTTTACTTGTTGGGGCACATGACTATTAACTAATTCAAAATTAATTCAAAAGCCATAACCACAATTACATATTACTTAATCAATTAGTTAATAGTCAATTAGTTAGTGATTAATTAAATTAGACAACTGGAAGTTGAAATATATTGCTTTGACTGGTTGTGGTAATTAACACATTCATTTACATTAGTTCACATAATATGTTATTAAGGAATTAATGCATTATTACACATTTAACTAATAACAATGTAATGATTACTTAATCTATTAATCATGTCGAATCTTCATTAGTTGCTGATACAGTAATCATTAATAAATGGGTTAGTTCACCATTAGTAATACATTAACTCATGATTATCTGTGCATTAGTTAAGCATGAATTAATGCATATTAGTACACCCTAATTGTAAAGTGTTACCGTTATTTTTCTTCACAAAAAGAGTAGATACTTTTAGTTCGTAGTATAAGTATTGGGACGCAGCTCGTATCTTTATGGTTATCTTTAACAGGGTTTAAATCAAAACAATCACCCGCGGCTGCAGCGCGACATCATCGCGTTCTGTTCATGACGTCACAGTGCTGTCTGGAGGCTTAAAGGCTGCTCACTCTTGACTGCATTCATCCGCGCCCGTGTACGACTTTATGCAGCTTTTGCCTACAGTTCTTGATCAGTTTGCAAATTTTAACCAGCTACGTGTACAAATGGATAACAATAAATATCGCACGCTCAACCCTCTGATTCCTGCTCAGACCGGACAAAGCGTGTATACCACAGGCAAGCCTGGACTGCGGCCACATCCACCTCCAAAGGTAAGAAGGCTAACGTTATATCATATTATGGACCCCTCTGTGCTCGGGCCCTGGGGCTTCAACCCAACCTGCCCTTACGTTAATCCGGCCCAGGCAGCGCTTAAATTGTTTTTTTTTGTAATTTGATGCAAAAGTAATAAAGTACAAAGTGTAAGTGTTATTAGTGGTTATTTCACACCTTCTGAATGAATTCACCTCTTAATTCAAATCATCATGACACTACGGCTATAGAAACCATTAATAGTATACAGAAATGCAATATAACGGCGTAGCGTCTCTCGTGAACCTTTTTTTTTTTTTTGCAAGTTGTACAGCAAAGAAAACACAACACCATAAATGGTTCTTGAAAAATCTTACCAACAGTATGACTAATTTATTTCAGGTGAGGTTCAAAGATAATACAAAGCTTTTCATTAAAATGAATTTAAACCCACAAAACTCGCTGAAAATATGAAAATAATACATTTATAAAAAAATTAATGATAATCAGAATCAGCGATGGCAGTTCATTTTTAGCCGGGACAGATCGAATAGATGGATGGAGAAGGCTGTTTGCGGGAATTTTGAAAATGGCTTTGTATGTTAATTAATACATTAATTTCTCAGCCATTGGGGTTTGAGAATGAAGCTAATAAAACTACAGATGTTTTTATCTTATGCGGTTTGCTACTTATACTGACTAGGCCACTAGTTATAGTACGCTCTCTGACGATCCAATCAAAGGACGTGAAAATGCAGACATTAATTTACACCTGCTAGATGGCCCCAGGAACGCTATCTCGAAATCTGATTGGCTGTTTAAATCGGAGTGATTATCTGATTGGTTAAAGGCACTGGCAATATTCATTCTGAAGGCCTCAAGGCAGATTTCTTTGACCCTGGTAACACATGATGCCTGAAATATGATTGGATAAAAGCTCTAACATAAATAATCACTACTGGAAGCAACCAAGAGAAAAGCTATGAAATTAAGAAAATCGACTATTGGGAATAATTTAGCACACATTCATT
Organism: Gobiocypris rarus; assembly: GCA_023029165.1. Classification (NCBI taxonomy): domain Eukaryota; kingdom Metazoa; phylum Chordata; class Actinopteri; order Cypriniformes; family Gobionidae; genus Gobiocypris; species Gobiocypris rarus. The sequence goes on along the minus strand of CM040931.1, from coordinate 4,319,224 downwards.
AAACATTTAAACAGTTAAAACGCATCATCATCACTATCTGTGAAAAAGGTCTATTGAATGTTTTTTCAACCATCATGGGTCATTATTAATATTAAGCCTGCGTTCATATGTTCAGGGCTTCTGTGATTCTTAAAAAGGCCTTAAAATAATCTTAAATCGGAGCAGAAAGTCTTACATTCATAAAGTCATGGCACTAAATGTTGCATGCATTGCAAAAAATGATTTTCTTCCTCTGTATTTATGTCCTGTTTTCCAATACAAATATCTAAACAAGTTTAAATCAAGATACATATATCGATATCGATAAGGTGTTTATTTTTAAAGGTCCCATGACATGAACATTTATATGAGTTCCCCTAGCCTGTCCCCCAGTGGCTATACATTGTGATAGTAAAACAAGCCCTGTGTGTCCTGGGGCCTATTGCACAAAACTAGGATAAGGGATTAAGCCGGGATATCTTGGTGATCCTGGCTCAATTTATCCGCTAATATACAAGGGTAAGTTTACACGACAGCGGTGTACTAAATTTTGCATACAGATGACAAGATCATCAAGATATCCCAGCTTAATCCCTTATCCTAGTTTAAAAATAAAATCATAATGAGAACATCATAACAGTGTGTTTGGGACATGGCTTTTAATGGTGGGACTTTTGTTTTTTATAATCAAGATCTCAAAAATTATATAAAAATGTGGGTTTAGAATTATCGGCCAATATATCGGTTATCAGCTTTCAAATATAAAGAATTATCGGTATTGGCTAAAATTGTCATATTGCTAATAATACATTTACTGATGCAAATGTAAAATGTATGCTTAAAACAACAGCAAGTATCAGTCAAAACTTCTAAATGAAGCTGATTTTCTGAGCCCATTGCAGATATTTGTTCTTGTTTTAGTCATAAACTGCACAGAAAACAAGACTTCATATTTCATGTCATTTTACAACTGAAGTAAATGTGTCTTGATTTAGGAATCTTTAGATATTTGTGCTGGGAAAAGAGAAATCCCTCTCTGCAGTGTGATCAGAAGGGACAGCACAAGTTATTTCCATATTGCAGTGGTTCTGAGGAAAACCATTTTAGTCAAATTAATTAAAAAGTGACAGATTTTCAAACTCTGAAGTGTTTCTCCTTAAACATCTAGAGAACACATTGATGTTGCGTTTCCTTCATTTTATTCCTTGCATTCGTTACTTGGTCTTAAATTTACCTTGATGAGATCTGCAGAAACCCTGTATGTTGAGCATAGTATTAAGGTGTTTTTCCTCATTTATCTCCAACAGGAGCGGAACCAAAATATTCTACGACAAAATAGACTGAACTGTTTTGAATCCGTCACGCCTCCTCCCATGTTTGGCACTTACGAAACCGGTTTGTAACATTTGAATTCAAAACATATCACTTGAGTATGAAGTAAGCATAAGTTGAGAACCATATTAACATGAAAAATGTGATGTTTTATGCAGAACATTTTCCACCACCATCAAAGTACGGTATCAAAGTTGATCAATGGAAAGCTGAGGTTTTTCGCCAACAGCGCTATGAAGTAAGTGGATTTAGTATAATCTGTTTGTTCAAGTTTAAATTAATGTGAAATTTTGTAATATGTCACCCTGGACCACAAAACCAGTCATAATGAAATTTAAATAAATAATCTTTCCATTGAAGTATGGCTTGTTAGGACAATATTTGGCCGAGAGACAACTATTTGAAAATGTGGAATCTGAGGGTGCAAAATAATCTAAATATTGAGAAAATCTCCTTTAAAGTTGTCCAAATGAAGTCCTTAGCAATGCATACTACTACTAATAATATATTTTTGATAGGAAATTTACAACATATCTTCATGGAACATGATCTTAATATCTTAATGATTTTTGGCATAAAAGAAAAATGTATAATTTTGACCCATACAATCATGTATTGTTGGCTATTCCCATACCCGTGAGACGCAAGACTGGTGTTGTGCTCTAGGGTCACATATAATAATAATAATAATAATAATAATAATAATAATAATAATACATTTTATTTATAGGCACCTTTCACTCAAGGACACCTTACACAAAAATAAAAATAATTTCATCAAACAATAAAGACAATACATAACTGATGACAATAACGTTAAAATCACATAAAAGCCTGCCTAAACAAATAAGTTTTAAGACGAGTTTTGAAAACTAGAAGACTTCCATAAACGAGGAGCCGCGTAACTAAAAGCTTGTGACCCCATGGAAATTGTCCTAGTGCGTGGAAGAACAAGTGGAAGTGCAGAAGCAGATCTTAGAGTGCGGGAAGGTGTGTATGGATGCAGAAGTTACGAAGGAGCCAAGTTATTGAGTGTTTTATAAGTTAAAAGCGAAATCTTGAAATCTACGCGAAATTTAAAGGGGTACTTCAGCGCTGGGAGGATGAATCTGTATTTAAACTGGGTGATTAATGTAGTAGAAATGTGAAATTATTTTTGAATTTGGTGCCTTCTAGACTGAGAAAACACAGAAAATGTATTTTTGTCTCATGGGGATGAAAGACAACATTTCCCAGAATGCACTTCACTGCCCTACTGTAGGCACGGCTAGTCGGATACAGGATCACTTGTCTGTTCGATATATTATGATTGAGCCGATTGAGTGTCATGGCACAAACGCAGCAGGATCGGATTACATTCATCACATGAGCTGAGGTAATCGCGGGATTCCCGGCCGCATTCACAGCGCGTGATCAGTCTGGCGCATTTTCAGTTCATGTCTTTGGAAGCTTAACTTTAATAGGAATTCATTTGAAAAGTTAAAACACTCACTTTGCTCTCCACCGCTCCGTTTACATGAATCTCCGCAGCTCCCGATCCGAGTGCTTTGAGTGTGATGTTGAAAACATGTGGAAACAGCGCCTCCTGCTGGCTGTGGTCTTCAGCCTCTGGACAAAAACTCCTCCGATGATGCAAAATGACGATATTTGCGTCATCAGAGGAATTTTTCCAGAAATAAAATGCATAATTCTCTCATCTCAGGGTCATATGAGGGGGGAAAGTACGATAATTTGAATATACTCCCGGGTTTCTACTGATACAAAGCTGAATGCTAATAGCTGAAGTAACCCTTTAACTGGAAGCAAATGCAAATCTTGTAAAACAGGAGTAATATGTTCAGAGATAGATGTTGTGGTGATCACTCGAGCTGCTGCATTTTGTACCAACTGTAATTTATGAAGAGATTTTGAAGGAAGCCCATAACACACAGCATAATATGTGATGTTACAAGAGCATGCAGAAGAGTAGCAGTACTCTTGAGTGAAAGAACAGGACACAACCGATTATCTACTGGCTGTAAATTGTGTGCATTAGGTTTTTCATTTGTGTGTAGCATCTGTACTCTTCTAACCTTTCTCTCTCTTTCTTTCTCAGTGTTATTTACCGTTTATGAACGTGGCACAGGCAATAAATCAGGAGAAAAGTCTCGTATCAGAAAGACAGCGGAAGGCAAAAAATCAGGCCGGTCTCAAAACCTGTTCGAAAGAGAGGTAATTAATTTTACATCATTGTTAAAATGTTGATTTGTTTCAGTTTATATAGTTTTGGCTGCCAGACACTAGATCCTATCATACACCCGACACAATGTGACACCAGGCAAATGTGTTCTGCTAGTCTCAGCCGGACACAGTTCACATGTTCACGACCAGCGTCACGCTGTTTAAATATCAAAAGCACTGGCGCATCTGTTCATCCATGGGCGTCTGGTCTGAACACCAGGTGTGTTCAGGAGCAGACTGATCTCATGAAATGGTGTATGTATGACACGCCAATTCATAAGCCATTTTGGCGTGCTATCAAGACGCATAATTGCTTTTTAGCGTGTTTATCAACGCCGTTTCATTCTATCCCCTACACTGCCCCTACCCCTAAACCTACCCATCACACACACACACACACACGCACACACACACACACACACACACACATCACAAGAAACATTTAGCATTTTTACATATTCATAAAAAAACATAATTTAGTATGTTTATAAAGCCATTTACATTGTGGACACACACACACACACACACACACAATGGTTAGTTTCGGCATAGACATACACTCGGATAGCTCAAAATGCGTACAGATAACACGCCATTTTTGGCTTTAGAAAGTGGCGTGTATGTTTACGCTAAGTCATGATGCCATGTTGCAGACTGCATAAAACGCCACCATGCAGGTTTCCTAACCTTAGGGACTCGATGTCCTGACAGACTGGACACAATCATTAACCATGATCGTGATAAATTGGAATAGAAAAACTACCAAAATTACCAACGCAGAGTCCGGCACACAACGTAATATGACGCAATGTTGAAAAAAAAGAAGCTTTTTTTACAAACGGCCACTTTTTTTTACAAAGTTTGTCCTCTTATGTCTTTTGAAAACATTTTAAATCCTGCATTACCTTTTCATATGGCATTTTCAAACAAGGTTTTTACCGTCAATATGCCCTTTAAAATAGGGACCCACTAATTTATTTTCATTTTGTCATGTTTCAGAGCTCAGGATTTTATGTTTGCATAATGTATATGTTGCATATGCACAGTGAAGATACTGCTTTTGACAACATTATTCATTGCAATCTCTGTTACGGTTTCAGTGAAGTCTGTAAAACAGAAGAGCCCAAGGAAGTGCTAGAAGAGCAGGAAGACTTGCGCAGCTCAAAGTTTTCTCTCTCTCAGCAGCGGGCCAAGAAAAAGACATTTCCTCAAGAAATAAAAGAATCAGTAAATACACACATGCATTTACATCGACAAAAAGACACACTAATGTCTTCTGTACAGTTCTGTCTCTTAAGATCACTGACTATTCATGTGTCCTACAGGAAAGGGATGCTGTTAGGAACGAATTATCAAAGAGGCTCCAGTTTTCCGAGCTGGCGGCCTGGGTCCAGAACATGTTTTCCCTCGTCATGGAACGTCGACACTCGGAAATAAAGGACCCCGTGAGACAGCTGGAAGTGGTGAATAATGCACAAATAATTCTAACAATCTTGAAAGAATTTGTATTTGTTGTAGATATGATTTTTAAAATGGAAATAAGTTCTGAAGTCGGTACACAGCAATGTGTGATTGATGTTTTTTCCACCACTGCTTTCCTGTAATTCTCCCTCCAGATTCGGGACTTCTTTCAGCTTGAGAGAACTGAGTACGAGATGAATGCCCCCAAAGCCACGAGCTTTCTTTACTGCAGCTCCAAACACACATCTCAGGAAAGTGAAAGAGCACCTGAAAGAGAGCTTAAAGTTTGGGAAAGGTCAGGACAATAGCACTGTCATGCCAATGCACACAATGGATGTTTTTTTTTAACATGTATAACGGCATAACGATGCACTCGTGTCATAATTCGATACAAATGCTGATTCGAAACTCCTGATGCGATATTTTTGATATTTTAAAGGGGTACTTCAGGGCTGGGAGGATGAATCTGTATTTAAACTTGGGTCATTAATGTAGTAGAAATGTGAAATTATTTTTGAATTTGGTGCCTTCTAGACTGAGAAAACACAGAAAATAAATTTTTGTCTCATGGGGATGAAAGACAACAATTCCCAGAATGCAGTTCGCTGCCCGAGGCTGCTCTAGGCACGACATGGTTTACTTGCCCACCGTGTTCATTTTAATAAAATCAGTTCAGTTAGAGACGCTACAATTAAAAACTGAACGTGTCTGTTCGATATAATGCGAGTGAACCGATTGAGCGTCACGGCACAAACGCAGCAGGATCGGATTACATTCATCACATGAGCTGAGGTAATCGCGGGATTCGCGGCTGCGGCCGCATTCACAGCGCGTGATCAGTCTGGCGCGTGTTCAGTTCATGTCTTTGGAAGCTTAACTTTAATAGGAATTCATTTGAAAAGTTGAAACACTCCCTTTGCTCTCCACCGCTCCGTTTACATGAATCTCCGCAGCTCCCCGATCCGAGTGCTTTGAGTGTGATGTTGAAAACATGTGGAAACAGCGCCTCCTGCTGGCTGTAGTCTTCAGCCTCTGGACAAAAACTCCTCCGATGATGCAAAATGACGATATTGAAGGAATTTTTCCAGAAATAAAATACACAATTCTCTCATCTCAGGGGGATGAGGGGGGAAAGTACGATAATTTGAATATACTCCTGGGTTTTTTACTGATACAAAGCTTAATGCTAATCGCTGAAGTAACCCTTTAAGCCAAAATAAAGAAGAGATTATAATATTATTATTATTATTACTTTATTATTATTTAAATAATATATTATAGAGATAAACAAATATTCCCGTTGCATTACTACACATTATATCCAACACTATATATATATATAGAAATGTCACTGAAACATTCATCCATGCACACTCCTGCTATTGGTGCGCTAAACATATAAGAATAAATCAAAATGCTTTGAATAATCATATTACTAAAATTTGATTTGATTTAAATGATGTTTGGACTGATCATCTGAAGCGCACACACACTCCTCAAAGTGAAAGTGCAATCAGTCCCAGTTCTGGATCACAAGAAAGCGTGTCTATGGGTGTATTCACACTTGGTCTTTTTCAGGGGTCTGAAAAAGGGTTCATGTGATTTTTGGTCCATATGTGAACTCTCCAAACAATCTCAGACCCCTTTAAAGCGAACCTAAACGAGACCATCACGAGAGGTGGTCTGGTTATTGTTCGTTCTCATATTATGGTACGGATTCGCTAAAAACACGCAATCTGAACCACTCTGGGCTTACTTGGTTTCTCTATTCGCAAGTTCCAATGTAGTTTGGTCATCAGATTCCGCTAGCTGCCTGTCCCTTGAACACACTGTAAAAAAACATGGTCTCTGTAGTCAGCACAAGCTCCACAAACTGCAACCAAAACAAACAAAAAAGTGCTCCAGCCAATAGCCGACAAGAATAATTTGGGGGTATAAATCATTCTTGTCGGCTATTGGCTGGAGCACTGTTTATGTTTTGTGGTCCAGACTGCCCAAGTTTGTTTTGGTTGCAGTTTGTGGAGCTTGTGCTGACTACAGAGACCATGTTTTTTTTTTTTAGTGTGTTCAGGGAACAGGCAGCCAGCGGATAGCGAGGAGATGTTTGCTGTACAGTTCACCAATTCCATTAAAAAAGTGAAACTTGTATACTTGTATATTCAGGGGTCTGAGCGCGGTTCACATGATTTTTGGCCCATGAGTGAACTCTCCAAACGATCTCAGACCCCTATAAAGCGAACCGAACCGAGACATCTTGGCAGGTATAATACGGTTCGCTAAAAACAAGCAATCTGAAAGCAAACCACTCTGGGCTTACTTGGTTTCTCTGTTCACAAGTTCCATTGTAGTTTGGTCATAAGATTCCTCCGTATAAATCGGCTGTTCATCATGGCTGCTGCTTCTGGCAAATCTCTACTAATCATTCGTTCATAACTTACATTTGTTTATTGCAATTTCAACCGCTTCTGAATTGAGTATAAGAGAGACGCGGCTGCGCACCTCTGCAGTTAAAAATGGTTTTACGAGCACACACACACACACACACACACACACCTAAAGCGTGTGCACAGAAGCCAGCGGTGTCTAATTGCTAAAGTGTCACATAAACAGGTGGTTTTGTCTTAAGTGAATGTACCATCTGCCTTAATAGCCTAATATAAGAAGAGTACGTCATACAGTGAAGAATATGCAGTTTTATTATTTCATGTGATAATTCAATTTCTTACTTGAATGCTGCTTTTAGGCATACCTATACCTGGAAAATTTATAGCAGTTTATTTAATTTGCATTTTTCTATTATTTTATCGTAGTTTATTTTTTGTATGCTAATGTTTCATTGCCTTCTGCAATAAAACAAACATGTTATTTACAAAGGTGGATGTGTGATAAAGCTAGTGCAAGAATATGTTGTACTGAAATAGATAAAAAGATAAACAACTTAATTTAATAGCATTTGTAGCAATGTCATTGGGAAAAAAAAATCTTTAAACACAAATACCTTGGTTACTGAGGCACAAACATTGTAAGTGAATGGGATCAAATGTTGAAGGCCATAGGGTCAGCCATCAAACACTGAACTGGACTAGCAAAAAGCAACAGTATGAACACAGAGGGGTCTGAGACCAGATTCCTACTAAAACGGACCAAAAAAGGAACCGAGTCCACTTTCAGGTACAGGGAAAGTGTGAACGTGAAGAGAACTGGGTCCTTTTTTACTTGGTTCACCTCTTGGTCCACTTAAAGGAGTCTGAGTTCAGTTCTTTTAAAGAGGAACTAGTTCTGCATTTACTCCCTCTCGTGTTGTTGCTAGCATTAAACGTCTGTGTTAACTACAGTAAATCTGTTCATCATTTAAAGCAATCGAGTCTCTTCAGAAGACTTGGATTAGACACTCGATTGATTATTTTTACGATGCCTTTATGACTTTTAAGTTTAAGAGGAATGGACTTTAAATGGAGGGATAGAAAACTTTCTCTGGTTTCTTGAAAAATATCTTAATTTGAGTTTTGAAGTTAAATGAAAATATTACCGGTTTGAAATGACATGAGGGTGAGTAGATGACAGAATTTACATTTTTGGGTAAATTATACCTTTTAAACATAGCAAGCGTAGCCTTGGATTAAAAAACTCTATTACACCAATCATATCGTTTACATCAATATACATATCGTTGCATTTTTATATTGCGATATCTTGATATACAATGTATCGTTACACCCCAATGTATGGTATTGCATATGCACAGTGAAGATACTGCTTCTGATAACATTAATCATCTCTGTTACTGTTTTTCTACACACTCTCAATCTGTGGGAAGTATGGGAACTGAAGGCAGTAACAGTGTTTGACCATATTTTTGTCTTGTGTGTTTTTGTGCAGAAAGGAGGAGATAGACCGCATTAGATCAGATCAAGTCAGAGAGTTGCAAGAAAAGCTCCAGGAGTTTTACAAGGAGTCCTTAGGCAGTTTATGCAACCCTTACAATCCACTCAGAATGGTGAAAGATTTAAAAGACTGGATTTTAGAAATAGTGGAAGTCACGCCGCTTCTGAGACGCCGCAGACTCCGAAAGGAGCTTTTTGAAGCCTATTTTCTCACGTAAGATATAAAAATACATGTCTTCACCACACAAAGCGACAAGCTACTGTGATGATCATCAGTGGATGTTATAATTGTGTGGTTACCTTTACAGTTTGAGGGAAAATAAAGAAGTCGAGTTGGAAATACTCCGAGCGGAACAGAGGGAGGGAAGACGGGAGAGAGCTTTTGCTACTCCTCCACCGAAAATAGTAAGTGCCACACAGAACCAGCACTACATAACCCGTACTTTTGTCTTGCTCATCAAATATTGTAACATGGATCCATCGTGTAAACTTAATAATCACGTCTCTATTGCAGATTTTTAAAAAACCGATGCCACGCAGCCTGCCTCCAAAGAAAGAGAGACCAGCGAAAACCAATCAGCTGCAAGTAAAGACGCAATAAAGCCACACCCCCTGTATCTCTCGTTCCAAATTTGTAGTTTAAAGTGAAAAAAACTTGAGACACAATTGCTCATCCTTTGGTGCTAATTATGTATTATATTTATATTTATAAATATTTTTAATTAATATAATATATTAATATAATTATTACATTACTTGGCAAGATCAGACTACTATTCGGACTACACCTTCAACTAAATGCCATAGGGATGCCAAGCTCCCTCATAGACTACCGGCATTAGGAATGCACATATTTACCATTAAAGGAACACCCCAGCGTTTTTAGAAATAGGGCTTATTCAACTTCTTTCCTACATTTAGATCTGTGGGCAAATGCATTTTTGTCTCAGTGCATGCATTGTTTTAGTTTGGCAGGGTCACGCTAGCTTAGCTTAGCATAATGAATGGAATCCTATGTTGCCAGCTAGCATGTCCCGAGTAAAAGTGATAAAAAAAAAATTTTAAACCCACCTAATTACTTCTTGTGGCCTGCTTATTCACAACGAATACAAATAGTGATGCAGATTAAGACTAGGTGATTTCCTAGGCAGATATTAACTTGGGACTATATTATGGGGAAGCACAGGCGAAGCACTGCTACTTGAGCGCAGAGATATCACGCAACACATGAAATCCGGTGGCCAGATTTTCACTGTTTTCATTAATTCTCTTCCTAAACAAGATGTCTTGGAAGAGCGATCTTCAAAACGATCTCTCAATCTTCAGAAGAGAAGTGAATCAAATGGACACTGTGATTGGCTGTTTGCTGCACGTGTCACACTTTCAGGTGCTTCAGAGTTAATCGCAAACTCTGGATTAAACCGGAGTTGACAGAGAAAGTTTATACCAAGCTTTGAGAAACCGTTGAACTTGATCTAAACCAGGTTGGATTTATCAACTCTAAACCTACTCGTTCAGCTAGCTTCATGCAACAGGCCTCAGAGAATTTAGTATCTCATGGTCTGAGAGTCCTTCAGGTGCCTTTTGGCAAACTCCAGGTGTGCTGTCATGTGCCGTCTGGCCACTCTACCACACAGGCCTGACTGGAGCCATAGGTGGTGTCTGAAAACCTAGCTCACTCGTTGCCTCGCTGCCTCAGGCAATGACTCTGCAGGCACCGTTTGTGCATGAAGGCACCTCACGAAACTAATTTCGGACAGACGCCTAAGTAGGGATGCACCGAATATTCGGCCACCGAAAATAGCCCAAAAGAGCATTTTCGGTTTTCAGCCGAAAGACTTTTATCACCGAAACAATACGGCCGAAATGTTGTGATGACGCAAACAGAAACCGCGACCTGTGCTTGTCTAAACGGTCTCAACAAGCAACATGTCTGCGGTGTGGACGTATGTGGTTCATCTCACATCTGATGACGCATCTGGGTTTTAATTTGAAAATAATGCTTTGTTTATGTTTCTGTTGATGGATACACGTGATGGCTCCTCAGTGATACACTACAACAACAGCGATAATAAAAGAAACACGTGGGCAAACGGTCTCTCTTTGTAAACTTTGTTCAATGCATGCGAGTGCTGCCGTATGTTCGAATATTACCAGTCGTGTTCGCCGTTATCACCGGGTGAAGAGCCAGAAGACGGGAATGAGAACTCACGAGCTGTGAGAAGATCTGTCTCTGTGCACTCATCCGAAAGCGAGCACTCGTCTCACAGCGCGCAAATATTGAGTTCTCTATCGAGTCTTGCGCTTAAACGGACAAACTCACACAAAAAGTATGTCAACATGTCCATCTTGATGCGTCTCCTTGCAGACATAGTCTGTATATGCCTTAAGTGAACTTTATACAGTGAGAAAGACGACGCATATCCGTGCATTAGCTCTTAAAGGGGCAGTAGCCTTTACTGCGGTCTGTTTAATGTCAACAGAAGACAAGGACATCACTCACTACCCTTGATTAAATACCTTTTGTAAGTTTAATAAGGATTAATCTTTAATTTAAACAGTTAAATATGCAATTATTTTATGTTTGATTACTTTATTAAATTCCTGTACCTTTCTGCAGGCCAGTAGGCCTGTACATTATTATTTAATGTACACATGAGTGAGGTCAAGTTAAAAAAAAATAATTCGAATTTTATTTTATACTGTGAATTGTTGCAATTTGCTAAATAAATATTTGCATAATTTGTAGTTGATTTATTATTTGGTACTAATAATTGGCATAATTTATTTCGATGTTTCGGTTTTCGGCTTTCAGCCTTGGTTTCCTCTATTTCGGTTTTCGGTTTCGGCCAAGAATTTTTATTTCGGTGCATCCCTACTTCTAAGACAGTGAATCAGTTTAATGTTCTACAGCTAAATAGAGAGAGCTTTGCTGAGAACTAAACACATATGTAATTACTACAGTAGTGATTTCTCGCTAGAAATTATATCAGAAGTGTAATATGTTGGTAAAAAACGTACATTTACACACAAACTGACCCACAAACGCAACTTCCGGACACCATCTTTTTTCCCCAACTCAACTGTCACAGAATGGAAAGCACAGGATTGTGGGATATCAAAGGCAGCGAAGGATACATATATGCTGCCTTCGAAAATGGCTCAGATGAAGGTCTCTCAGGAGACAGGAAGTCTGATCCAGCTACGTCATCGTGCTGAACAAAACGCACATTTTGGGCACTTATGATCCATATACAGCACCTGCTGCAGTATTTCAATCACTTAAACAGCGGGACGTTTTTAAAACGCTTAATGTGAAAAACACTATAGGGTGAGTTGCACCAATAATGATTAAATTAAGCAAAGTTTAACGTTAATCTAGGATTTGTTGATATGGGTTTTATTTTGAATCGAGTTGTTGCATCACTTAATTTTAAACACAGATTAACTACGTAGTCTAACCGTAATAGAGCTGATCAAGCAGCAGACGGAGGGAGAACTGTCGACAGGTTAGAATCCTTATTAGTGCAACCAACCATTAAAGGTAGGGTAGGTAAGAATGATCTAAAACACTTTTGTCCAAATTTGTTTAAACTTTCTTTATATGTCAATACATAATTAAAATGTAAGTAGTCTGAAAAAGAGAGTATAAAAATCGAGTGACTCTAGACTTAATAATCTGCAATAAACACCGCTCATTATTTTAGTTTGGGATGAATCAAGTGATTGGCTACCACCCCTTTTGCTACAGGATCTGCCCACATGCGCGCACCTCTACTTCCTCGGACCCTGTTGCCCGCCCTCTTGACCTCTTCGGCCTTGTCCTTGAGCCGACGATGCGGTTCTTGTCTCCGGAGTGAAGTCCTCATCAGAGTCAGCAATGCTTTCATCATGGAAACTCTTACATGCAAAACACTGTATACCTATGTTATGAATCTTACATGAAATTCATCTTCATCACAGTATAACTGATGTTATTGGTAAAACATGTTTCAATGCTACCCGTTTTTAGCTTTGCCTTATAAATATAACTAGCTTTGTTACCGAATCAAACAAAAATATATTTTAAACTTTACCCGTATCGGTATTCTAGCTTGATAGTGAGTACTAAAAGACATCTTATTTGTTTATATTCATACTGATAAAGTTAGATGTTTTATGACATGTGATTCTGACATGATGTCACTACATGCACTCCGCTCATCTCAGGTGAATAATGCTCTTCCAGCTGATTGGTCATGTGTTTTGGGGGCGTGGCTTTGGAAAGAGCGCAGAAGGGAGAAGGTGGAGTGAATGGAAATAATGAGCTGTCTTTAAAACAGTCGTGAGAGGTCTACAGACACTCAATTTTTATACTTTCTTTTTCAGAGTACTTACATTTTAATTATGTATTGATATACAAAGAATTTTTAAACTAATTTGGAAAAAAAGTTTTTTAACCAATTCTTACCTACCCTACCTTTAAAGTGCCGTAATGTACTAAAAGATGTACGCAACACGTTTGCTTAATAATGGGTTTTGATGGGGTAAAGCCTAACAAGAAACCTTGTATTGCATTAATATTCTGCGTTTATTTGCGAACCTGTACAAAGTATGCAACATCAATAAGGTGTATATTGAATTTGGTATTTTGATACCACTGTCTTACTGCATTAATGCTGAATACAAACCAGGTAAAAGTGACTGGCGATGAGGAAAGCATTTTTTTGCCCTCCAGGTGGGCGTTCCTATAAACGTGTGATGACACATTAAAACTGGTGGTGTGCTGCAGAGATGGTCGTTCTAGAAAATATTCATGTTTTTATATTAAATCTTATAATATTACTTGGTAAGTTCTACATACACAAATGTAAATGGTCTGATAAGATCCAATATTACCAATTTCAAGGCTGACCTGAAGATTTACTTTGTGGTTTGAGAGTCCTTGTAAAGTTTCAAAGCAGTAAGAACTATGGACATTTACAAAGAATTAAACTCCTCTTCTTTCATTTGAGTACACTAATATACCCCTTTTTTGTTAATCTTATTTTATTTTATTATTTTCCTTCCCTTCTTCTTCAGTGTTCAACCTCCTTGATTTGAATGTTATCTTTAAAGTTCATCACCTGATGTTAAACATTTTTTAAAAGTTTTATGAGGTTATGTAATTTTTCAAGGAATTGTATGTGAAACATTTGTATGTCTTAAATGTTAAGCTTATATTTTTTTGGAAATAAAAAAAAAAAAGAGAGAGATGGTTGTTCTTCTGGAAGGTTCTCTGCTCTCCACAGAGAAATTCTGGAGCTAATGAAGTATGGAAATATAATTTTGTATATAATGCATTTTTATATAATATTATTAATAAAAATTCCCTTTTTCAGTAACTTAACCACAAACGGCTGTGATTGGTCCATCGTGACCAGCGTTGAGAAATGTCACAAATCAACTGACAACGCCGTCTCTTGAATTACATTTAATTATCCTTGTTTTTAATAATACGCATTGGAAAGTTAAAATAGCAGTATATTTTAGAAGCATTATTTTTATATTTTAAAATACTGGTTTACAACCCCTCATCGTTTCACTGGGAAACGCGCTTATTTAAAGGGGAAAACCGCAGGAAAATAAAATGTCATTAATTTATGTCAGCTGCACAACCTACGTCTCGAAACAGACATGACACGGATAATTCGAGAAAAAGAGAAAGATGTCAAGAACCCGAGAACACAACTGTGAAACTACCAAATTGATGCGGTCACTTTAAGGAACGTACCGGACGCATATGACCGCACAGTGGCTTCCAGGGATCGGCCTAACAAGTCGGAACGCAGTCGAAACAAGTTCTAACACACTCCGAACACTTCCGAACCAGGTCCGAACAAGGTCCGAACACAACCTAACTAATCCGAACAGATCCTAACGCACATCCGAAAACTCCGAACTGATGGGGCAAAGGAGCCAATCAATTCCTACAGAAAAAGAGCCAATGAGCAATCGAGTTGACATGCAGACCAATCTCTATTGGCTGACTATTTCGTGACATTCTCGCTGAACTCGGAGAACAGCATCTGCCATTCCGAGATTAAAGGTAAAAACGTTAAGTATTATTAAATCACAAATTTATGACACTAGTGTTAACCTATTTGTACAAACATTAAAATTTTTTTTTGAATAAAGGTTAAGAGGTTTAAGCTGCCGTAGTAAGGCAAGTTCACTACGTGTTACAGTTAGGCTAGTTATGCTATACGTTAACCCTCCATGGCACGATTTTTTTTGGGGTACTTTGATAATATATATATAAAAATAAAATGTCGACCCCCCCAGATGCAGATGTTGTAATTTATTATCAATACTAGTGTTTTCGAACCATGCTATAGTAGCCTATTTGTTGTGCTAATTTTACAGTTGCTCCGGTAATATAACAACTGTAGTAATATAATCAAATTACGTTACACAATGCTGTACAACTATTTCTACAAAGTATATTATTATACAGTATTTGTTGCAGTGGTAAAACATTAAGATAAGTTTCAGTAGTTAAATATTAGTTAATGTATTAACTGACATCAACTAGCCATGAGCAGTACATTTGTTACTGTATTTACTAATCTCCATAAGTATTAGTTAATAAAAATACAGTTGTATATCACAAACAATAAATTGTATAATTAATAACTGTTAACTAACGTAGTTAACTAATATTACTAAATGAACCTTAGAGTAAAGTGCGACCATTACAGTTTATCAGCTTACTGTAGTCAAGAACCCGAGAGCACAACCATGAAACTACTAAATTAATGCGATCACTTTAAGGGACGTACCGGACGCATATAACCGCACAGCTGCGATGGCCGAGTGGTTAAGGCGTTGGACTTGAAATCCAATGGGGTCTCCCCGCGCAGGTTCGAACCCTGCTCGCAGCGGCGGATAAAATCTTTAATCAAACCATGATTTTTTTTTTTAAAAGTGAAGGTTTGAACGTTCCCTTTAGTTACTGTTGCTATGTCCGACAAGCCGTTGCGCTCTCTCTCTCTCTCACACACACACACACACACACACGTTCTCACGTGGAGAAAATACATAGCAGATCAAAGAGGAGACTGACAACAAAACCGACAGACAGGACAGAGCAAGTTACTTTTTGTATGAAACAAAGTCTCAACTTTTTAAGATATTTAAACAATCAATACCGTTTTGTGGCTCTTTAATGTGCTGTGATCGCTGTAGCGCCTCAGTTAAAGCTGCTCATGAACTGTTAACGTTAATCTCTTCCTTCTTCATTGATAAGCATCAAATAAACATGAATAAACACTCAAATAAATGTTGTTTCAACTGCGGAAAGATGTCAGTACACACAGTTTTTCCAAGTTCAAATCCACCAACGTTAATCTACGAACTCTCCTGAATGCTTTCTCGGACAAAGCGGCAGATTGCGGCGATATGATTGGTCAGATCGCCTGTCAATCAAATTTGCGCGAAGGAGGGATTTACCTGGACTCGATTGACTTATTAATAAACTGTTGTTCATTTGGGTAGATGACATGACATTTTAAGCGCGACCACAAGAACACTAGCACAAAAACCACCACAGTGCATCGGGCAAACGATCAAATGAAAATTATCATTAACTGTTGTTCCTATTAGAGATAAAATATATAGATATTGAATAAAACAGCGAATTTTAAAACATTTACTCTGTTCTGACCAGCAGGGGTCGACAGTGCATGGCGTTTCGAACGCTTCGAAACACTAACTCATTTTGCGAAGCTTTGAAATGCTTCGTTTCTCCCATCACTAATCTTGAATACGTTACTTTAGCTTTACCCAATAATAGACACGCAAACTCCAGCGCAGCTACACCAATGAAATGAGCTTCACAATAGATGATGCTTTACTGTGAACTCTGTTAGAGATATACATATGGTAGTTTATCTGTTCAATAAAACACCTCACTCACCTGTTGAGTAATAAAATCAACATCTCCGCATCGCTTTTACAACACTTTAAATCCATCAGTTCTCTCCATCTCCGAAAAGCTAATGTAACCTCTCGTGCTTGAACCGCTCCAAGCGGGACTCGAACTCGGGTCCACCCGGGGTGAGCGTTGTGCTCTAACAAGGACGCTGAAACCTCTGTTGAAGGAGAGGGCAATTCCAGTCCTGGAGCTGGGCCACTGTCCTGCAGAGTTTAGCTCCAATCCGAATCAAACACACCTGAACCAGCTAATCAATGGCTGCGTCCCAAAACCTAGGCAGCTGACTCGTTGCTTCCTGTCTTACCAGACAATGGCTTGTAAGGCAGCGTTTTGTGCAGGAAGGCACCTCACGAAACTAATTTCGGACAAACTTCTTAGGCAGTGTAACTGTTTAATGATCTACAGCAAAATAGAGATATTTAGTGAGAACTAAACAAATATTTAATTACTATATTTGTAATTTCGGTAACACTTTACAATACGGGTGCACTAATATGCATTAATTCATGCTTAACTAATGCACAGATAATGATGAGTTAATGTGTTACTAATGGTGAACTAACCCATTTATTAATGATTACCGTATCAGCAACTAATGAAGATTCGACATGATTAATAGATTAAGTAATCATTACATTGTTATTAGTTAAATGTGTCATAATGTATTAATTCCTTAATAACATATTTTATGAACTAATAATGTAAATTAATGTGTTATGACTTTACTTGTTGGGGCACATGACTATTAATTAATTCAAAATTAATTCAAAAGCCATAACCACAATTACATATTACTTAATCAATTAGTTAATAGTCATGTGCCCCAACAAGTAAAGTCATAACATAATGATACCTTTGTAAATCATAAGCTAATGATTAATTAAAGCAGACAACTGGAAGTTGAAATGCATTGCTTTGACCCGTTGTGGTAATTAACACATTAATTTACATTATTAGTTCATAAAATATGTTATTAAGGAATTAATACATTATGACACATTTAACTAATAACAATGTAATGATTACTTAATCTATTAATCGTGTCGAATCTTCATTAGTTGCTGATACAGTAATCATTAATAAATGGGTTAGTTCACCATTAGTAATACATTAACCCATGATTATCTGTGCATTAGTTAAGCATGAGTCTACTTGATTATCCCCCCCATATTGTAAAGTGTTACCGTAATTTCTCACTAGAAATTACATCAGAAGTGGAAAATGTTGACACACAAACTGACCAGCAAACACAACTTTCGGACGCCATCTTTTCCCCCCAGCTCAACTGTCACAGAATGGAAAGAACAGGATTGTGGGATATCAAAGGCAGCGAAGGATACATATATGCTGCCTTCGAAAATCGATCAGATGAAGGTCTCTCAGGAGACAGGAAGTGAAGCTAACATTAGATTCAGACATGCCTTGATGCCTTAAAATGTGTCCTCTGAAGGCAGCATTTTCCAGGTTTCGGACACAGCCACTGTCTTCGGGATTACTAGAAGGCTACAGGCAGGTGAGTTTGATCAGGGTTGGAGCTAAACTCTGACAGTGTCCCTCAAGGACTGGAATTGCCCTCCCTGCTCAACCGTCAGTCACTAGAGCGTCTTTTGAGATCAGAGTGAGGTTTATTGCACAGCAACTACTAGCTGACCTCCGTTACACTAAGGCGATGTTGATTCTGGTTTTATTACGAGCTGTCTCGTTCTCTTTTCTCCAGCAGACTCTCCTCTATTCGCCGTTTGTTGATTGGAGGTTGGAGATTTAGCGGCTCCATGTCAACCTTTCTCACTCGTTGTGACAACTAACCTCTGACCTCTCACACACCAGACACACACAAACACCAGACACACGTCAAAGCAGCCGGAGCAACTTTACCCCATTTACGGATATGACGAGACACGCATAAGTGAGTGATGCATGTAAACAATTTCCTGCCTAAACCACACAACAGCTCTCAAATATAAACACTTTTATATCTAATGATGGGAAATCTTTTCAAAGCTATGAATCAATTGCTTAGCAACATGATTCAGTGTTTCGACAGTGGCGACCCCTGCTGGTCAGAACAAATGCAGTAAAAACATGCATAAAACACCATTTACAAACCCATTGCATGTGTTTTATTGAAAGTAAAATCTATCAAATGCAATTAAGTCATCTAATACCTTTAAATAATAGGTGTCTGTATAACGTGTTCGTTTTTCAATTTCCAGGGCTTGTTGATGTCTCCGCTAAACAGCCAATCCTTTGTATGTTGGTTTAATATACACAGAGGATAACAGCATTGATTCACACTTCTACTCCAGTCCTACAGATGAGAGTGAAGAACAGATTATCATCAAACGAAGCGGTTATAATCAGAGATGCAGAAAGCGAGCGTTCAGTGCTTGACTGAAAGCCTCCAGTGCTTGTTAATTATGAACCAGCGGTCAGCAGTGTTGGTTTACCGGTTGCTATGAGACACTAGAGTTAGTTTGCAAGGCTGTTACCCATTTAATCCATCTACATTTCTCCATAAATTAACTGTGAAAGTGCTTTATTGACATTTGCATGTTCTAAAACAGCCTTCTTCTACAATAAAGGATTTCAAATCATCATTTGATAATGCATGCTTTGTTTTTTTTAATTTACAGTACATAAAAGATTTACTTCAGATAATGATCAGATTGGTAAAGTTCAGTGAGGTGCGTATCTTTCATCCGAGCTGATCGGTAGCTGTGGGAATATTGAAAATGCCATTCCTGGCGTAGAAAGTGTTGCGTACAATCCCAGATCTCCCGCTGGCTGGAGTCTTGCAGTCAATCTCATAGTCACCTGAGGAAAGCACATCAGTTTAGTGCTTGATGGAGGGAGATTTTCATAATGTAGCCATGGTTATTAAGATAATATTTTACTATTTGCATGTTTAGCATTATCCATTTTACTAACACTACAAACAATGTGTGTTTTTACATACAGTAGCGTTCAAAAGTTTAAGATTAAAAACAATAAGGGATACATGAGGATACGCCCTCAAATGCTTGGTAAAAAGCAACCCAATGTTGGGTCAAATATGGACTAACCCAGCGATTGGGTTGTCTCAAGCAAACATTTAACCCAACCGCAGGGTTAAAACAACCCAGCATTTTTTAGAATGAAGGATGCATTAAATACATTAATACTTTCTATCACATTTTCAATATTGATAATATCAGAAGTTCCTGAGCATCAAATCATCATAACAATGATTTCTGAAGGATCATTTGACACTGAAGACTGGAAAATGAAGGCTGAAAATTCACTATATATTCACTTTGAAAATAGTTATTTTAAATGGTAATATTTTACATTATTACTGTATTTTTGATCAAGTTAATTCCTACAAAATTAGGCATCATTAGTGGGGTTTACAAAAAGCATCACTTTTACTATTGCTGAAAGTTTTGTATATACTCAGTAAACATTAAAGTTCCCTCTTTCCTCACCCAATCTCCACCCATAATCCCAGGACGAAAGAATGGGATAATCAAACTTTTCTTCTGGGGCTTTTTGGGCTCGTTTCCTCAGGTACTGATGTCGTCCTTTGCCTTCGTTGGAGATCCCCTGATAAAGATCCGCTTTCGTCCGCGGGGTCACGGGCCTCATCAGAGGAGCTTCACTCAGGGACCGGCGCACTGGCGCGGGCGGCTTCTCCTGCGCTCGGACCACGGGGGGCAGCGTGAGTTTACTGGCATTTTGAGGGTTAAAGAGACCGATGGACTTGGACCTGCGAGACGTGAAGGTGGTCGGGTATTCTTTACTGTATTTCATCTTCCACGCCAGTCGCGTGTAGGCCTCCTTCAGGATGAGCTCGCGGTAGAAGTTCTGGTCCTGGGTGGTCAGCAGGTTCCTCATGTCTCTCTCCTGTGAGCTCTGACCGCTTCTCTTACTGATTAACGGGACAGCGAGCGAGGCCACAGAAACCGAAGAGGTGCCGCGCCGACCAATCAGAGGAAAGATCACTCAGCCCCGGGAGAGCGGAGAGGCCATGTAAACAAACACACACTGAATGTGCTGACAGGAGGACAAAAGAGACTCGCTGCAGCTGAAGGAATCAGTTTCAGGAGAGGAAGAGTCAAATACAGAAAACCAGAGAAACGATAGGGTCTCAAAATACTGACGTTTACACAACACTGTTTTCAAATAAAAACGGAAATGTGTGTATGCGTTTTGACCGTTCATTTACAGTTACACGTTTGAAAATGCAAACTTTTGAAAACGGGTTTCAAAAAGTAAGTGTTTGTAAACTATCGTTATCGTCTGTGTGAACTACCAAAAACAAAACAAAACCGCTAACTACTGGCCTGGCATGAATAATACAGCAGTTTGTTGTTTTCCGTAAATCCGTGTGATATCGTTTTGGCAATGTTGTGGACTCTACGCAAAAAACACAAAGGAAAAACATTTCTGTTTTTAGTACATAGTAGACGTGTAAAATACCAAGCGCCATTTTAACTATCTGAGTGCATGTGATGATACACGGGGCAACTTTTTGAGCAATGTTGCTGTCAGCGAGTGACCAGGGGCCTATACCATGAAGCCGGTTTAGCTAGCTAGCCAGATATGTTTAAGCTTAGTTTATACCAATCCTGGGTTTTAAGTACCATTAAAGTGGTTTGGCTTTTAGCAGTGTTCACAAACAGATGAAAAGAGCCCAAAAACCATCCTAAAACCAGCAAACAGTATCTGGACCAGGAGGAGAGACCATCTTAGGCTGGTTTCGCCTGAACTAACCCTTTAATCGGGTGTTGTAATGCTTAAATATGCCCTGAAGGTGGCAGCAGAGAGTTTCTGGACATCTACTATATTACAAATTCAAACACACTGCAGACACGAAGCACACTTCCCCCTGTAGACTAGACAAAGGCTTCAACTAGACAATAAAAATACAAGAAAAAATTCTTAAACAGTATAAAAGCAGCAGAGCTGAATGGATTTACTGATCACGATGACGTCTTCCTGAGCTAATCTGGCCTAAATAAAGCACAAGGAAATCAGGAATAACCCTTTGGAACTATAAATATGCATGTTCATGTGGTAACATTTGCTGTACTGTGTTCAGGGTCATTTCTACAGTAACAACAGCACATTATATGGATCAAGGTGGCCTCTTCACTTCCTGCGGGTGGGAAAAAACACAGAAAACAGGAGAGACATTGATCATTTACTCAAGACCATTCTGAAGGCCTCACTCTCCGTAAATAATGAGACATCATAGATTCTGAATTCTTTATTCCAGTCAGTTTTAATAAGCAAATGTACATCAAATCTACTCATGTTTTTCACAACAAGGCACCAATGGCTAAATACAAAATACGCCCCTTGCCCTTAAAACACTTACAAAATACTTCACCACTGGAGTATCAAAACTAGCAGAATTAAGACTAAACAAAAGTCTGAAGAATGCATAAATCTATTACTGTGACATTTGCATATTAGTGTCTTCAAAAAGGCAGAAAATCAGATTCAATGTGAAATGCTGAGTCTTTTGGTCTTGAGAGCTCTGTAAATCTGAGATCTTGATATATAGTAATTGTATTTAAGTACACGAGTGCTTGATTTGAAGTGATGGATGATTAGATTTCGGAGTAAAATAACATCACAGCTCAGTTTACGCAGTGAGAATCGAACAGACATGGACATGTTATAATATGTGAATTAAAAGTGACTACGTTAGAAAGAGACGAACAATTAAGTCATTATCAGTAGTAAAGAGACGTTTGGGTGTGAAACCCTGATCAGTTTGTTCATACGCGGTCATGTCAATGCTCAACCTTAAATTGTAATGCTGAGCTAAATCGAAAAACAGAAAAATGTACAATTCATGCATCGTAAAAGAACATGCCATCGGCGTTACCGTCATTATGCGTCACATTCCAGTCAAAAACCTGATCGAGTGCAAAGTTCAACAAAATCAAGAAGGTCAGAATGATTCGCTCACTGATGCCTTCTTTTTTTTTTCTTTTACAGTGTCTTTCTCTCTCTCTCTGGAGTATTTTGGGTTAACCGCAGGGAATTATGGGACCGTGACTTGGAAGGGGGAGCCTGGGATGTGTTCGTCTCCCCATTTGACAGCCAGAATGTAGTTGCCCCGCTCCTTTAAGATGTAGCTGACGCTGTACTGCATGTTTCCCATGTGTTTGACCAAGATCTCCTCGCAGGGGGTCAGAGGACCATGGACACCCACCAGGAGCATGTTCTTCCCTGGTAAACAAACACAGGGTTATACAGCACATACAAACACATGTCAAACTATTAGAGGGTTTAAAAAACAAACACACAAAAATAATAATAATAATAAATTATTATAACAACAATATATTTATGTATATACAGTAAAAAAAAATTATATTGTTGTGTAGAATTAATAATAGAAAAGTGTTTTTAAAAAAACTATGATAAAATATGTTATATATACAAAATTATAATAAAAGTAACAATAATTAAAAGTATATATATATATATATATATATATATATATATATATATATATATATATATATATATATATATATATATATATATATATATATATATAGATATAGATATATTAATACACACAAAACAATTTGATATAATATTAATTTTATTCAATACTGAATAATATTCAGTATTATCCATAGATGCTGGAATGGTGTTAAAATTATTATTCTTCTATTATTTTTATTATAGTTTTGTTAAATAAATATTTTATATGTAATAAATATATTCTTATTTTTAATAATACTTGTATATTTTATCATAAAATGTTATCAACTACATTGTTTGTGTGTGTGTGTGTGTGTGTGTGTGTGTGTGTGTGTGTGATAAATACAAAACACAGATAATAAAATATTCATTATTAAAAATTATAATAAAATATACAAGTACTATTAAAAATAATATATTTATTACATATAATTATGAAAAAAAAAAATCCTTTAACACCATTCCAGCGTCTATGGTCATGTTAATGGTGAGAGCCAGGTATATGTATACATAAAATGCGCAAAAAAAAACGTTTTTTCCTAGTAATAAACGGAGATCTCACCTGCTTTACTGCAGTCGACAGAGAAAGACGCTTTCTGGCCCACGAAGGCCTTACTGAGACCTGGACCTCGACTGAGCACTTTACTGGCGTCAGAAGCGGCTCTGGGAGACGAGCTGTAAGAGTTCATGCTGCTCGACCTGGTCACCGACTCCACCATCAGAGTGGACATCTCGCTGGCGTTGGTCACGTTCACCAGCCGTGGACCTGAAGAGGAAATGGAGAGTTGGACAGGTCGACTAACAACTGAATCTCAACCCTTTGTCATGAATCGCTTTAGTTCAGACCAGACGTCCAGTTCTACACACCTGTGACTTTGGCCTTAAACGGGCTTCCTGTGATGTGGTTGGGGCCGCCATATTTGATAGTGATGATGTAGTTTCCAGGGGCCATTGGTGTGTAGTGCACTTTAAATCCTTCGGGACACTCCTGACACTTCATCTTCACCTTCGACGGGCCCTCGATAGTGACAGACAGAGATCCGGGTCCAGCTTTAGAGTTATTGATGATGAACTCGGCCTGGTTACCTGTCAGAGGAGACGAGGGCATGAGAATGTGTGTATGATGGACTGTTTCATGACAACTACATTCTCATTTCCTGCTCCATGTCAGTCATCAGTCGTCATACTAACTGTTCAGAATAATAACATACTGCATACTGTAGTTAAAAAAGTATAGTAGTTTGTCAGACTTTATGTATGGAAACCATGATAACCTACAGCACTTGCACCATTGCAAAGTAAACTGGTAATGCATGCCAGTGCTGTATTTGGTTCTGCACAGTCTGTGCGTCTGCAAACCTGCTGTGAGACGATAAACAGCGAGCATTCGTGTGTTCTGCTAACATCAATCCACTGCTGGTTTACACTGATACTATCAGACGTGACCAGCTGGAAGGATCCAGGCTATTCTGACACTTTGGCCATTGCAAAACCAAATGTACACTTTCCTCTTAGCCAAACATTTGGCTTTTTTGTCTTTAGACTAATGCATTTGCAATACATTTTAATGCAGACGAATGCAATACATTTTTTTTATCTACCTTAGAAGGAGGGAGAATAATGCTGCTGACCTGTTACATTGGTTTTGGAGCAGAGCTAAATGAGAGAGACTTTCTGCAACGTTGGGTTGTTAGACGAGTTACAATGAAGACATACATTTGTTCTGGATGTGATCCATGAGAAATAGGTTAGGTAATCCAAGATCCCTCTGTTTAAATCATTTTTCTAAAACAATGAGGCGCGTTCAACATGAGCGAGAGAGCGTAACTTCCTCTCGACGTGCCATCAAGCAAAAGTGTTGAAACCACACTGACGGCATAGAGGAAAACTTATTTCTGCATAATTGTTTTTAGCCCTGTGCCAACAAGTAATGCGTGTCCAATTACCTGTGGCTCCTCTTTCCAGACCAGCTCCGTAGGCAGTGACGAGTCCCGCATCGCCACTCTGTCCTGGCTCTCCCACGCGGACCTGGAACGGACTGCCAGGGATGTGCGTCCCATTGAACTTCACGTCGATGGCGTGGATGCCGTTCTCGCGCGGGATAAACCGGATGGCGTACTTGTCTGCAAAACGAAGAGTAAATTAACCAGAGCGCCAAAAGAAGAACATGCACAGAACTGATGATGCTAATGACAATTAATGGCAATCGGGTCTCGGCCACAGCGGAAAAAGGCCCGTATGTCATATACCTTTTTTGTATATTTCCACAAATTTGAGTTCAGACAAGTGCTTTTACTAACACAATCTCTTACATTAACCTGAATATTATGAATTGTGTGGTGAGTTTTTGTTCTAACTAGAAAACAATTGGATGTTGGGTGACAGGATGCTTTTTATGAAAAGTGAAAAGGAGCATAAAAAAAAGAAAAAAGCAAATTTTAACAAATCTAATACATTAATAAGATCAAAAGTTGTATCAGTTCATATTTTTATGGACCTGAGCTGACATGAACCAACAATGAACAGCTGAATTATTATTAACTAACATTAAACAAATACTGTAACAAATGTATTGCTCACTGTAGTTAATGCACTAACGGCCTTATTGTAAAGTGTTATCAAACAGTTGTAAATTAAAGTCAGAATGAAAACCCCTTCACTAGCTATCTATCGTGCAAAATGGGCTGTAAATGCAGTTTCATGTTAAAATAATGATAAGGTCCTTTCACGTTTCGTTACATCAGAAAATGATTTAATGTGTGAAATGCATCATATCCTGTTATGACAGACTGTTAAAGCTCATGGTCTCACCTTGCTCTAGTTCAGACACCACACACTCCTCCAGCGCTCCGGATGGGCTGTGAACTTTGGCATCGATGTTGCCCTTCGCCCCGTTCAGACGCACTGCAAACGATGCGGGCTGGTTGACCTTCAGACCCGACTCCTACATTAGTGAACGAACAGTTTAGACCTGCATACGGAGCCAGTGCATTCTGGGAAAGACTGTTGATGCACATACACTGAAGTTCAAACGTTTGGGGTCGATGCTTTTGAAAGAAATCCATTATTGCATTTATTTGATAAATACAGCAAAAAGGTGAAATATTACAATTTAAAACATGTTTTCTATGTGAATATATAGTGCAGTGTAATAATGAGGATTAAGAAACATTTATGATTATCAATTTTGAAAACTGATGAAGAATTGATGAATAGAAAGTAAAAAGCATTGATTTGAAATAGAAATCTTTTGTAATATTATAAATGTCTTCACTGTCACTTCTGATCAATTTAATGCATTTTTGTTGAATATTAATATATACAATTTCTTAAAAAAAAAAAAAAAAATTTTGCTGACCCCAAACTTTAGGTAGAGAATAAGCTATATTTATGAATTATATTGTCATGTGGTTTTAACTGTTTTAAACATACATAGTCAAAAAAAAAAAGAAAAATGCATCAAAATGCTTAAAATGTGACCTGATACTGATAATCTCACCTGGACTCACTTAAGATCAGCTAAAGCTGAGAGAGAGATTTGACAACAATTTGACAAGAGAAAATGAGAACTACAGGGTTTGCTAAACTACAGGGAATAATGGGATACGGATGGATGGATGGATAGATGGATGGATGGATGGATGGATGGGAGGTTTCTAGCAGTCGTGTCGTCTTCCTCTCTCTGCTTCAACTGATCCTACTGTGAGCTTTATAACGGTTGATTCTGTTAAAAGCCTTTAAATGAAACACAAGAGAAACACCAGAACAGCCACACAAAGATGAGGGATGTCCGACAGCTATTCAAAGACAAGTTTGCTGGATAAATCTGATCCGAAACGTAGTGAGCTGCCTATCTAGACAACATGCCGTCATCATGTGTGTGCTCCTGATGTGAAGCCTGGTCTAAAAGGTAGACAGGGACATCGCTACCTTCAAAGATACCTCGTTTAAGCCAAATTCAAAGGCAGCATCTCATGTTTCCTTCATCAAATCATCATATCAGAATGATTTCTGATTGAAGGATCATGTGACACTGAAGACTGGAGTAATGATGCGGAAAATTCAGCTTTGAGCACAGGAATACTATATATTCAGGAATACACATACTATATATATACACATATATATATATATATATAGACTATATATTGGACTTTACTATATATTCAAAGAAACAATTATTTTAAATTGTAATATTTCACAATTGTACGTTTTTTACTGAATTTTGGAATAAATAAATGTACCCTTAGTGAGCAGAAAAGACTTCATAAAAGCCCTAGTTGTGTTGCTACCTATGAAAAGCATCTCAATGCACACAAAGCCTAAGTAAACAGCAATGCATGTTAACCGCATTTGTGTCGTTATTTAGAAACCTCCATATTAATAACACCTGCTCTGAGTTTGACCGTTTTCCATTGGGAATTGAATAGCTGTACTTTGATAGCTGCGGACATGCATCTGTGTGTTGATGTTTCCTCATGTCTCACCTGAAGACTGGTAACAGTAAGCCGACGGGCGTCGTCCACGGGAGCGCACACGGGCACCAGGAACGGGCTGTCGGGAATGTGCTCGTCGTTGAACTTTATAGACACTTCGTAGTCGCCTGCAAAGAGTTGAGAGATGGGGTACATTTGCTGAGTATCTGCATTAAATCAAGGGTCACATAAGAAATGCATTTTAAAAGGAATACAGGACAGAAAGGCATTGTGTGTGTGTGTGTGTGTGTGTGTGTGTGTGTGTGTGTGTGTGTGTGTGTGTGTGTGTGTGTGTGTGTGTGTGTGTGTATACCAGGTTCTTGAGCTACATAGGAGACACCGCATGATCCATCCTTCCTTTCCTCAAATGAGATTTCTGCACGACTGGGACCCTCGACAGCGATGGACAGACCGCCGGCGCCTGCCTCCCGCGTCCACACATTAAACTCAGCTGCACAACAGATCAGGGATGAGATTAATATCTCTAAAAACACACTGTGGGACACCAGTAGTGTTACAGTCAAACCAACATCTCAGTTTATTCACTATAGTTTAGAAAATGGTAATAAAACATGACAAGAACTCAAATTCATCTTGATGTCAGATAACTTTGATAGAAAGGGATGTAATGGATTACAATCAGCTGTTAGATTTAAGGATACCGTTAGATAATACCAATTTGGGTCAACGAATGACCAAGCAGTGCTTCATTTTGTTCAGTCTGTGGTGTCAAAGGTCACTTTAGCAATTAGAGAAAAAACACTGAAGAAAAACATGATCAGGTCAAAGTGTCGGAATCGGTTTGGTCCCAAATTTGTTTTAATTTTAATGGTATTTCACTGACATATACCCAACAATTCTTCATACATAGTTGACTTTATTTTGCTATCCTCACTTACATAAATGATCTATAGTGCCCTGCACACACTAGAGAAAAATCATATCTGGTGTCTGAATTATTTTTGGTTTGACTGTGTGGTCATGAAGACAGAAAATAAACTGAATAAATGCATTATATTGGCAGAATGAAAGATTAAGCCTTAAAAAGGACCATTACGATTTTTTTCAAGATGTCATTTAAATATGTTTCCTTTTTTATTAATTTAAATTAAATTTAAATATTAAAAGTAAATGTGAAGTTAAATTACAGACATTACATTTTTATTCACATCACTATCCATAAACATATAATGAGTAAATAATTAAATATTTCGTTATGGCGTTTATGGTAAGGAACAAAAGATGGTGTGATGAGTCATTCTTTATCTTTTTGAAAAGAAAATATTAAAATAAATGTAAAATTAAATATCAGGCAAAAAATTGGCAATGCATAAAATTCCACACACACACACACAATATATTTTCCACCTTAATCAGAAATAAAAAAAACTTGAATTAAATTAAAATTTATATAATTTTTTGTTTAATTAAGGTTATATTTGTTGTACTGCCAGTAATTTAATTTTATATATTTTCCATCCCTTTTTTAAAAACTAGAATTAAAATTGACATTTTAAAATATTAAAATATGTAAAATGAACTAAAATAACAGGCAGTCCAACATTACCTTAAATGTACACATAACTAATATTTTTACAATGTATACAATTTTAATAAACATTGTCATTTAATAACCTTTTTATTATGTGGAACACAAAACATGTAATTTGAGTGAGTAAATAAAAAAGCTATTCTTTAAGAATTTCAAAAAAAAAAAAAAAATTGCATTTCAAGATATTTATCATCCTTTTCCACTTTTTTAAAACTAAATTGGAAATTAAATTACAGGCAGTACTAAAAAACTAAAATGTACAACATTTTATAATGCTTTTATAATGTATAAATTTACTGATAAAACACTAGAGTTCAGTCCAATTCTCACTATTAACTAGTTGCTCATCATGCATATCACTAGGATATTGGCTGTTTATTAATACCTATAAAGCACATATTAATGCCTTATTCTTCATGAATGTATTCTACTTCCCTTAATCTACCCAATACCTAAACTTAACAACTACCGCACTAACTATTAATATTTGAGGCAAATGTCATTAATAGTGAGAATTGGACCCTAGTTTAAACTATGATCAAATATGAATGAACATTTTGTCTGCGTTCATACCTGGCACGCTCGCGTCGGCCTTCTCCAGACCCGGACCACCCGCTCGCACCTTATGGGCACCGCCTTCACCCAGCGGGCCCACTGTAAACTGGAAGGGGCTTCCTGGCACATGCTGCCCACGGTACTTCACGCTAACCGTATGTACGCCCATCTCATGGGGCACGAAACGGACGCAGTAGGTGTGGTTTCCCACAGCCACCATCTCAGCAGCTTCTGTGGCTCCAGACGGGCTGGTGACCTGTGCCGAGACGTCGTGAATGTCGATTTCTGGGGAGAACAAAGAGCATAAGGATTCTTGGGAGAGCTGAATGAAGAGAGTGATGGAGGATCAGTAGCTCAGCTGTTCGGACGTCTGCGCTTTCTCAAGGTTTTGCAAGCAACATACCAGAGAGATGATACTTACAGCAGTCCGGTTTATTAGAAGGAGAGCTCAGCCAAAGAAGGAAATCTTTACAATAAGGCTCCATTTGTTAACATTAGTTCAAATGAACAACAAGACACTATCGGTCAAACATTTGGAACAATTACGATTTTTTTTTATGCTTAAAGGAACACGTTTTTAGAAATAGGTCTTATTCAACTTCTTTCCTACATTTAGATATGTGGGCAAATGCATTTTTGTCTCTTATGGGGAAAAATGGGGACGCACTGCTACTTGGGCGCAGAGATATCAACACATGCACAACATACGCCGGTGTGTTGACGTAAGTTTGGGGTTTTCATGTGTTGCGTGATATCTCTGCAGTAGCAGTGCTTCGCCTGTGCTTCCACATAATATAGTCCCAAGTTAATATCTGCCTAGGAAATCACTTTTACTCGGGACATGCTAGCTGGCAACATAGGATTCCATTCATTATGCTAAGCTAAGCTAGCGTGACCCTGCCAAACTAAAACAATGCATGCACTGAGACAAAAATGCATTTGCCCACATATCTAAATGTAGGAAAGAAGTTGAATAAGCCATTTTTCTAAAAACGGTGGAGTGTTCCTTTAGAATTATTATAAATTGTAATATTTTTTTACAATGTATAATTATTGAATATCATGTACATACAATATTTTAACGTTTTTGAAAAGTTTTTGCTCATCAAGCCTGCATTTATTTGATCAAGAATACAGAAAAAAACTAATATTGTCAAATATTACAATAATAAAAAAAAGGTTTCTATATTAATATACTTTAAAATGTAATATATTCCTGTGATCAAAGCTGTATTTTCAGCATCATTACTCCAGTTTTCAGTGTCACATGACCCTTCAGAAATCATTTCTAATTTGATAATGATTTATTATCAATGCTGGAAACAGTTGTGTTGCGTAATATATTTTTTTATAACCTGTGATACTTTCAGGATTCTCTGATAAATAAAAATTGTAAAAATATACAATACTCTCTCTTTTTTGAAAGAAATTAATACTTTTATTCAGCAAGGATGTGTTAAATTGATAAAAAGTGATAGAAGATTTCTGTTTTGAATAAATACAATGATGAATACATACTGTAATAAATGTATTGCACATGTTTTGTTATTGCATTAACTAATGGGACCTTATTGTAAAATGTTGCTAACTGTAATCTGCATGACTCTTCCATGCAGCACAAAAACACCAACAGCAGCATGAACATTTGGCTAAACGTCTTTTTTAAAAATCACTCTGTATTGCAACGACATGGCGATGTGTAAACATTTTATGGAGTTGTAATGAGCACAAAAAAAGCAGCTCTCGTTCATGCAGACACAAAGACGTGGGGTATCAAGAGCAGCGCGTTCTGCCAACCTCGTCGTCCACATGCCCAGCGCTTAAAACGCACCCTCCAGCCCACCGGAGGGCCTTCTCAGGGGTGCCGTGCCAATCCGGGTGACCCACACTCTGCCCATGGTGAAGCAAGTCGACCTCAGAGGGCGTGGAGACCCTGAGGTCGCCTGACCTTTGACCCCGAGTCGAATAGAGCAGTGGGAGCGATAGACACCACGTGAGAGCAACTCACGAGCCAAAGCCAGAAGAAACCAGGTCACTGAAAGAAGTAGACACAGAAAACAGGAAGAAACAGACAGAAACAAGATAAAGGACAGAACAGGGCAGAAAAACAGTAAAGTGGGGAAAGAGATGCTAGAGTAGAAGAAGCATTGGGCCTCATCTAGAAAACACACAGGATCAAATTTGATCCTACAATCAAAAGTGAGGAATAAATTTGGATTTAATAAAAGCAGAAACTGACGTGAGAATACTCAAACACTTTTGGTGCTTATCACAGTGATTCGATTAATTCAACATCAATTATAATATTTAAAGAGTAATCCCAATAAGCATTAATATATTGGTACTTTACAATAACATCAGTTAACATGAACGAACAGTGAAAAATACTTCATATAAATACAAAAATCAAAAACTGTATCTGTCACTTAATTGACCTGAGCTGACATGAACTAACAATGAATATTTGTATTTTTGTAACATTAACACTGAGCAATACATTTATTATTACAGTCATCTTTGTTAATGATTAATGGGACCTTATTGTAAAGTGTTACCAGTATTGGATATATTAGCAAATTAACAACATATTAACTGCTCTGTAATAATTACATAACTAATTAATTTATAAAGAGATGCATTTACAAAAATGTTTGTGCATGCATACATTTTATAAATCCTTAATAGGAACATTTCAGAAACCGCTTGGGATCATTATACGCACGCATTCATAAATGAGGACCATGTCTGATATTTGGCCATTTATGCACGTTATTTCCACTCTTATGTCTTTGAATCTCATGAAAACATTAAGAGTCAGAGGCCTGAACGAGTGAATGAGCTCCAGTGAGGCTCTGTGTGTCCTGGATTAGATCACCGCTAACCCTCCATTACACCGTGGCATCATTAACCAGGATAAATCTCTAAAATCACATATGGAAGTAGTCTGCATGATCCAGGTCTGGATATTAATTGCCCAACTAAAGGCCTATTCACACCAAAAGTGACGCGACAGTGAAATGATGAAATGTGGTCGCTTATGTTCTTTAATGCGAAATACAAATCCCGAACGTCAATGTTGTCATTTTCTAAAATAGAAGGGCAATAAAATACTGTGGTTGTGTAATATAGGAATATATTGTGAAAAGTTTTAAAGAGTTTTATTAATAAAGTATATCCATATTCATTCACTAGTAGCATCTTATTGGTTTGTAAATTAATTTACTTGTGTGAAAAGTAAAATTTAATTAAATAATAAAAATAAAATTCACAATGCTAAATTCACATCTATTAAACCCCCTCATTAAGCACCTTATTCAATCGTTTAATTTATTAAAACAATTTGACAAAAATAAATAAAAATATTCACATCTATTATTTATCGGATTGGATCATTTAATTTATTAATAGAAAAAAGATATAGATAGATAAAAAAAAGGTAATTCGTTAAAATAACATTTTGCATGAACAATTTTGTCTATTTTTAAAATAGTATTATTTGTTTATTTTATTAAAATTAAATTCACATCTAGTGTGAAACCATTTTGTATTTTAAACTGAACACTTTGATCTCTTTTGAAGAATACGATCACTTGCACTAGAAAATTATGACTAACCTTGTGCTTGTAAGCAATACTATTGTGAAGGCAAAACTGTCCTCTCTCACACAAAAATATATTTTTAACTACACCACGACCCCTCCTGGAAGTGCAGCACTAGCATACTATTGCGACATCAAATCACCTCGACACGTCGCATGAACGAGGCAGCGTTTCCCAAGACGTGTGCTAGCATTGCGCAGCATGTACCGCAGACACACGGCCGGCCGCTGACGTGACTCGAACAACATCTGCATCGGTCTGAGGGGAAATCAAAGCTAAAGCCACGTCCAAGTTCAATACGTTCAGCTCGACCTGCATATGATGACTTTCACAGAGCCATGTGTTTTTACTCACGTATAGAGACTCAAGCACTCTCGATGCGTTAATGCATGACGTGAGCCAGCAAACAACTGCACATCCATTTGTTTCGTGCTTATTTGGCTGGCGTCCCTGTCTGAGATTGAGCTAGTGTATTAAACAAGAATATAAACCAAGCCTTGACATAAAGTGGCTTAAATGGTAAATAATTCATGCTTAATGCACATTAAAACTCCAATCTTGGATTGTAAGACGAATCTTTGTGTGGACTTTAGGTTACAGCTGTATACCTGGGATCTTCAGGTTGAGATCACACACACTTCCAACACTAGCGACGGACGCTGCTTTCTGACGGCGAGTGATGCTCTCGCGGATACGACCTTCTCCGGTCACCTTCACGCTGAACGGACTTCCTGCGAACACAGATGCGACAAAGTCACAACGACAGGAATAACATGCATGAAATGCTGCTTTTATTTGATCAAAAACACAGTAAAATGTGAAATATTACTAAGGTTTAAAATATTGTAAAATATTTATTCCTGGGAATTTCCAGCATCATTACTCCAGTCTTCAGTGTCACATGATCCTTCAGAAATCATTCTAATATGATGATTTGATGCTCAAGAAACATTTATTATTATCGATGTTGAAAAAAGTCTGCTTTTTTTCAGGATTTTTTTGATGAATAGAGAGTATAAAAAGAACAGCATTTATTTCAAATAGCATTGTACATTTCTTTGTAGTCACCTTTTGGTGAATTTAAT
The DNA here is from genome assembly GCA_023029165.1 of Gobiocypris rarus. Lineage (NCBI taxonomy): Eukaryota > Metazoa > Chordata > Actinopteri > Cypriniformes > Gobionidae > Gobiocypris > Gobiocypris rarus. The sequence continues at coordinate 4,284,642 of CM040931.1, read as the reverse complement.
GTGTCCTTGCTCAATTTCTTTTCAAAATAAATCATACTCGCCACAAACTTTCAACATTAGTGTATACTATATTTTACACAGTTGGTAATGTAATCGGAAAAGTACAGTATATACTGTGCAATACGCTTACTACTCAATTTCAATATTGACTTTTGCCAAATAATCTATAAACAAGACAGACTGCATCATAATTGGACCACATTACAGAAGGTCTGAGTACAGAAGTCTCTTACCTGGGACGTGTTCTTCTGCAAATCTGATGGACACGATGTAGGTGCCCGGCTCAGTCGGACAGTATGAGACGCCACAAGTGCCATCCTCTATGTCTTCTGTCTGTATGTCTACCTTACTGGGACCCTCAATGGACAACGCCAAACCTCCATAACCTACGAACACAGTGATACCGTGCAGAATTACCATAGATTACATTAGTGTTTCCCAACCCTGTTCCTGAAGACACACTAACACTACACATTTTAGATGTCTCCATTATCGGAGCCATATATTTCTGTGCTGTGTCCCAATTCACGTATCCATCATGACTTGACATTAACATTTTGCTCATCAGCCCCTGTGGCTAGTGGTTTTCCATATAGACATTTTTAATATTTCATAATTTGGCAGCAGGCAATTTAGGCTACCGTCACTTTAAGAGCTGACACACGGATCTATTACACTGTTACACATGCGTTTCTTTCTCAATGGTTTATGTTCACTTAAAACAGAACTGACTGTGTTTACGAGAATACCAAGACCAGCATTTTGACATTATTTTGTGTGTGTTTGACTGTTTAGGTGCAATAAGCAGCAAAATAAGAACTCAATTTAGTGCTGAGAGGCGGCTTTATGTGCAGCACTTTGGGTGTGAGCACAATTTGCAGGAATGAGTAATTATGTGCAATACACGCAATCCTACATTGAAATTCCAGCTCTGTAACAGCAACAATATTCATCCGGAGCAAAAGAAGCGAGTGAGTGAGAGGAGGAGGGATTGTGTCACTCGCTGTCAGAGAGAAGAGAGAGAGAAAGAGCAGCTGGTATCGTGTGTCTATTCTGCAGAAAATTAATATTGGAAGCAGTTCAGATTTGTTTTGTATCAATATGTATGGAAAAAAAAAATCTATATTTTGGACAATACCAGTGTTATTTTGTTGACGAATAATTTCTCATAATTTTCGTCAACAGCCTTTTTTCACTGACAAAAAAACGAGACTATAACTAAATAAAAACTAGTGTTGGATGACAAAAACTATGACTAAAATCTACTGTCATTTTCGTCAACGAATAAAAACGAGACATGTTAGGGAGGGACGATTAGGGAAGAGATCCAGTCAAAACTGATGTCCTGTGTAACAGATGCGCACAGTCTATGGTTGTAACGTGCGGATCTAACCGCGGGAAAACACGGCGCTGTTGAGCTTCTCCAGGCTCACGCATCTCCAATGCAGCGCTTCAGAGCGGCTCAATCAATCAATAACACACATTTATATCAGGTAATAGTTTATGAATTAATGCTGATGAACAAGGACAATGTTTACTTTACGATGTGTATATTGTAATATGTTTTAGACAGTTGTAACAATGCATATTTTATCTCCCTCATCTGAGCTTGAAAGAGCAGATGCAAATGCAATAATGAAGCGTTTCAAAATAAGAGTCCCGGTGTATTCCGAGCTTGTTTATAATTAAAAGTCACATTATATATTCATATTTTGGTTACATAAACTGTATTTAATTTAATTCCAATTTAATTCATAGTCAGGAGGAAAGACCAGTATTTGACACACATTCAGTATCAGGGTTATAATAGTTACATAAAACCAGTAAAAATCTCCATTACTTAAAGAAATAAACAAACTTGAAGCTTTAGCTTAACCTGATATACTAACTAAAACAGAAATACAAAAGTTATAAAAAACTGAATTGAGCTGTTTCGTGTATTTTTAATGTCAAAAACACAATGATGTCAATGTCAATTCAAGTAACAGTCGGTTATGTAATGCTTAAATGCTCAATTAATGCATTACAATTTAACTGAACTCATTAGATTTCACTACAGTAGATTTAGTCGACTAAAACTAGAATAAAACTAAAAACAATTCAGGTGACAAACTAAAAATCGCATTTTAGTCAAAAGACTATGACTAAAACTAAATCAACATTTGCTGTCAAAATTAACACTGGACAATACACCATTGCACGTGGCGGGTGTTAATGTCAAGCCCTGCTACCAGTCCTAAATAATATTCATATTAAATATTGTGTCCCAAACCTTGAAATTCGTTTTCCAAAAGATACCCAGATGGTCTACTTTTTCCCAGTTAGAATCTGAAGTGCAGATAACAGCTAATATTGACCACAACCCATTGTTTGCGTTGGACGAGGATTTGATTAGAACTACAAATAAAAGTGTTAAAAAGCTACAAACATGGCTGATATGCAAGGTTTAGATAAATGGGTTGAGTGAGTGATTAATGATCAATATCTAACCAGATAACTACATTATATTTAATCTGTAACAGCACTGTGAGCATTTGCAATACTTTTGGCCATTACCAATAAATCATTATGCAAACTGTAAACACATGAGTCTCCGCATGAAAAACCCCACGACTGACGGATCAACGTTCTACTACATTTCTCTCTGAAACAGCAGGAAATAAAAAGAAATTGATTGTGGAGGATTGAACTGTGACAAGATGATTGACAGGGCAGTTTAAACGGATACTTTTAGGGCGTAGTAAAAGTAAGGTGAATTGGGACGCAGCTCTACTAACGAGCTGATGAGCTGAATCTGGTGTGTTTGATTAGGAAGAGTTTGAAAATGTGTAGTTGGTGATTCTCTAGGAACAGGGTTGGGAAACACTGGATTAGATGCATCAACATCAATAAAAACTGCTAACTGGATGAATGAGAAATAAGATAATTTGACTTATAACAAGTTAAAAAGTGTGAGATATACTATATATTAAGGACTAATTGTATAAATATTTGAAGTTCTTTGTGTAAGTGGAAATAATTTGCCGCTGTGGTACCAATTAAGTGTCCAATTTTCTTTCATTTCCACCCTTGAGACACTTCACACAACCTGTTTGGATTATATTCTTAGCAATTAAGTGAATTGGAGAGCTTGAAAAAACATCATTAAGGGCCAGACGTTTTTGCAGACAAGGTTTATTTAGCGCTTATGTAGTTTGGTGAGGTGGTTAGAAGGTTAGCTGGTCTGAACAGAAGTCAAGCGCTTCGTTTATCGTGAATATCTCTGAGAGGAACCTCACACGTTCTGTAAAGAGATGTTTATAACCTCAAATCCTTCAAAACAAGAGTGAATCACTGCTAAAGAATGATGAGGAACTTCATCTAAAACTTGAAGCCTCTTATTTGTGGAAAACATTTATATCACCTACTTTTGGGAAAGAAGTTGCTATGCGGTTGCAAGTTCTGGTTGCTTAGATTTGAGAGTGTGCTGTTTTCTCTTGGGAAACTATGATATTTGGTTCTCTACATATGGCTCAAGGTGGGGTTCAGGACTTAAATCCTTAAACATATGCATGCATGTATGACTATTATTTGTATTTTTAATAATAATGTATAAATCGATAAAAAGTTATTATTTGTATTATTATTATTATGCATACAAATGTTATGAAAATTAAATAAATAAAGATAACAATAAATAATAAAGATTAGGACAAAAATATTCATTGTATTAAATAATTCATAGCTAATTATTACTTTTATTAAATAGAGGTTACATTATATTATAATAAAAGATTATTTAATATAAAGCATTATTTATTGTCAAATTATTATTACAATATTATAATAAATTACATAGTTATAACAATTGTTATAATTAATAATAATAGCAGCTATTAATAAATAAATATAATTAACAATAGTTAAATACATAATTAATATTATAATAGTCATATTATAACAAATGATTTAGTATTATAATATAAATATATTATTTATTAAATAATAGATAAAAACAAACATAAATTATAAAATAATAATAGCTATTATTACTACTATTGAATAAGATATAAGTTATATATTATTTTATTATAAATATGTAAGAATGATTATTATTTAAGATTACATTTTTAATAATAATAATAATAAAATATATTCCAATAGTAACAATAATTAAATATATATTTTAGTTATTAAATAAATACAATTAAATATTATATGAAAAATAAATAATAAATAATAATAAAATATAAAAATCAATCAATGTCTCTCACCAGCTTCCCTTGTGTCCACCACAAAGTCGGACATGTCAAAGGTGTGTCCCTCCACCAGACCCTGTCCGAAGACCTTGACTCTGCTGGCGTCTCCGATCTCAGACTGGACCACCATGATGGTGATGGGGCTGTTCGGCACATGCTGTCCGTTCTTCTTGATGCTCACCAGGTGCTCTCCAACTTCTCTCGGGATAAAGGAAATGCCTGAAGAAGAAATGACCAACCATGTGTTATCCAAAATAAATTCATAGATTGCTAAAATAACTAGTGAATAGATTTCAGGCGTACCGATGTGGTTGTTCGGTTGCCTCTTCAGCAGACACGGCTCATCACGACCAGAAGGGGCTTTGATGCTTGCGGTGAGAAGACTCAGATTCGTCTCAGTGATATCCAGAGAGAAATCCGCAGCGGAGCCCAGCTTCACCTGGGACTTCCTCTTATTGTCTTCTGCACAGTCAAGTCAAGTCAGCTTTATTTAAGTAGCGCTTTATACGATACAGACGGTTTCAAAGCAGCTTCACAGTGATAAACATATGAAGTTTGCCTCATTGATTATTTTGTCAGAATTTAAATTCTGCTTTAGAGCAGCTCTTAAAAGACAACGGTGTCATTATAAAGTAAATATCAATAGCTATTATTATTATTTTATTATTATTATGATTAAATAAAAAATAAAATAATAAATAAAGATTATATTCATTATACAATATATTATGATCATGTTAAAGTTTTCATTATTATATTAGTTCATTATCAAATCAGTATCAATGCAGTCAAATCAATAATATAAGAGAATTTTAAGTGTGTGTTCACATTTGTAGTTCGTTTTGCTTGGTTGTTTTGGTCAGGACCAAAAAAAGAAAATATTTAGTCCTGGTCCGGTTAACGTTCACATTGGCATTTTATCACTGAACTCGCGACTAAACATACCGAACATCCAAAACAATGCTTGTTGTGTGTGCGTAGCTACATATGATGGTATTCTGATCAGATGAGAACTCATGTAGAGCTTATAAGATGTGTAAAGGAGTCAAAACAGCAGCAGGAGTCCCTCCGTCACACACACGAACGCAGAGGAGACGCGGTTCTGACGCCTATAGTGAACTATGATGGGCAACATCATGACAATGATGAGAAAAAAAAACAGCTGTGCTTGAGCATTTTGTACTTTTTAGGGTCGCATCTTGTGACATCATGTCCTGTTTTTGGTTCGTTTACATGTCTTTGGTCTGTGTTGTGTTCATATTTCATTTGAACTGCATCAGAGTTCGTTTGGAAGTGGACCGAGACCCTGCTTTTCAGTGGTCCGCACCAGGGTTCAAATAGCAGCATTCACACTTATTCAAATGAACCGCACTAACAGAGCAATCACACCAGGGGTTGTTTTAATCCAATCAAACATGCCAAGTATGAACACACCGAGTGTCTTTTAAACGAGCCAAAGGAGACAGTGACAAGCAACCCAAACTCCATCAGGTGACAAATGGGTGGGAAGCAAAATCAGGTCAACAAATATCAAGTTCAAGACGTCATGCAAACCAGCCAGACAGGTACCTGTGATCCTGGCTGTGAAGGGGCTTCCAGCGATGTGCTTGTCATTATAGCGGACGAGTATGTTGTAGTCTCCAGGCTGCATGGGCAGGTATGAAACACTGCAAGTGCCGTCTTTGTTGTCCACACAGTTGATCTCAGCCTTCGATGGACCTTCAATGGCCAAATCAAGGCCGCCTGATAAACACACACAATGGCCATGTTTTCTAAGCAAAGAGTTTTCTGGCCAACATGAATGTAATGTGTTTGTACACACCTTCAGAAGCATCTTCTGTGTAGATGGTGAACATGGCAGTTTTATTGGCGGTACCGTAGACCAGGCCCGGTCCATATGCAGTCACGTTAGGGCTGTTTGAGTTGTTGACGTAGAATTGCAGAGGGCTCTCTGAGAACACAAACAGTGCATTCAATACAATGGCAGAAAACATGCATAAAACAGAATGGAAACATTACATTGAGGCAAAGCAGCTGCTGAACACGAGTGTTTTGAGAATCATAAATTATAAATAATTCTGAGAGGTGTTTTTGTTCTGAAATGCATCTAAAATGCATTTTAAATGTCTTATTTTCTTTTGATTTTGGGGTTATAAAAATGAAATATAACTACATTGCCTTCTTTTTGTTTGTGTCGTTGTGTTGTTCGTTTAAAGGTTTGTGTAAAATCCGGTGCAATAAAATGAATCAATTACAACAAAATCTGGTTATAAATAAAATGGGCAGTATTGTTGTATATACTATGTAAATAATTGTAATAATAAAAATATTCTTTAAAAAAAATTACATAAAAGAAATCAAATAAAACTAGCACAATAGGTCATACAATCTCATTGTTAATGCTGCCAGGATATCCTCATGGACATGTGGACACTACTAAAAGTATATTTTAACTCTTTAACACATTCTCCCTGCCTTATATGGAGAAACAAATCCATCGGAAAAGGCTCGACTTACACATTCATGTGATATTTACTGAGGTTTCTGATGGCACTGGACCAGCGACTGGAAAACATGAAACTCCAGCCATAAAACAAGCACCTACATGAGGATCTGTACCCAAGACACCAGCTCCCAACACAGATTCCTCCAGCCTGACGTCACCCATGAGATCTTTCACCACACTATATAAATCAACAACTGATTTGTGTCCGCCCTCAGTCAACTTAAATCTATTCAAAGGTGAAGCCTTCCCAACCGTCACCCACACGCTCCCATGCAGCTCTGGGACAACGGAAGACCTTAAAACACATCCTGACAGCACATTCATCACAGAGATGAGATGACTCATGCACGCTTATGTACCTTGTATCAGTAGGCCGCGTTAAAGAGTTCACAGAAAAATGTAAATCCCGTCTTACTCGTGTCTCTTTGAACCCATATGAGATTGTTCAGGACAGAGCATGAACGTTCTGCTAAACATCTCGTTCTTTCATGAAACAAAAGGTCACCATATTATATGGAAAATTACACTTCAAAAGAAACTAACAACATTAATGGTTCCTAATGACATGAAGGCGAGTGAGCATGCATATTGTGGAAAGAGCAGTCCTGGACTCTGACCTGGGATGTGTGACCCGTTGTATTTAATGTGCATTTCGTGAAGTCCAGCCTCTGTGGGTGAGAACTTCACTGTGACCGTTCCGTCTTTGTTGTCGATGATCTCAGGCTGGGCTGTTTTACCTGACGGCATGTGAACCTCACCTGAAAGACAAACATTACGGGGTTTGATTAGGTTTTTCTTTTTAGCAAATATCACTTCAGATTTGGAGGAAATCACTAGCATGAAACATTTTTCATGACATTTCAAAAGTGTATATATGTGTGTGTGTGTGTGTGTGTGTGTGTGTGTGTGTGTGTGTGTGTGTGTGTGTGTGTGTGTGTGTGTGTGTGTGTGTATGTGTGTGTGTGTGTGTGTGTGTGTGTGTGTGTGTGTGGACTGGTAATCCCTACGGTATGGGGACAAAATGTCCCCACAAAGATGGCAATATCCAAAATCCTTGTGGGGACATTTTTTGGTCCCCATGAGGAAAACATCTCATAAATCACACTAAGGGATGTTTTTTGAAAATGTAAAAATGCAGCATGTCTCCTGTGATGGGTAGGTTTAGGGGCAGGGGCAGTGTAGGGGGATAGAAAATACGGTTTGTACAGTATAAAATGCATTACGCCTATGGAATGTCCCCATAAAACATGGAAACACACCGTGTGTGTGTGTGTGTGTGTGTGTGTGTGTATAAGTATTTATGTGTACACAAACACACATTTACATACTGTACATACACACACATGCATTCACACACATACTACATGCTTGCATACATACATTCTTGAAAAAACAATTACAACCATTTTTATGACCATCAAGACCTTTTGACATTATGCCAAGTTGCCAACATAATGTTAGAATAATGTGAATGAATGAATGAGTGAATGAATGATGTTGTACTGACTTTAAATTATGATGAAAATATCTTGAATAATCTTGATGTGAAATATGACCCTGACATTAGTGTTTTTTAAAGATATATTGAGCAGCACAAAACTCCAAAAGTTTGAAAACCCTAAGGGGTGTCTTTTGAAATCCCTCACCTGTGACTTCCCCCTTCCTAAACGTAAAGGGAATCACCATATCGAAAGGTCTGTATCCCGTCCCGTTCACACTGTTTGCAGGGATATACGTGCCATCTGTAACCTGTGAGGCAGTGAGTAGAAATCTGAGTAAATGAGAGGGGACCGCGCAAACACATCCGTTATAACTGCCTGTCAAACATTTCCATGTTTAGTCAAGTCTGTGCGATCCATTCTGAAAGCAAGAGCGCTGTGGATGAGAAAAGACATTAACAGCCCAGTGATTCAGCCACAGCAGAAGACAAACGTGTGTTAGACACGAAACGGAGGAAGACAGAGACTGGGAAAAACTGTGATCGGCCCCACAGCACACCTGACAAAGCAAAGCGGCCTGGAAAAGAGAGGATGACATGGAAGAAAAATCCCCAAACCAATGGTAAACATCTCAGAAATAAGAAAAATTATAGTGTGCATAGAACGAAACATGTTGAGACATCGTCTAATATAAGCCCAGCACCGATGACACCAGGAAGGTGCTTTACTGATAAATGACTCCATATTTCACCTGGAGGGAATGAGGTAACCACTATGAGAAGAATTACAAATGTGTGTTAAGGTGCACATTATTAATAGCTAATGTTCACGTTTGGGGTCGGTAAGACTTTTTGTATGTTTGATCAAAAATACAGTAAAAACTGAAATATTACACTTGTAAACAACAATTTAAAATGTAATTTATTCCTGTGATCAAAGCTGAATTTATCATTACTCCAGTCTGTGTCAAATGATCCTTCAGAAATCATTCTAATATGAGGATTTGCTGCTCAAGAAATTTACTATTATCAATATTGAAAACAGTTGTGCTGTTTAAAATCGACCCCAAAACCTTTAAACGCTATTGTGTATCTTCAGAGTTTTACAGTTCTGCTTTGTGGCTTTCTTAAACTTTATGTGGGCAGAAAAAGAAAAAAAAACAGCACACAAACCACATAATAGTTCTGCACTGACTGAGGTTAATGTCACAATGACAAATTTAAAACTGGTGTCCACTCCAAACAAAACCATGTCAGTCTAAACACTCAGGCGTCGAGTTTCCCTCTGCTTCTGTCATCAATGAAACGCACTAGTGGGAAAACCAGAGTGTGTTCAAGACTAATCAACGAGAGGAGGAGGAAATAGAAACCGATGAGCCATGAATAACCATTTCAACCATTTCCTGAAAAAAAAACTAAAACGATGCTTGGATGGTTAAAAAAACTAGGAGGAATTGAACAGAAACCCCTTGACCAACACAAACAATAAGCACAAAGAGGAGAGTGGGCGGCGTGTGTGCGGTCAGGAAGCTGGAGGTCAGTGCAAAGGCTGGAAGAGAGCGAACGGTGAAGGCAGTGAGTGACTGGGGTGAAACGTGTGTCTTTGTACCCAGGGCTGGAAGCCGACGCCTGGTGCCGCCTTTTGCTGTTGGACTGACTGCTGCTGCATCATGGGAACTTCATCTGTTGCCTGGGAAATTATATGCATGGACATGAAACTTCAGATGCACTTGGAACATACAAACATACAAACATACAAACACAGATGCCAAGTTGGGCCAGTCCCGTTGTGCATTCGTTCTTGTTGCTGTTGTCGTAACAAAACTCCATGTGTTATTATAACAGATAGATATAAACATGTTTACAGTTCAACCTAGATTCTTCACACAGTTGTCAGTTTACACCCGCGTCTGCTATTGCACCACTTGAGCCAACTTGGATGGTAAAAAAATGTAACACTTGAGAATGTAGGGCTGAATGATTTGCCTATGTTACTTGCATTTTTTTCCTGTGAAATTAGCGATAAAAAAAAAGATGAATGAATTTTTGTTGCACAATTTGACCAGCAAAAATGTGTGATTTTATATCAATATGACTGAAATAATAATTTAGTTATTTAGTTATGATTTGACACCATAGAGGCAATGGCTATATTCATGGCAATCAAAAAAAATTTTTTATGTAAGCAACCCAAACTCAAAGTGAACTGAGACACTGCAAACACTGGATCATGAGCTGCTCATGTGTAAATGAACACAGTGCCACATTCACTCTGAAACACAAAGCCAATATATTTAATTAAATCACAGTCTTTATGATTTGATAGCAGCACTATGACATATTGCAATTAATTTTTTATTCTGATTTATCGTGCAGCCCTCTGAGAACAGATTATGTTTTTGCATTGTGTTATGAATTATGCTCTGACGCAATCTGGAACACAAAGATGCATGAAATCAAGCTTGTGTTGCTAGAAGCGCTTGCTTTTGTTCTTATGTGTATGTTTCAGGCCTAAATCAAAACCTTACCCATAACGTCCCAAGATATGAAAACATTAATGAAATAAGTGTGATCATTTGTCTTGATAATGCAAAGAAACTACATATTAATTCAGGAAGCACCCCTCCGAGCTCAAAACAATGAAGTCCAGATGAGGATACGATGACAAAACACTGAACCTTAAAAACGGGCCCATATCTATTGCAGATTCTTAAAAACCTAAAGTCTCTTCAATATGGTTCTCCTTAAGAGAGCAAGAGCTGATGTTATCACCGTTTGCTTCTCACCATGACTTTGAAGGGGCTCCTGGGGATGTTCTCCCCTCCAAACCGCACGTAAATAACGTAGTTCCCGGGCTTCGGCGCCGTGTAGAAGATGTCAAAGGTCCCGTCCTCGTTCTCGATTACATCAGCTTCCACCTCAGTGCCGTCAGGAGTGACCACAATGCAGGAGACCTTCCCCTTCCCAGCTCCTTTAGCATTCACCACAAATCCAACTTCCTCTCCAATGCCAATGGTGGGCCCAATGCCAGGTCCTGGAGAACACGCAAAATTTGCTTTGATATAAAAGCTTTCATTAGATTTTCAAGTTTGATTTTCTGGAGCGGGACTATCTTTTCTTATTCCACTGATCAAAGTTTTCAAAATCTACACTCTTACTTTGTGTAACTGGATCCTTTTGATCAGTCAGCTTGGCCAAAAATCATAAATATTCATAAATGTATAAATTAGTAATATTCTCTAATATTAAAATTAATTATATTATGAATATAAAAAAGTGTGTGTGTGTGTGTGTGTACATTTCTTTATTATATTTTATATTTATAATATAATTGTTTACATACACTATACTGTGTATACAAAATATACATTAGCTGTGTGTAATAAAGTCTAAAAGACCCCAGAAAATGAGTGACGTACCCGTGACCGTACACTTGCTGGCGTCTCCTGTAGTGGTCGCTCTCACTCTATATGGAGAAGTTGGGATCTCATCTCCACCATACTTGATTACAATAGTGTAACGGCCCACCTTGTCGGGTACGTAAGACACTTTGAAGGTTCCGTCCCGGTTGTCCTGAATGTTGGCTTTCTTAGGTTTACCATCCTGATCCTGAAACGCATGAAAAACCATATAAAAGTCCAGCAGGACCACCTCAAACCTCCTGGAACAGTGACAGCAGATGTGGAGGTCCTCAGATGAACTGAGCAGCAGTTTAAAAACACTAAAAGACACAGAGAGGAGCTTCAATGACAAGAAAAGAGATGGAGGAGGAAGAAGTTGAATTTCCCCCTGGATTTCCTGCTGCAGTTTGGCTTTCATAAGACATCCATTTATCTCACTGCTGGCCTGCCGGTTGTGGCACAAGTATTTGGAGTTCAAAACTCCTGTCCAAATGGAGAAATCAAATCTAATCCTGGATAACTGGAGCAGTAACTTCTCAAAAGATAAAATAACATGCTGCATCCAAGAGAAAAACGTATGAAAGATAAATTCTGCAATATGCAGCTGTGGAACTAGTGGATCCTTATTCATCTTTTCTTTGAATTTAATCCAATTGTTATTTTACAGTCTGTTGCCTGATTGAAAACATTCTAGATAAATCTACATATATTTAAGATGAAAAAACAAACCACACACACACAGTAATGATAAAAATTAAAATTTCATATATTTTAGATTCGTTGCACACCAACTGAAATATTTCAGATCTTTTATTGTTTTAATACTGATGATTTTGGCATACAGCTCATGAAAACCCAAAATTCCATGTCATCTAAAGAAATTAGCATATTTCATCCGAACAATAAAAGAAAAGTGTTTTCAATAAAAAAAGTCAACCTTCAAATAATTATGTTCAGTTATGCACTCAATACTTGGGACATTCGTTTCATACTGGGGAATCCTTTTGCAGAAATGACTGCTTCAATGCGGTGTGGCATGGAGGCAATCAGCCTGTGGCACTGCTGAGGTGTTATGGAGGCCCAGGATGCTTCGATAGCGGCCTTAAGCTCATCCAGAGTGTTGGGTCTTGCGTCTCTCAACTTTCTCTTCACAATATCCCACAGATTCTCTATGGGGTTCAGGTCAGGAGAGTTGGCAGGCCAATTGAGCACAGTAATACCATGGTCAGTAAACCATTTACCAGTGGTTTTGGCACTGTGAGCAGTCGCCAGGTCGTGCTGAAAAACTAAATCATCTCCATAAAGCTTTTCAGCAGATGGAAGCATGAAGAGCTCCAAAATCTCCTGATAGCTAGCTGGATTGACCCTTCCCTTGATAAAACACAGTGGACCAACACCAGCAGCTGACATGGCACCCCAGACCATCACTGACTGTGGGTACTTGACACTGGACTTCAGGCATTTTGGCATTTCCTTCTCCCCAGTCTTCCTCCAGACTCTGGCACCTTGATTTCGAATGACATGCAAAATTTGAGTGACAGTCCAGTGCTGCTTCTCTGTAGCCCAGGTCAGGCGCTTCTGCCACTGTTTCTGGTTCAAAAGTGGCTTGACCTGGGGAATGCGGCACCTGTAGCCCATTTCCTGCACACGCCGGCTCTGGATGTTTCTACTCCAGACTCAGTCCACTGCTTCCGCAGGTCCCCCAAGGTCTGGAATCGGTCCTTCTCCACAATCTTCCTCAGGGTCCGTCACCTTCTCGTTGTGTAGCGTTTGCCACACTTTTTTCCTTCCCACAGACTTCCCACTGGTGTACAGCACTCTGGGAACAGCCTATTCGTTCAGAAATATCTTCCTGTGTCTTACCTCTCTCGCTTGAGGGTGTCAATGTGTATAAAACACACGAGTGAGTGAGTGAGTGAGTGAGTGTGATGAGGCACTACTGCTTTTTATTATTATTTAAAACAATTCAGAACTTTTGCCTGGTTTTGTGTGTAATATTTGTTTTATATATTTTTCAAAGTCACCAGAGCAGGATCTTCTCAAAAGATAAAGTAACATGCTGATTCTAATAGATGGATGTATGAAAGCATGATTGAATTTTCCATTGAAAGTCAGAAACTGAATCCAAATGTGATTTTACAGTCTGTTGGCTGATTGAAAACATTCTACTTCAAATCAACCTCAAAAAACACATTTATATCAGTCAGTGATATTCAAACTTTAATCGGTTTCTTCAAAACTACAAGAGGAAGACGAGACTGAACATGTCATTACTCACGGTAATCTGCACGGACAGTTGGCCTTCACCGGCATCCTTGGCATCGATGGTGAACTCGACTGGAAAGCTGGCGCAGAGACCCGTGGTCAGGCCGGGGCCATTGGCACGCACCTTACTGGCATCATGAGTGGGCTGAACGCGGAGTTTGAACGGACTGAAAGAGATTTTTGAAGGATTGATGATGTCTCTTTGACTACAGTTTGATAACAGTAGTGCTCACATCGAGTGAATCTAACAGTAGTACCTGCGTGGAACTTCCTCGCCTGCGTATTTGACTGCAACAGAGTACGAGCCCTCAACAGACGGAGTGTAGGCCACCGTGTGTGTGCCGTCACCATTGTCTGTAACGTTTACTGGTTCAGCCAAACCTGCAAACAACAACAACTTGGTTATATAGTCATACAAAACATTCAGGGGTATAACCAGTACTTATAGTCATACTATTCAACAGTCATTTTGGCACCCAGATACTTGAATAATGTATCCCTTAAAGCAATGTTTTTAACTTTCTGGGGCTAGTGTGACAAATAAACCAGAAGTAATATTGACTACAATTTTTTACATTTTATATTTTTTTACATTTATATTAACAATTTTTTTACATTTCTTGTCATTTGATTGGCCATCCAAATACACACTAAACTAAGCTAAACATGCAACAGTGAGAATGATAAAGCAGCAAATACCACTAGAAATTTCAAATATACATGAAAATAAACAGAAATAGTAAAAAAAAAATTACATAAATATGTTTAAATAAATAAATAGTTTACTGCGTCGCATTCTAGTATCTAAGAAACAAAGTCCACAAAAATAAGTGAATAAAAATAAATAATCAATAATTATGTATATTGTTTATTATGTATATTGTTTACATATATTGTGCAGTACGAAAGTATTTAATTCAGAACAAAATAAAAAAGCAAGACAAAATAAATAAATAAAATAAATGTTCAAGTATACACTGATAAATAAAAATGAATAAATATATAAAAACCTTTAGGTCCAGTTACGGCTACAGACAGAGGACCAACACCAGCTTTACTGCAGTCCACAGTGAAGGACTGTGGGATTTTCGCTCGCACTCCAGAACCAACACCAGGTCCAGATATCTTCACCTTACTGGAGTCAACAACATCCTTTACGGGCACTTTGAACGGGCTTCCTATAAATGGAAACCAAGACAAACAGATTCAGATTCAGACATTGACTAGTGTGTCCGTGCAAGCTAACGCAACTCAAATGCAGCTATTATAAGATAAGACATAAGAAACAGGAAGCAGGTGAAAAGACAAAACTAAATAAATCAAAGCCGCCAGCCAATTCTAATGAGTAATAACAACGTTCTATTTTTTGGTTTGCAGAAACAGGCCACAACAATGCTGGCATGTTTTATTCATTGCCATAGAGTTGCTTGCATGTTCTGAGAGAGTTTGGACTTTTTTACGAGCCTGTAGTCTGATTAATCTTAACTTTCCAACAACTCTGTCATCCTCTGAAATATTGCTCTAGCAAGATCTTTACAGTTGATTTAAACAATCTGCATCCGTGTGGGAGAATCGCACTATGTGGTCTTGGCACAGTGAATGTTTTCAATGAAACGCGAGCCCATAATGTCCACCAGTGAGAATGTGGTAGCCTGCTCTCCTCAGATACGGGAGATCTTGTTTCCCGGGTGTAATACTAATGAAAACAAATTTGCGGGATAGTTCAAGTAGTTTTGCAGGAGGAAACTGGGACTCCAGTAAAGCTTTCTTCAGGTCTGTACTTTAAGTGCTGCATAAGGGTTAATGTACCTGTAATGTGTTGTCCTCCATATGTGATGTTGACATCATACAGGCCAGGCATGTACGGGGTGTATTCCACATTACAGCTGCCATCTTTGTTATCTTTGCAGGACATTTTAGACTCTGATGGGCCTTCTACAGTTATTCCCAAACCACCAATACCAGCTCCTCTGTACAGATCAGAAGGTAAAATGGTCATTTGATGTTCTTGGTAGTATACAGAACAATATCTGCACTAATGTTCAAAACACTTTAAATGTTTGTTTTTTTAAAGTCCCTTACACACACTAAGTCTGCATATATTTGATCAAAAATTGTAATTAAATGCATTTAAACATTTAAGCTATTAAATGAATAGTACACACCATTAAGATAAAAGGTAATTATTTTATTTTTGTATATAATTTTATGTAAACTATCCATTTATTCATTCATTCGTTCGATCGTTCAGTCAGTAAGACTTGCTCAATAAGGGTGCATATTAATTTGTCTGTTCCTAGAAATCTTTTGTAACATTATAACACATATTTACTATCACTTTTGAATGCATCCTTGCTGAATAAAAGTATACATTTCTTTAAAATAAAAATCGTACTGACCCCAAACTTTTGAACCGTAGTGTGGATAAATATTATAAGAGTTTAAAGTTTTTTTTGGACACCTGGTGATGATTGAGAACTTGTTGGATTTGTTGGTCAGCGCTTCTTCTAGACCCGGGCCCTTGGCCTGCACACGTGAGGGGTCACATCCCTCTCCCACCCCGACCTGGAACGGACTCTTTGGAACCGGAGTCTCATCGTACAGAATCTCCAAACTGTGGACTCCTACATTGAGTAGACAAAAGAAAAAAATTATCAAAGTCAGCTTCTAAGAAAGAAGCTTACGATGCTTTTAGGGTCCTCATACTAAGTTCAGAGGTAGCAACTGTGACATCCAAGTGATTATGCTTAGGGGGGAAAACAATGGCTCAATCTTCAGTTCCAAAACTATCTTCAGTTAAACAAAAACAAAACTGAAATCATTACATTTGGAAACAAAGATGAAATTCTCAAGGTGAACACATATCTTGAGGCTAAAGGTCTAATAACAAAAATTCAAGTCAGGAATCTTGGTGTGATTTTGGAGTCAGACCTGAGTTTCAGTAGTCATGTCAAATCAATAACTAAATCAGCTTACTATCATCTGAAAAATATTGCAAGAATCAGATGCTTTGTTTCCAGGCAAGACTTAGAGAAACTCCTTCATGCTTTCATCACCAGCAGGGTGGACTATTGTAATGGTCTTCTAACCGGCCTTCCCAAAAACACCATTAGACAGCTGCAGCTCATACAGAACGCTGCGGCCAGGATTTTGAGCAGAACAAGAAAATATGACCATATCACGCCAGTCCTCAGATCTTTACACTGGCTTCCAGTTACATTTAGGATCAATTTTAAAATATTATTACTTGTTTATAAATCACTTAATAGCCTAGGACCTCAATACATTGCAGATATGCTGATTAAATACAAACCCATCAGATCACTCAGATCATCAGGATCAAGTCAGTTAGAAATACCAAGAGTTCACTCAAAGCAAGGAGAGTCTGCATTTAGCTATTATACCAGCCGCAGCTGAACCAGCTTCCAGAAGAGATCAGATGTGCTCCAACAGTAGCCACATTCAAATCTAGACTCAAAACACATCTGTCCAGCTGTGCCTTTACTGAATGAGCACTGTGCCACTGTACATCCCACTGATTGCACCTAATCTAATCTATGCATCATCTTTATTATTTTTTTATTTTTTATCTATATATACACTGTAATAATTGTATTCTTTTTTAATTATCTTCACAACTGTATATTTCTATTTCTTCTTATTTTAAAAACTCTATTTACAACTGTTTTAATTTTCCTGTTTTGTTTTTAATTCTGACACGTGGTATTCTTATTTCTTGTCACTGTTTTAATTTCATTTTCTATGTAAAGCACTTTAAATTGCCATTGTGTATGAAATGTGCTATATAAATAAACTTGCCTTGCCTTGCCAATGGCTAAACAACGGTTCCAAAACCCCCAAATTGACCAGTGCATGAAAAGGCTGGTGGTTCTATCCCCGGTTCCACCTGACTAAGTGTCCATGAGCAAGACACCTAACCCTAGCTACTCCCAACGAGCTGGATGGCGCCTTGCATGGCTGACACCGAGGTCGGTGTCGGTGTGTGTGTGTGTGTGTGTGTGTGTGTGTGTGTGTAAAGCGCTTTGGTAGCCATGTGTCTGTTGAAAGTGCTATATAAATGCAGTCCATTTACCATCTTAATCAATTATTGCCGTGCAGCCGCTGAGAAATCTCATAAATGTGGCTAAATTAGGTTTATTTTCTGGAAAATTTGATTGTGGTTCTTCAAAATATACACAAAAAGCTCAAGATGAAACCTGTAGCTTATAATTGTGGTTTCGATTCTCAAGGAAACACTTTTTTTTAGCTTGGCATAGCATTCATCTTCTCACTTTGGATACACACATTAGCCAAGTGCATAAATCTAAACCAGTATTTGTTGGGAAGAAACATTAAGAAGGATTAAGCGGATTGTACCGTTCTCAAATGGTGTGTACTCCACGTTGTAAGTGCCATCGCCGTTGTCACTGATGATGCTGTCTGTAGAAGCACCTGATGGGTTCGTAACACGAGCTTTAATGTGTTTCCCGCCAGTTTTGGTCAAAGCTTGTGCATCCACCGTGAAGTTAGTCGTGGCTTCTCTGAAAACTCCTGCAGACCAGAGAGGAAAAGCACACAAAGATGAGAGCATTGACTTCATTGAAGACGTTTTCCTTTGTTAAAATGGAATCGCCTTTGAAGTAAAATGGGAATCTTTTTTTTTGCCAGGAAAAGGGTCGTCTTGCACTGAAGGCGCAAATCTACATTTGCAAATAGATAACGTGATAAAAAAAAACTTAAATCCATCATTATGTTATTTAGAGCATAACACATGAAGGCCTTTATAAAATAATTTCTTTAAACTTATTTTTTTTTACAAAAGTAAAAAGGGAAGAACCATGGAAGCCAACATCAAAAGGGAAAGTTTTCAAAAATCATTTTTCCATTGGCCACAAGGAATATGACGGATTTGTCCTTAAAATTTAACATGATTGTGGCTTTTGTAACCCTTTCATTTTATTCGTCAATACCTTCTCCTGCAACTCCTGGCCCAAACACTTTCACTTTGCTGGTATCAACAGCTGGATCCACGTTCACTTTGGCTGGGAAGTTGGGAACAGTCTTCCCTCCGTACTTCAGCTGTAGCGTGTACATGCCAGCAGTCAGCGGGATGTAGGTGACCGTGTAGGTCCCGTCCTTATTGTCCAGAACTTCAGTCTTTGCTTTCGCTCCAGAATCAGACTCAGCGTCCAGCATCAACTTTCCAGGTCCAGCTTTGGTGCAGTCAACATTCAGCACACTGATCTCGCCAACCTTGCCTCGCTTCAGCCCGGACCCGGACGCCACCACCTTGGTGGGATCAAAGGGGTACTGTATGTCAGCGTGGAAGGGCGAGCCAGGAATATGGACGTCCTCGAAGAGAATGTTGACCAGGTACTCTCCAGGTTCGGTGGGGAGGTACGACACAGAGCACGTGCCGTCGCCATTGTCAGAGCACTCGATTTTGGCTTCGGTTGGACCCTCAACGGTAAGGCCGAGTCCACCGGTACCTGCGCCCTTGGTGTCGATGGTAAATTCAGCAGGGTTTGCTACAAGACCACCCTTCAATCCTGGACCAAACGCCTTGACCTGTACAGACAGAAGTAGCTTGTAACAATGACTTTTTGTCTTCTAAAAGAAAGTGAATCATGCTTTGGCTTCAACATACTTTGCTGGGATCAGGAGGCAGCATGGCTTCAACTTGGAAAGGACTTCCTGGCACTGGATTGCCATCATAGACGACATCCACCACGTAAACACCCTCCTCTTTAGGGATGTACTTCACCAGACTGGCTCCTTTACCAGGTTCAACCACACAGGGAACTGATTTCCCGGATGGGCTTGTGATCTTAACTTCCAGTTTGCCCTGTCCACCTGCTCCATTTGTGCCAATGGCAAACTCTTGATCCTCACCCACTTGTACTCCTGAAATATAACATTAAACAGATTTTTGTTATTAAATAAAATAAAGGGGGAAAATCTATTTAGTTAAAATGAAAAAATAATAATAATTAATAATAATAATAATAAAATATAATATTTTCCAGGCCATTGTCTTGGCTCTTTTTTAAACAAATATTTATTATTTAAAATTAACAATTTAAATTAAAAACTAATGATGTAAATAAGAAAGTTAATAAATAAGTAAAATAAATAAACTAACACTTTCGAGTTTCCATTCCATGCACTTGTATCTTGGATTAAATTTAAAATAAATTAAATATTATAATTACATATATTATAGACCTAGATCTTCTAAAACGCAATAATTTCTAATGAATTAAAATAAACAATTAATTTTAAGTAAACAAATAATTAAATAAGAAAATAAATAAGTAAATAAATAACCACGATTTTCCATTAAATCCACTTTTATCTTAGATTAAAATAAAAGCATACATTTATTTTATATTATATATTATACATTATTATATATTATTATGAAATGCATTAATTAATTTATTAAATTAAACAATGAAGTAAATAATGACATACGATTTTCCAGGCCATTGACTTGGATCTTGCTAAGGTCCAACGGAGCCGCAACACCAACAGCGAAGGGGCTTTTAGAAATAGGGTCACCACCAAAGGTCACAGTTATCACCATCTCCCCCTAAATTAGTACAGCAAACCAGAATGATGATGCCAGAACATAAACACTGAAAGTATTGATGTCCAATTTGCCCATTGCTTTTAAATCTGTGGCTCTCCATTGCAAATCCTACCTGCTGAACTGGTGTGTACTTGACAGTTTGGAAATAGTCATAGTTGTCAATGATCTCAAAGTCTTGGACGGGCTGTCCTTTATTAGGTCCGGAAAACTGAACGTTCAGGGGAGCTTTGCCAGCTCCTTTGGTGTAAACGGTAAAGTGTGTTGGTTTTCCACTCTCCACACCTGGAGACACGCATGGGAAAAAAATCGGACTCATGAGTCATCCAATTAAAACCCAGATTCTTGATAAGATCAAACCGTTTAACAACAAATCCAACCTGCTCGGGCGAGTCCTGGTCCCTCTGCTTTCACTTTGGAGGCATCATGTGAGGGATCCACTTTAACACGAAATGGACTGACCGGAATTTCCTGAATTTTCAATGAAAACACCAAACGTTTGTACAAGGATTCAAAAATCTTGTTTTTTGCTACTCTCTATGGTAGTCACTCACTTGATCAGTAAAAAGGACTTTGATTGTGAGCCGTCCCGCTCCAGGGGGAACGTATTTGACAGTGATTGTGTCATTGGCATTGGGAATGATGTCAAAATCAACATCCTCTTCCTTATCACTGATGACATTAGCCTCACACTTGATTCCAACACTTACATCACCTGAAAGAAACATTGTGTATAATTCACACATGAAACATCACAGATTTGGGTGTATGCAGTGAACGTGCATTACCTTCTCCAGCTTCTGTGCAGTCCACGGTAAAGTGGGTCGGCTCGTGAGCTTTCAGTCCGGTTCTCTCGACTCCTGGGCCAAACACTTTCACTTTGTGTGGGTGGCATCCCTTTCCGACATTCACCTACAGGAATAAAGTCTCCTGAATGTTAATTACAGTAAGTAATGTTACTAGAGAATAAGAAACACACACAGCTAAGTTGTCATTGCACATTTTGAGAGAGAAAAAAATTATGCAAATTGTCATTTGATGCATTTTATGGGTGCATAAAAAAATAGTATTAAAGTTAGTATTTGAGACTTTTACCAATTAGTCATTTTTCCACTTCATTCAAGACAACCAGGAAAATACAATTGAAACTCAAACAAACAAAATCACAACAACAGACATTAAACATATGAAGTATTAGAATTTATTGAAAGTGACATTTTAAAAACACGTATTCAGTCATGAATCAAACACTTAAACGCTTTACGAAAGTCCCTTTTCCCCTCCGCAGACATAAACATGTTAGTACTTCGTTTGAACGCTGCGTTTTTCCAGAGTCTTTAACATTTAGTGTTTGCATGAGAGGTTAAGTAAAAGCAAGCTCCATTCTTTAAACTACGCAGTGAGTGTGCTTTGTGAAATGAACTGTGAGGACCACAAAAGCACGATTATAGAGTGACATATGAACAAATGATCACGTTGAACTTTGTAACACTATACTTCTTAAGGAGTAATCCTTCAATTCATGTGTGCACTTAGCATTTATCATTGTTAGTTCAGTCATATGTTCTTTATTAGTTATTATAAATAAATAATTTCTATATTAAATCAAGTTTCATTCTGGACTCTGGAAAAAAGCAACTCTGGATTGCAAACACCACAATACAACATTTTATATTTATTCATGTTATAATCTAATACAATCTACTGTGCAAAATTATTATGTCTGAAAATATCTGACAATGAAAGTAATTTTAAATCACTTAGTGTTACAAACATACTGATTTTTGTGCTTTTGTAGTAATAGAAGCAATAATGAGATAAAACAGACAAAAGCATTAGATGAATTGATTAAAGAAAATCAGATTTTCTGATTCAAAATGTGATTTAGCTAAAATTATGTATTTGCAAGTATTACAAATCAAAATACAGTGCTTTTGCTCATCCTACTAATCTTAAGAAACATGCAATGTAATCACAAATTAGCACTAGTAAACACTTTTTTTGTAATCATTTATCCTTACGTTTTATTTCCTAAAGCCAGTTCACCAATGTGATGTACCACATCAAGCATAAAAACAAAATGAGCAGCTGAAATTATTTGATAGAAAAGCAGTGACGCTCCATAATGAAGGTGGTTATGATGATGACAGGTTTATATTTGGCAGTGGAAGTGTTAAGAGCATCAGCTTTAGTTAGTATGATAAGTTCCTCTACTGCATTAGTACCGACAGCTGAAGTCTCCTTTGTGTTTGTGTTAGCGGTTATGACCTCTGACTCTGCTGGTCTTACCCTGAAGGGGCTGTTGGGTACACTGACCCCTCCCCAGGTCACAGCCAGCGTGTGTTTGACAGCGGAGGTCGGTGTGTAGGAGCAGGAATAGACATCATCAGCTTTGCTCTTCACCTTCACATCGACTGGGACGCCATCTGCATTCTGGGAAAAAATGAACCAATTCAAACGCAACATGGGTGAAAGTTCAACTTGCATTTAGCGCACACACTTATCAGCTGATGCTCGACCAAACCTGTGCAATGATTCTCAGGGGTCCGTTTCCTGCATCTTTGGCCTCGACGGTGAACTCAGCAGGCTTGTTTATGATACAGCCGGACTTCTCCAATCCCAGGCCATAAGCCCTGACCTACAAAAAGCAGAGAACATTTGTTTTCTCGGTGGTCATACCTGAGAACCTAATAAATGCATGTGTCAAATACTTTATTTTGGGTTTAATTATAATACAAATAAATTTTGTACTATTTTTTGTATTATTTCTTGCAATAAAATCTTTTCTGAAACAAAATAGTGATTTTGCTCATCCTGCATTGTATCCTTTTTTCCGTCTACGATTATTTTTTATTTATTTAAATTATATATTTATAATACAAATATAAATATGCATATTTAAAAATGTTGGTATATGGTGCATACTATTTATATAATTTAAAATTGATGGAATACAGATGGAAAATTTTAATTAAAATTAAACATTTATATAGAAATTATAATAATGATCCATAAAAGTGAGGGGAAAAAAAAAAATCACTTCATAATTAAAGCAATGCAGTTTTTAAAATATTATCAAAATAGTACCATCTTTAATCTATGCAAATTTAAAAACAAAAAGTAATAAAAATTATATTAATGAGAATAACTAATAATTAAAAAGAATTATTGGGGTGGAAAATCTGCTTAATTGTCATGAAAATGTTTTTTAATATTGGTGTATATATATCTATGAAGTATATGAGTTTTCTCCACTGTATTTACCTGGTTGGGGTTGTTGGCTTTGTTATCAGGGACGATGTAGGCCATGAAGGGACTGTCTTCGATGTCTTCATCATCACACATGACATGGACAGCATACTCGCCCGATTCAGTGGGCCAGTATTTCACATTACACGACCCATCATTCTGATCTTCACACTCAATCCGGGCCTGAGACGGACCCTCGATGGCGAAGCCTACAGAAGGGAAAGTATTTAGATCATACGTTGATCTAAAAACTCCTGAGCTAAATGTGACTACAGACGATTTTTACCACATCAGATCTGCTTAGACATTCACTGTAATCTTACCGAGCACTCCAACATCAGTCCCGATAGATTCGGCCACAAAGTCTGCAGACTTGCCCACAACGCCACCCTCCAGACCCGGTCCCCATGCACGGATCTTCTGGGGTCCGGCTTCATTGCCCACCTGAACCTCGAAAGGACTGAACACAGGGACATGTCATATATATGAACAGTGATTTTGTCCAGACACGTTAAATACAAAAATCAAAATCTATATTTTGCATTACAAATGTAAACATATTGCAGGACCATTAGGATTTCATGCAATTAAATGTGAGAAGAAAATGTGACTATTTCCGTAAAAATAATCTAATTTTGATGCAAATCTTTTGAAAATGATGAAAATTTTTAATATTTAAATTGTGGCAATGCAATCTATGCATTGCAGATTTGAACAATTTTAAAAAATGAAATTGAAATGAAACTACAAAAATAAATAATGAAAACCTGAGAATAATAAGAATATTTGTTTAAAAACTTCATAAGTAATGCCAAGCAAATTAAAAAATAATAATTTAAATTATGGCAATGTGTGTCCACTTTAATATTTACACACTTTGAACAAATAATGCAATTTAAAATGTAAATAAAATAAATAGAAAAACTCTGAGAATAATAATTATTAGAAACAAAACAGGATGCATTACAATAATGAGTGGGTAAAATGTACCTAACTGTCAGGAAAATGATGTCAAATAGCAGAAAATCTCAATGGTCCTAAAAAAAGCTGTGTTTTTATGCTCTGTCTTCTTAATTTAAGGGGGAACTAAGGTCTGAAAGACTACCATAAAGATCAGCATAAAATTCAATAATATTATGATTTGGCTTCACTGACACTATTGGATGAGAACTGAGCTGGATGATGCAGAACTGCTTTATAAATTCAATTAATTTAATAATTGATGATCTTTACAGCGGAGCTGAATCAACACCGAACAATGACAAGTGTCTTTTAGAGCTGCTGTCCAGATGAAATGAACTCTGCATCATTGAAACCTTTTCCTGTTATCACTGTGAAGCTGCTTTGAAACAATCTGTATTGTATAAAGTGCTAGAGAAATGAAGGAGACACGACCTTGACACAGTTTAAATCCCAAAATGCCCATTATGTGTGTGTTAAATAAGCATTTAGCTAAACACCTTATTTAAACAAATGTGTGTTAACCTGACAGCTTTAGCAGCTCATACATACAGCGCCGGCCGCTCAGGTTTGTGAGAATGTTCCACTTCAGGTACGACCACACGTCATAAATTTGCACTCTGACTCTACGTTACCGGAAACCTCCCATCAAAAAGAGTTTGTGTTAATAGAAGCAACCGCAGCGGGGAGAATATTTAACTTTAATAGGGGTCATGGCTCAGTTTCCCCTCCGTGTTTGAGTGTAAGCCTGAGGTCCAGGTGAACAGGAGGGTGATTGTGTTAATTCGAGCCCGTCTCTTTCGCTCAGCCATTTCGTCTCCTGCAGCGCAGTGATCTGATTGGCCGACACTACGGCATGCATGTGATCACCAGAGAGCGTCCGTCTGCACGTTAATGCCAGTCTGCCGCCTCAGGCCACACACCGTGCAGTCTTATAAAACCGCAAAGAAATGCGAAAAACACCTAAAGGTGAATTTTTAGTGTTGTAGCCACTTTATAAAAATAAAAAAACAAGCATATTTTCACGCTGATGAAAACCAATCCAACTGATGAAAACGCAGCTGTCATTTCCGTTCCACAGTCTGTTAAATAAGATGTTTACTCTTTATGGTCCACATTCATCAGCTCGCTCATGAATGTGATTGAACCTCTACACGGATTAACGCACGCGACGGCCGTTTCCTGGTGGTCCCGAGTGACGCTGCGTTTCCAGACCTCTGACAAACACTCTCACAGGAGAGCATGTCGTCATGCTGCTTTCCACAACGTCTTTCAATCCTTCCCGAGCTAACACTAATGAGTCTTCCTGGCAGTGGACATGACCTACATATACTAGCGGCATGACCAAAACCTCAAAAGCCATTACAAAAATACAATTATTCGTGAGGTTATATTTTACTGGAAATTCAACCCAGGTATGTTTCAAATATTTTGCACCAGTGTTCTTATTTATGTACTATTTAGTAAAATTTGGAATTAGCTATTACTTTTATGCTTTCAGTTTCTTTATTTTTATGTTTTTTAGTTATTTTTATTACTTTTTAGCTTTAGTTAATTCTTTTTTTTTTTTGTCATTTTATTTAGAAGCTTGTTTCTACCAGGGAATTAATAATAATAATAATAATAATGATTTTTATTTGTAATGCACTTTACATTTCAGCCATCTCAAAGTGCTAGTGGAATTAAAAATAAAAAACTGACTTGACTTCTCGGAATTGGAACTCGACTTTTTGATAATTCTTGGAATTTTGACTCGACTTCTCAGAATTCGTGGAATTGCGACTTGACTTCTCGGAATTGCAACCTGACTTCTCTGACTTGCACAATTGCGAGTTATATCTCACATTTCTGAGAAAAAAATTAAGGAAAAGATAAAAAGGTTGCAATAACATTTTATTCCATGGCGGAAACAGGCTTCAATCACTTCTGTACTTACACTAACAGAACTAAAACAAGTTGAAGGCAACATTTATCATTTTTAATGCATTTTAGGTTTTCAGCTAATGTATACATTTTATTTTAGCTTTATTCCAATTTAGGAAAACATTTCAATAGTTTTAAGTAACAATAACACTTTTGGCCCTTACACTTGCATCTACTTTTCATAACCCAGTGAATCAAACGCTATACAAATGAGCAGTCATATAGTATATACTCCGTCATAGTCTTACATCATACTCAATGTTAAACCTTTTCAGATGTACAAACAAGCCTTTTGCAATCAGACAAATTCCCTGATGATCCTTAAATGGAACAATTTGAATACAATAAATCCAATCTTTCTTTAAAATCATAGAACATGCACAAACTATCTATAACATGGTCTGTTCTGACTTAGAACAAACACACACATTTACCCCAAACCTCATTTGTTTATACACGGCTTTGCCTTTATACCTAAACAATCCTGATCAGATTTATCCGGTTGGCAGCTCTGAATAACACTGATGCAATGAGACACTGAGAACATCTGGAGCTGGTCCGTTTTAACACGACTGGTAGCACTACAACTGCAAAGCAACTGATCTGGTTTCTGACCTCAATGGTCTCATATGTGAAGTCGCTCTGGCTTTAAATGTAAAAGCTTGGTTCAGGAGATGCTCACCTCTTGGGAATGTGCTGTCCGGCCCAGGTAATGGTGACGGTGTATTTGCCAGGTGTGTGTGGATAGTATTCATATGCGTAAACACCATCTGAGATGTCCTTCTGTTTCACAGGCTCCTCTAGACCTTCTGCAAGAGGGGAAAAAACATGAAAAACTTGAACAATTCAATCACAAACTATTTGAGAAGAATAAGGGGGATCAGGGAGTTAAAATCCCCCGCATTTTCTCCATAGACACTTTACTATAAATTATACACGTCTTCATATCTTCAAGGTTATGAAGATAAATCATGGCCTTGTACAGGATTGAGTTTGCTCAAAGCCCCTTTGAGTCTAGTGCAAATTCCAAAGAATAAACTTGTGTCATGTAAGTTATAGTCAGGTCAGTGAACCATCTGTGACCCGGTCGGGTCATTAATCTCCATCAGTGGCGCTGATGTTTGACCTGCTGATGTAAATTGATTTGGGTTGCTGGTGCCATCTGGGCAAAAGAGTCTGGGAAACCCTCCCTGCTCACTCTAAATACACAAATCAACATGAAAAAGTGCCATGGTACGAACATGTTCATTTATAAGCCAAAGATTAATAGAGCAGGAGACATCGGAAAGGTTCTTAAAGAGAGGAAAATTTAAGTTTTGTGAAGTGGTCAAGAGAGTGTCTGTAACAAGAGATTGATTCAGTGTTGAATCGAACAGCAGCTTCATTATTGTGATATTTGGTTACTTACTGGGTCCTTTAACAGTGACTTTTAGATCTCCACTTCCAGCGTTACGAGTGTCCACCTTAAAATCTGCCACCTGACGTGCTCGCACGCCTCTGGGTTGCAGACCTCGTCCAGTGGCACGACATGCACTGGGAACAGATGCTGAAACACACAGAATACATGAAGTTATTAATGCGCAAAAACAAATGGCATGCGTGTACTTATGTTCCTTTTTGATGAAACCTACATATATACCGATCAGGCATAACATTATCACACCGGTGAAGTGAATGACACTGATGATCTCATCATCCTGGCACTTGTTAGTGGGTGGGATATATTAGGCAGCAAGTGAACATTTTGTCAAAGTTGATGTGTTAGAAGCAGGAAAAATGGGCAAGCATAAGGATTTAAGAGAGTTTGACAAGGGCCAAATTGTGATGGCTAGACGACTGGGTCAGAGCATCTCCAAAACTGCAGCTCTTGTGGGGTGTTCCCGGTCTGCAGTGGTCAGGATCTATCAAAAGTGCTCCAAGGAAGGAACAGTGGAGAACCGGCCACAGGGTCATGGGCGGCCCAGGCTCATTGATGCACGTGGGAGTGAAGGCTGGCCCGTGTGGTCCGATCAAACAGACGAGCAACTGGAGCTCAAACTGCTCAAGAAGTTAATGCTGGTTCTGATAGAAAGATGTCAGAATACACAGTGCAGCTCAGTTTGTTGTGTATGTAGCGGCATAGCCGCTGACCAGTCAGGGTGCCCATGCTGACCCCTGTCCACCACCAAAAATACCAACAGCGGCACGTGAGCATCAGAACTGGACCACGGAGCAATGGAAGTAGGTGGCCTGGTCTGATGAATCACATTTTCTTTTACATCACGGGTGCATCGCTTACCTGGGGAACACATGGCATCAGGTATTGACTTGACCTCCAAATTCCCCAGATCTCAATCCAATCGAGCATCTGTGGGATGTGCTCAACAAAAAAGTCTGATCCATGGAGGCCCCACCTCGCAACTTACAGGACTTAAAGGATCTGCTGCTAACATCTTGGTGCCAGATACCGCAGCACACCTTCAGGGGTCTAGTGGAGTCCATGTCTCGACGGGTCAGGGCTGTTTAGGCAGCAAAAGGGGGACCAACGCAATATTAGGTAATAATGTTATGCCTGATTGGTGTATATTCATTATAATATAACTTCTCTTTAAAATCTTCCTAAATTCTCTAATTTAAGAATGTGGTTAAAGAAAATCAACATCTTGCCATGTCGGTCAGCCAATTAGAATGAAGAATTTAAAATATGACGTGGTATAATAATGTTGAATCAACCAAAAGCCTTCACTCGAACGTCTGCTAACTGCCTGCAGAGCTGCTGTTTTCATCTCAAGCTCCGTAAAATGAAAAATCCCTCTGCGTAATACCAGACATACAATTAAACACTCCATTATTACCCTACCATTATACAATATGAAGTCCTGTAATGTTTCCAGAACACCAGAATAGTGTCCACAGTGAGCGAGCCAAAACCCACATTGAGTGTAATAGCATCTTTGATGGAGAGAGACTCTGCGGCAATGAGGTCGATCCCCGTTCTGCTCTCTCATTAGGTTCAGATGTGCGTCAGGGTGGAGCTGGACAGCCGAGTGCCATTGAGACACAAAGCTTCATTCAGCCCGAGCCCGTCGTGACAAACACAAATATAGACTTACTGTATGATGACCTCAAAATACACTGTCAGGAGCACAATCCTAAATGGTTGTTTGAACATGGGAAGAACAGTTGTTTAGGATATGCATCTATTTGAATGCATGTTATTAATTTAATTTCTATTTCTAGCCTTTTGCCTTCTTTTTTCATAGTAGAGGAAATATTAAGAGCCAAATTCAAACTTTTTCGACCTTTGTGTGCACTTAATGGATTTATGAAGCTCTTTAATTCGCTTGTGAAATGTCCTGAAATAACATCTTGTGCTGGAAAAGTAAAAATACCTGTTCAAATGCATAAACCGTTTTCCTGTGGGTCTCATTTTGGTTTAAGGCACATGTGGCTGATTTCCTCGTTCAGTAGTTCACGTGTTCATGCTCATCATAACCTCCCCACTACAATCGTTTTAATAATCACGAATGATCGACAGTATCCTATGGGAACACTAAAGCTACTGTCCTTACAAAACCACACACCCATGAATTACAGAGGGAAGAAAAATATAGAGCTGATGCAAGAAGAAATCATCCAATCCACAGAACAGGATTCAACAATGTTCGGTTTTAAACAGCAAAATTAAACAAATTGCAAAAACAAGGCTGTAAAATCAGCAGCATGATAGCGTTTAACTAACTATTCAGGAAAATCAATTAATGTCAACAGGTCTGTTAAAACATTACCTGCTTTGGAAAAGCGGTTTCAGGGAAAAGGAATTTGGTGTTTTACAAGGTTTAAAGCATTTAGTGACGCACAGATCCACTAGTCCACATCGCATTCATGTGCAAGCGGGCAGAAAATAGACAAAGAAATGTAGCAAGGACTGTAGAGACTAGAGTACCTTCAGAAATCGCATCTAAAACAACAAGTCATGCAGAAAATAAGGTGCATGAATAAAACCATATATTTTAGTGTCAACTTGTACATCCAGTTCTGAGCATTGAAGTTCACAGTTCTCAAGCTAATCTAACAGTCCTAGGACAAAAGAAAATAAAGGCTGACCTAAAATGGCACAACGGGTCAGTTTTAAAGAAACTGGCGGCGTCACACACCACAAACGAGTGTGCTGGTGAACTGCGGCTACTTTACATGCATTTTATAGCGTCTGTAAAAGCCCTGCAGAATCCCATAACAACATGCAATTGCCAGAGTCTCTCCTTCAGTAATAACACAAGAGTATGAGGCAATCCACACGTCTGAGACCCTAAAACACAGCACTAATTCATTCAACTTCACAATTATAACCACCACAGTGCATTGTTTATTGACAAACACTAATAAACTATTCCATTTCCTTCTCCAACAGCACATTTAACCAATCGCATGTTCTGAAGGAAGACGCTGGGTAAAGATACCTGGGCCGATGTTGACGGTGAAGGGGCTTTTAGGGATGGCGATGCCTCCAAATGTAATGTTGATGATGTGAGGACCAGCCTGCACTGGTTTGTAGGTGCAGCGGAAGACGCTTTCACCCTTGTCCTCCATGAGGGCCTCCACAGTGTTGTTATTACCCAGAGGGTCTTTAATGACGGCCGTCACATCACCCACTCCGGCACCTGATTAACACAGTACAACGCCGTCAAGACTTATTTTCTTAACGATAATGATCCCATAATCAAGTCGGAAGTGTCAAACCTGCAGTGTAGATGTCAAAGTATGTAGGTTTGTTGGCGATGTTGCCCAACGGCTCCAGTCCAGGTCCTTTAGCCGTGACTTTAGTCGGGTCTCCCTGGGCTTTGTCCACATTCACCTCAAACGGGCTCTTTGGGATTTGCTGCCCAGCGAAAAGCACTGTGACCTAAGGATTACACACAAAAAAAGTGAATCTATATTTCAAAGAAAAAATGAAGTGGAAACAGTCGCCCTGTATTTATTCATAATAAACAGTCACATAGGTGTATGTGTGTAAGTCTATTAAAAAACGATAGCATGGAAAATTCAAAAGTGTGGACAAGAACAACAGGGGCCTATTGCACAAAACTAGGATAAGGGATTAAGCCGGGATATCTTGGTGATCCTGGCTCAATGTATCCACTAATATACAGTTATCTTTCGTTATCGTTCTTGGTGTGAGTGTGCCTTCAGGGTAAGTTTACACAACAGCAGTGTACTAAATTTTGCATTCAGATGACAAGATCATGAAGATATCCCGGCTTAATCCCTTATCCTAGTTTTGTGCAATAGACCCCAGATCAGTGATTCTCAGAGTTAAAATGACAAAATAAGCTTCTATTGCTTACCAAGGCTGCATTTATTTGTTGAAAAACAGAGTAAAAACAGTAATGTAAAATGTTATTACAGTTTAAATTAACAGTTTTCTATGTGAATATATAGTAAAGTGTAATTTATTCCTGTGATCAAAGCTGAATTTATCACCATTACTCCAGTCTTCAGTGTCACATGATCCTTCAGAAATCATTCTAATATGAAACATTTCTGATCATCATCAATGTTTAAAACAGTTGTGCTACTTCATATTTTTGTTGAAACCAGGATTGTTTGATGACTTCAAACTTCAAAAGAACAGCATTTATTTGAAATAGAAATCTTGATCAATTTAGTGTGTCCTTGCTGAATTAGTATTAATTCCTTTACCCTGAACCTTTGAATTGTAGTGAATCATGTTTTCCACAAAAATATTACGCAACAAACTGATAAATTTTAAACAACAGGGGGCCTTGGAGTCAAAAAGGTTAAGATGCACTGCTGTAGATTGACTGTTTCATCCTGACCTTGTGCGGCCCCATGACCAGAGGGATGTATGTCACGCTGTAGGTCTTTTTGCCTTCATTGAGCACAGGACTGACTTCCTCTCTGCGGCCCTCCGGGTCTTCAACATAGACCATGACCTGCCCTTGACCTGCGCTGAAGGTGTCCACCGTGAACACGGCCGGACGCATCACCCGGTTACCCGTCGGCTCGATACCTGCAAACACACAGCGAGCATACAGAGATGAGACCTTTTCACACAAAGGACTATAACGATATAGTTTTTTTTATTATATATATAAAATATAAGAAAAGCAGTGTTCAACACAGAAACTTTAACGATAACAGCACAGAGAAACAGCTTTTTCAAGCTGACGGATGATAAAGACAGGCCTTTACATTAGAAAATATGTGAATTATAGAACAAGTTAATTTCTGCTAATGAGAGGATTTCTGTGTATTGTTTTATGACCCTAAATAGTTCCAACAATGGTGTTAAAACAAACATGACAGAGCACGGTTCTTCAACTAACACAGCATTTTCTTTACACTGCCATTAAAATATCCACCTGTCCCTTGCAGACTCACAAAATATGCATTTACTGTACGGCTGTATGTTTAAATGTCTGCGACTGATAAAGCAAGCATATATAAAATGGATAATAAACTGCAGGAAAAATGCAAACTTACTAGAGCAACAGCAAAAATTAACATTTGCAAAAATAATTTTAGAACAAATTGTAAATCTATTAAATTATATAGATCATTGATTGTGGATATGCATGTATAGACAAAAATACTACAAGAATTGTATATATTTAAAGTATTTCATATTTAAAGCCT
Source organism: Gobiocypris rarus (assembly GCA_023029165.1). Lineage (NCBI taxonomy): Eukaryota > Metazoa > Chordata > Actinopteri > Cypriniformes > Gobionidae > Gobiocypris > Gobiocypris rarus. The sequence continues at coordinate 4,251,437 of CM040931.1, read as the reverse complement.
ATTTGGGATTTCACTCTAAATTAAATATGCAGATATATATTTATAAATATAAATTAATGTAATATTTTTTAATATTTGGAGATTTTATCTTATCATTTGGTAAAAAAAAAGCTAGTTTTGGGCCCTCCCCCCTAGTTAGCCATGTGATTAGTGGACATTATACCATCTGATTAATTCCCACTTCCTCATTGGTTGATTTCATCGTTTTTCATTTATACTTTATTATCCCTGATGAAGGCCTGTGGGCTGAAACGCTTGGGCAAATTAAACTCTAGCCACATTTTATGATTCTGTGACTTCTTCTTTGCACAAGTATTGCTGGTTTTGTGTTCAATCAGTATCTTTTTGTTGGCAAGAAAATTACATCCAAAAACAGCATTGACTGTGGTCACAAATTTATTTTGTACGATCTGGCTTTCAATCTTTAAAGGGGTCCTATTATGAGTTTTTCCATGTTCAACTTTCTCTATATCAGTGTCAGTGTTTCTGAACTCCCTGAAACGCCTCCATTGTAGTCTTGAGTTTTCTTCCGGGAATGAACATGTCTCATTTAAATAATTCCCGCCCAAGGTATATGCAGAATAAAGGGGCGGGGCCTGTTTGAGGTAGTGTATAGAAACTCACAGTTGTCCATTGTTGTTAAAACACTAATTCTTTTAACATTCAAGCATAAAAACCTCTTCTATTATTGCCCAGAAACAACATCAAGACTTTGAAAAAGGGCATAGTTCCTCTTTAATCTTCTACTTGTGCAAACCAAGTGTTGCATAATTTATGCTCACAAAGAAACACAAATATTAGATAATCAGATTTTGGTCAGAAACCACAGCGGTCAACACAGACCTGCATTTTCGTCAGAAAACTGACTTCAGGAGCACAGACGTAATGGTCTAAAAATACTCCTTTTAGTTTATAGTTTGAGGCAAACCACACAAAACCCCACAAACACACAGGCCCTCTGAGATCATAAAATACATGATTTCCAAACAGTGATTCAATTTCCCACTGAAATCAAGTCCTCTAAAGGGAACGTGTGATTTAGGAAACAAGGGTAAAGTTCTTAGTTTGTAGTGCTTTGAGAGAGGATATAATCACTTAATGGGAAAAATAACATAAATGTGACACTTTCATTCTCTGCTGTATATTATATGGTTGTTCAAAAACAGAGGTGAAGATTTCCCAAGACTGCAGATGTTGCAACCAAAACCTTGTGGTTTATTTTAGTAAATGTGGTCACACAATTTGTAGGGGTCACCTCTGGTGTTAAACTCATTAGCCACTGTTTTTACAGCTTAAGACAAATTTACAACAGAGGTAAGAGGGACATTTCCACTCCATCCATCAATCCTGCACAAACCTGACAGAGCTGTGCTGTATTCACACGATAATAAATTATACAACCAAATTATTAACAGAAAGCAAGAGACAATCACAGGAAGGGAAAAATGTTTATCTTAAAAACAAATCTCTTCACACTACATTAAAGATACTGTGATGCAACAAGTATCTGAGAAAGTCTGAGCGTAATGCTCCATTTGCTTCTGTCGATACTGTAAAATCTGACAAGGTTTATGAGATTTACAATAACCTGAAACTCTGGTATGACAACGATCTGCATGTGTGTGGTTGCTAAAACATATCTAGGGGTTTCTTAGATAACGCTAGGTGTAAACAAAAATAAGAGAACAGGAATATTGGTAAGCTACAGCGTCTCACCTGGACCGTATGCGCGTGCCTTCTTGGGGTTGAGTTTGGGTTTGAGAGGGGCTCCGGGCTTCAGTTTGGCTTTCGGGAACTGGGACAAATATGTCATAACTGACTGCTCATCCACACTGGGGTCAATGATCTCCTCTGGAGCAATAACCTGGAACGACAGACAGTGTTGAAGTGTAAGTGTATATGTGAATACTTCCAGGCAAACTCACATTTTAATGTGCAGCAAACCATAAGCGGGACTTTTGGCAACAACTTGAAAAAAAATTACTTTGTAATTATTTGTAAAAAATTAACTAGCAATTTCAGAGTAATTCCATTAATGAACACATTAAATTGAAGGGATAATTCACCCAAAATTCTTTCAGATGTTGTTCTAAACCCATTAAACCTTCATTCATCTTTGGAACAAAGATATTTTTAATGAAATCAGGAGATTTGTCCCTCCATTGAAAGTCTGTTCACAAACAATGGTTAGATTTAATTTAAAATAACTTCATACACGTTTCCGAAGATGAACGGAAGTCTTTTGAAAGGGACATGAGGCCAAGTAATTGATTGAATTCACCTTTTAAGTAGTAGTAGGCTATGAGATATCATTTTCTTGTAAAACGTACTGCAATGATCTTCATTTCTGCATGTTTGTAAAAATATATCTTGTCATACAATATTTCTGAACTGGATATCAAAAACAGTATCATAAGTGCTCTTGAGTAGATTCTTAGAAAAGTGTTTTCACATCAAAAGAAAGAATTTTTAGAAATGCAGTAAATATCAGAAATGAAACCCGACACACGAGTGGTAATAAGCCTCAAACACAGGAGGACACGGATGCATTTAAAGTGCCCAGTGATGCTATTTGAAAGGTACCTAATTTGGAGTCTCCTACAATAGATTTGCATGCATAAAAAAAAAAAAATACTCTCAATGTATTTTGCAACATAACCGCTTCTCACAGTGTCTGAAATGGTTCGATAAATTATTCAGTATCTCTAAACCCCTCTTTTCCGAGAGCCTACTCTGCTCTGATTGGTCGAATGACCCAGTCTGTTGTGATTGGTCTGCTCTGATTGGTCGGATGACCCAGTCTGTTGTGATTGGTCTACTCTGATTGGTCGGATGGCCCAGTCTGTTGTGATTGGTCTACTCTGATTGGTCGGATGGCCCAGTCTGTTGTGATTGGTCTACTCTGATTGGTCGGATGGCCCAGTCTGTTGTGATTGGTCTACTCTGATTGGTCGGATGGCTCAGTCGGTTGTGATTTTTCTACTTTGATTGGTCGGATGGCCCAGTCTGTTGTGATTGATCTACATTGATTGGTTAGATGGCTCAGTCTGTTGTGATTGATCTTCATTGATTGGTCGGATGGCCCAGTCTGTTGTGATTGATCTACATTGACTGGTCGGATGGCTCAGTCTGTTGTGATTTTTCTACATTGATTGGTCGGATGGCTCAGTCTGTTGTGATTGATCTACATTGATTGGTCGGATGGCCCAGTCTGTTGTGATTGATCTACATTGATTGGTCGGATGGCTCAGTCTGTTGTGATTGATCTACATTGATTGGTCGGATGGCCTAGTCTGTTGTGATTGATCTTCATTGATTGGTCGGATGGCTCAGTCTGTTGTGATTTTTCTACATTGATTGGTCGGATGGCTCAGTCTGTTGTGATTGATCTTCATTGATTGGTCAGATGGCCAGTCTGTTGTGATTGGTTGAGTGAGTGTTTGAGGGCGGGGCAAAGTAGACATTGTTTGCGGGCAACCAATGAAGACCATAGGCTGGCATTATGCAAATGTGTTACAAACCTACTTAGGTTCAGCAGGAAGGGAGACTGGAATTACTGACGACTCGAGTCAGCAGTTCAGAATCACTTCTTTCTTTTAGGAGACAATAACCCCATTTATCTGCATTTTGTAAGTGGCATGAAAAGTACGGACCGATTACACACTACATGAAAGGTAATACCCGAAAAAGCCTAATGGGGCACTTTGAGGAAAAATCTTTGGCTGCACGAGAACAGTGAAAAGCATGCACATGTAATTGAAGTTGATCAGCAAAGCACACGCGTGTTTGCTGAGGAGTGATTGAGGTGTGGTGAGTATCATATTAACTTGGTAGCAAACAGAACGGTGGATTTGTGTGCGCACACCTAACACAAGCCCCTTATTCTTATCTGAGGATGATACTGAGCTGTTGGCATGAATTGAGCAAAAGAGAACATGACATTTTCCAATCACGCCCTTCACAGTACTGGGAGCACTCATCTCAACAGATTTATGGCACCTTCATGCTGATTAAATAATCTCATCCTGATGCACTAAAGGTCAAACGTCCTGTGCTCACCTGTGGAATTCCCAGCCAATCATCAGCGAGCTGCATGGCCTCTGTGGCGTTTTCCACTGGCTTCCCAGAGTCCCAGATCTCCCAGTCAGGACACAGGCCTTAAAAAAAAAAAAAGACAAGGAATTTAAAACTGACCCAAGGATAAGGAATAATCAACAATAGTCAGCCTTAGCAAATACCACTAATGGTGCAATATACAAGTACTAAACATGACAGGAACAGAGTAATTATAGAATTATCTAATGATCATAAAACAAGAAAACATGCACTAAAAAGGTCCTGAATTACAAATAAAAAAAAACTAATGTTGTAAACACAACAGAAATGCCTTGCACAGAGTTCTGGACTAATTCACAGATGTGTTTTGTGGTCAAATCACTATCTAGCCAAACACAGATCAAACAAACAAACGCAGCTGTCCAATAAACGACAATAGCTGCACGAATGAAACGCTCTGCTTACTAACACCTTTCCCCTCATCTAGAACATTACGATCTCTAAACCCTCACCTGGAGCGCAGCTGTCCACTAGAGCACCCAGGGCCCTCCCGTTCCTCCAGTCCTGACTGAAGTTAGTGATGGGAAGGTCGGCCACTTTGTTCTGGATCCAGCCGAGCAATCTCTGCTTAGGCGTCTGTTTCTTGGCTTCGCCGTCGTCTTCATCCTCCCAGACGGGCATAGAGATGGAGTAGTGGAGAATGAGGGTCCATACTAGGCCAAGGATCAACTTCAGGTTCCCGTCCACAATCGCTTTGCTGTCTGTTGGGAGAAGATGAAGGTTAAAGAATAACAATAGTAACGATGATGATGAAGAGTGAATAAACCAGTAAATAAGTACTGAAATCATTCAAAATGAAAATACATTAATAAAACAATTTAAAAAGACAAACATGATTAAAACAAATAAATCAAACCATCAAATGCATTTAGCAAACACCACTAATGATACAAAATAATAGAGTTGCAAATGTGACAGGAACACTGAACAGCCTGCATTGAGAGCAATATTAACAGTAATGCTTTGCCTAAGCAAACATTGACTAGACTAATAATAAATTGATAACTGGAGGGAGTAGCATGTTTGTAAAAGGACATTATAGTCGAGAGAATGAGACTGTGGTTTATTTGACTTCTGAGGTGCCGGGCTGCAGAGCACACATTATTATTACACACGTCAGAAAGGGAGGTCCATTTGATTCACTGGAAACCAACATGTGACATCACTGGCTTATAAAATCATATAACAGGTCATGAAACTTCATTTAAAAAGGAATTTACTATACAATTAAAACATCTTGCACACTCCTGAAGAAAATGGTCATCAGCAGTCAGCACAGAAAACAGGCTTTAGCACACTTGAAATTATTCCAATACAGACAAAGCAAATGTTTCCAGGAGGAACCACAGCTGTTAGTGATTGTTAACACTCCAGAAATCATCACTGTCGTGACGAGTATTCAGAAGAGCAGGCACTGCTGCTCAAAATGTTGTACTTATGTGTGACGTGCGATCATTACACATGCTCTCCTGCTGAAGTCCGTGTTTGTGCATGTGTGTGTGTGTTTATCGACCGCTCCCTTTGCCTGCACTATCAGTCGTCTTCTACAAACATCAGGAAAGGAGCTGAACTTTAGCACACAGAGCAAAGCCAAAGAGCAGCACAAATCTGACAAGAAACAAAACTAATCTAGCCTGTAGTTACAGTTCCGCGTTCAGGTTTGTTTATATGGTTTTATTTATTTGTTTACTTTATTTAAATGTAATATACAAAATAAATACCAAACATACACACATTAATACAAACACCAATATGTTTTTTAACAATAAAAAAAAGTGTCTGTCTGTCTTAAATATAACATTTAAAATAATAAAAGAATGCAAAAAAATTATGTAATTTAAGTAAAATTAATAGTTTAATGTATTTAGGAAAAATATTTTTGTACATTTATATTATAATGCACATTATAAAAAATATATATATATATATTTTTTTTAAATTTAATTTAACTTTACATTTATAATACATTTGCAGGAAATTAGCACCAGCCTAATGCGGGTGATTTTGTGTTGTGGCATTTTGTGTAATATATATATATATATAAAAAATTAATCTATATATCAGATTTGTATAATATCTTAAATGAAAATATGAATATACATTACATATAATACATTTAACAAGGAAAAAAATGCTTTTATATAATTAAAAATATATTGATCCCTCAAAAATAAAAATAAATTAATTTTAAAAAAAGCAACTTTAATAGTTTATAGTACAAATGCATGAAATGCAGGATTGACCCAGTGACCGCTGTAAACTCTCGGTCCGATGCCGCCACTGGTACGACGAGCCAGACGGGTGGAATGTTCTGGCAGGGTTTGAGAAGCCTGGAAACAAGCTCAGTGCCAGACGGGGGTTCAGTGCATCTCTGGACTGCCGGCCACGGCCGAGCATAATTCATTAGCACTGAACAAAACCCCCCTTCCTGCCTTCACAAGGTTCCTGCTTAATGGGATCACCATAAGGACCTCCGTCACAGAGACAGCTCAACAATAGAACAATACGACTGCTGATTGTCTGCATTCAGGGAACAGCAGAATGAAGGTTGCCATGACAGCAAACCCCTCCATGAATAATAGATGAACGGCAGAAAGTTTTGGAAAGTTGCTGAAATCAAAAACACACGCAGCATAAACATGGTGTTTAAATGCAGTTCCTGCTGGGTTTTAATTGAAATGTACAATGATGATACAGTAATGAGGTCTTCCTCACAATGAAACATGAGCAGAACGTCATCCGGGCAAGTCATTGTCTTTACAGGAGGTCAGTTGAGGAAAGACCAGGAAGTCCCAGGGAAAATCCTGCCTGAACAAACTTGGAAGGACACCTACACTACAAGCATTTCCTTCATGACAGGAAATCTGAGATGGTCACTTTAAAACTGCTAAAGATAACAGGCTGAGCCAAGTGCTTGGAAATACACCAACACATCTGCGCATCTGTTAGTTAGTCTCACTATCAGAAACACTCATTCCAACCGGATGACATCCAACGAGGACAAATCCAAACAGATGGCTAAAAACCGTGATTACTAAGATGTCCAAACACTGACATAATCCAATTAGGAGAATACACAACCGATCATCACATGCTACACCCAGAAATGAGTCAGTATGATCTGGGAGCACAAAAAGACAGTGAACGTGCACTTACAGCATTAGTACAAACCGAGAGGATATAGAGCATCACACACAAGAGGAAGAAGAGAATTTACCAAGAAAAACAAGCAAAGCTTGGCGTTAAAGAGGCCATATTATGCCCTTGATGTTGTGTTTGGGCTTTACTAGAATAGGTTCTCATGCTTGAATGTTCAAAATGTTTCCCATATTTTCCATTGTTGCGGCTCCTCTCTTCCCAGTCTGTCAGTAACGCTCTGTTTAGCTCCTGTCTCTATGAAAAGCACACTGTGCTCTGATTGGTCAGCTGGACCAGTTCACTGTGATTGGTCAACCACTTCCAGTGTGTTTGGGAAATGACCCGCCCCTTACCATAATCGCCAGTTTCCACACTACTAACTCAACCAGGCCCCGCCCCTTTATTCTGCATATGAATTACTTAAATGAGGAATGTTGTGACGTTGTGATTGTTCAAGCGCTTCCAGTGTTTGGGAATTGTCCCACCCCTTACCAAAACAACCAGTTTCAACCAGCCAACCAGGCCCACCCCTTTATTCTGCATAATTATTTAAATGAGGAATATTGTGATGGAAGAAAACTCGTTTCAGGGAGTTAAGATACACTGACACTGATAGAGAAGATCTCCTGCTTTCATGCTTAAACAGCAACATTACATACTAAAGAGAGGTGAACATGTAAAAGTGCATATCACCTCTTTAAAGTCACACAGACCATCCATGACTACATACAAATGACGATCACACAAAATATGCATGACCGATAATAAAAAGGCAACTCCTGGAACAGGGAGCAACAAGGAGCAATCAGGAAAAAAACAAGCTTAATTCTTGCTCAAGTTCTTCATGAATGCATTTACAAAGTTTCAAGAACTAGTATGGGTCAAGTAAGACTTCGCAAAGGATATAAAACCCTTGAGCTTCTTTATTATTGATATGTCCATGGGAACCGGCCTGAATAGATCAACACATTCTTATGAAACTGAAGCGCTACAATCGGAGCAGCTGTAGTCGGTTCCTCCCTGACGTTACAAGGAGTCACCGTCATCCTGAAGGGCTGGTCATCAAACACAAGGTCAAATCAGACGGTGTGTTAAATCAAACTACTGCTTTTAAAACGGCCATAAACGACTACAGCACCACTATTGCAATGTATACGTCTCATTTTGAGATTGCTATGCATGTAAATATTGAGTCATTGCAGTTCGTCCACTTTATAGGGGATGAAATTGATCTAAAAGCATCTTTAAATGTCAAAATTGTGTATTAATTGTGCATTTTAATTGCAAAAGTTAAATGGCAGCTTCAGTTAAAGATTGAAGGATTAAATCTCACTAAACTAGTCTAAATCAAATGATTTTACTCCAAAAATTACACAAGAGGAGAAATTGTATTTTGAAAGTAAAGGAAATGAGGAATATTTTTGTCTCAAATATTCCTGATTTCCTTTACTTTCAAAATACAATTTATTTTAATGACAATTAATTGTGTATTAATAATAATACATTCTTAAATTATTATTATTATAGCAGTGTAATGTAAAAAATATTATTTGTTGAATAAATGGTAACACTTCACAATAAGGTTTCATTAGTTAACTACACTAGTTAACATTAACAAAGATGAATAAATGCTATAGAAGTGCAGCTCATTAGTTTTATTAAAATCAAAAGTTGTATTTGTTAATATTAGTTAATACACTGTAAACTAGCATGAACAAACAATGAACAGTGTATTTGTTTATCTTTGTTAACATTAGTTGATACAAATACAGCTAAGAAATGTATTGCTCATGGTAAGTTCATGTTAGTTCATACATAACTAATGTTAACAAATGAGACCGTATTGTAAATCTTTACCGAATAAATACTATTAAAATGTGAATCAAAGAATAATGGGAATTGCACAAGACACTGTGTGCATAGTTGTCATGAAAGTAAAGTCAATGTCCTGTTGAATAAAATGGGTGAAATGTGACCAAGACAATTAAGGAAGAAAATATAGAGTAGTGTTTCTCATTCTGACTGCCAAACGAAAGAGGCCGAGGACGTAACCCTGCTGTACGCCACACGGCTCACGCAATGCAAAACCTCACTGTATTCTCAGAGCTGTAGCCTTCTGTAAATCATTGCTCCATTATTTCATTCTTTCCCCTCGCTGGCGTGTCTCCCGTGGTTCTGCTTCCATGAGATTAGGTGAGAAAAAGAGGCACAGGCAGCAGATTTCCTCAGGGCGGGTCTCCTAAACTCAACGAACCATTACAGCAGCCGCTTTTTCTCAAGCCTTAGAGACACACGATTTACCCACGAACCCCGAGAGCATGTGGGCCGCACGGATCTCCAGCGGGACGCTCTGCTTCCTCAGATCCCTCTATAAATAGCTTGGGGTAAATCTGAGGTTTTCCATTGACTTATCAAGAGTTAAAACAAGACGTATAGACTAACAAGGGTTGAGATAGTCCTGTGGGCACATGGGAACATTCAGAATGATAAAGGAGACATCTTGGAAAAGCCCTAAATTATTTTCCACCAGCATATATGAAAATAAGCCTTGATGATCAGATTCAACAAAGAGCACTGGCCAAAAATGGGAAATTTATGGTTCATTGAGATTTTTCAAAAGAAATGAGATGAGTTGAACCTGTCAAAGTTAAGCCTGGCCGTCTGACAACGGGCACATGTGAGAGAAGTACATCTGGATATGCGTTTGAGCCAGAGCGGAGTAATGCAGAGGCCTGCAAACACACGGAAGACTCCACCCATACAGCCGTCACAGTGTCCACATTACATCTCTGTTCCCTCAGCGGCCACAGTCTGATGAAGCAGAACATTACGAGAGGCTTGGGAAAGAGAAAACTGTCCAGAAAGAGAAAGATCCAGTTTGAAGTTGATCTGAGGGGAGGGTGACTCTCACCAAACCTGTCAGGAAACTATCAAACCGCCAATAAGGAAAACTTGAAATTTTTTTGTAATTATTTTAAAAATGTAATATTTCACACACACACACACGTCTGGTTCACTATCTTTGTGGGGACTCTCCATAGACGTAATGGTTTTTATACCGTACAAACGGTACATTCTATCTCCCTACACTGCCCCTAATCCTACCCATCACAGGAAACATTCTGCATTTTTACTTTTGAAAAGTGGGGACTGCTGGCTGGTTTTACTATCCTTATGGGGACATTTGTAATAAGTCCCCACAATGTAATATAAACAAGCACAAGCACACGCACACACACACCTATTAATTATTTCTTGACAACTTATTTCCCCTCCCCTTGTTTCAGAATGAAATGCTCCAGACTAGTGTTGCACGATATACCGGTACTAGAAAAGTATTGCGATACCCTGCTATTACAAACGGTACGATATGGAATTTTATTAGTACCGGTACTTTAAGAAGGACCGCGCGTTAATAAGAGCTGTATTTGTGTCGATGAGGGACAGCAGGAGTCAGGATGTGTGTGCAGAGCTCTCCACCGTTCACTAAACATTGGAAGCAGAAGAGTTAAATATACACGCGCAGCGCATGACAAAGAAAGCAACACAAACATGCGCGCATGAGAAAATATAGCGCGGCGCGGGATGTGCTTGCGCTGCCGGACTCTGACCTGAAGCTCGAGCACACGCCTTTCAGACAACATGCGATCGCAATTCAGTTCTTTCGGATTATGGATTTCAATGGTCAAAAATATGTAAAAATGCACATCCTGTGAGTATTCAGGTAAACACAGTCGGGGGTGTCTTTAGTGAACATGTACAGTTGAGGTGAGATCGGTGTTAAGCTGGATCTAATATTCTGTGTGGTTAATGTTAATCAAACAACAATGAAAAAAAGAAAACCACCCCATGACTGGCTAAATAATTTTAATATATTCATTAAGAATCAGTGTATAGTTAAATTTATTGAGTGAAGACTAAGCAGTTTTTTTAATTTATTTCTTGACTTGCTATACTGTTAAATAGACCTATAGCTGAAAAATAAAGCACTGTTTTTGTCATATTGTTTGTAATTTGCATTTTTAGCTTATTTTTAAAAACAAGATAAAATAAAAATTGCAATTAGAAGAAATGGTCAAAAACCAGGTCAGGAACATGCTGGCCAAGTGAGTTTTTAGTTAAAAAATTAAATAAGACTATGATTAAGTTCTGTTGTCATATTCAATTACTTTTACTGGGTGGTATCGATTTAGTATCGGTATCGAGGTATTTTAGTCTGGTATCGTATCAAAGTCATAATTTTGGTATCGTGACAACACTACTCCAGACATGAATGTTTTCATGAAACTGAAATGGGCATTGAATTATTTGAGTGTCTGTCAGGCTGAGAAAGTCACTCAGTATCACTGAAACTAAAACCACAACTAATATCTTTTTTATAACCACAACCAGGTGATCAACCAAGAATCCAGGTGACCGTCTCATAAGTTCTTTCACCAACATCCGCCTGTATATTCAGAGATAAATGATTAAGGAAACAAGGCCAAAGCCTGTGTTAGTAACCATGGAGACAAAGCAAACTTAAACACAACAACACTAGAGGAAGAGGGGGAGGCAGGACCGGTTTCAGACAATCCGTCTCTTATCGCCAACAAGGTCACATTTATGACACCAGAGCATGTTTTGCAATCTAGGACTGGGCGAGAAAGCTCTTTTTTTAATGTTTTTAATAATTTATAAATAATAATAAAAAAAATCAAAATGATATAAAGTACATACAAATCATACATACAAATCACAATCAACTGCAATTCAACAATAAGCTGCCCTGCAAACGAAATTCTCAACAAAAAAAACCCAAGGTCTGTATTTTACCATGCATCTGTCGTTTCATTGACAAATGATGGCCGTTACTTAGAGACATGGGATGTTTTTGGAGCACATCAGTGTGTGTTTGTGTAAGTTGTAAAGTTGTGCCTGCTGGTAATTCAATAGGGGTTTCCTGCTCCATTCAGAAACCAGCGAAGCACACCTGCGCCTCAGGCCACGACTGAAACGTTCACAGTTGCTCTTCACCTGGAGACTAACACACGCCTGAAGAAAGAGGCGTTTCATTACATCAAGAGGAACACACACCTGTTCTGTGTAATGACACATACTTCGCACAGACACTTAATGTCCTCATGACACACTCAACAGAACACCGTATTTTTCAGATTACCGTGCAAAACATTTTAACCAGATTGAGTCAGGATGGAGAGGGCGAGAGTCAACTTCATATCACGTCTATGATAAATCTTCTGAATCTGCCAGGTATTCGTTTTAAGAAAACGTAAAAGAAACTCAACTCAAAGAAACGCTTCTAAAACCTCTGATTTACAGGCTCCAACAGGATCGCAGGAAACGCATGCTGAGCACGTACAGCTTTCCTCCACAACACTACGGCTGTGTATTGCAAGAATCTGGCGATACAATACGTATCACGATACAGGGGTTACGATACGATATGTTGTTATATATTGCGATATTGTAAGAAAGGCAATATATTGCGATATTTCTTTCTGGGTTTTTTTTGTTTGTTTTTTAAGAAAGATCTAATTTAAAAGAATAAAGGACAACCATATGCTTAAAACAAGTAACTTTTATTTAATTAATACAGTATCATTCATATCACTAATCACTATTTTGTGCAATCTAAGTAAAGGATCCTTTATGTGTAAATGTTTTAAAGGTTCACATTATAGCAGTTTTCTTCATTCCTAAACTATTAAACTACAGAAAGTGCATAGTCCATTTCATGACTGAATGTTTTATATTTAATACTGTAAAGCTGTTTTCTTTAAAGCAGTCTATTGTACAAAGTGCTATTTCAAGCACTAAACTGCAGAGCTGGTGCATCCATATCCACATCACTTTGATCCTCTGCTTTCGTTCAGTCAATATTGATGTGTGTTTATTTTGTTACTGAGAGGAAAGCATATGCTTTACATATTCTATCGAAATGCTACTCAGCGGCGCGGATCACGTCGGGATGTTAAGCGAGCTCTCAGATTCAATGTGTTTCCCGAGTATTGGATCTTAACTTGGCCTATTTTGCAAACAAAATGACTCTTGTCGATTTCCTTAGTGGCTTCTTAAGCTGAAGCCAAACTGAGTCCACACATCAGCTCTGTGTACCGCAGGAATAACTATCGTCTTGTGAGCTGCGAAGCACCGTCATCTTGCGCTTCTCCGGCTCCGCGTCAGTTACACTCTGAGATAACACTGCCATCCAGCGGTTGAGTTTCATACAGTCTGTGGTTTAACGGAACAAAGCCACGAATCTTGGATCGAAATTAATAAATAAATATCGATACAGCGTTTCTGAGAATCGATACAGTATCGCCAATCATATCGCGATATTCATGTGTATCGATATTTTCTTACACCCCTACACAACACAGAACTTAAACTTGTTGGTTCATTTGGCCAGGAAGAATCAAACCATTAGAGGAACACTCCTACGATACAGAGAGTTTACTATGACACGGACAGAACTACAGAAAAACTCATTCAAAGGAGAGAACGAGACGGTCATCGATCTTCACACGTACACTCATAGCGTGTGGTTCCCTTCTTCATGTGGATCACAGCCAGGATGAAAACATGATGAATAAACGTGTATAAATACACTGGTTGTCCTGTGGATGAAACCAAGAAAGTACCAATGAAAGAGAAAGCTGCAGAGTCACAGTTCAAATCCATCAACAAACTGAAACTAAATACAGTCACAAATGCCAGATTTTCTACTCACTTTCACTCACCCTAGAGGTTTTACCTGATTGTCTACTTTGGATAACTTTACATTTATTAAAATGTTACTTTCAAATTGCATTCCTCCTGATAGAAAAGTCTGACCGAGATTCAAAACCGTTCAGAACTGAAGTTACTCAATACAAAGCTTACAACATTGGATAATTGATTTCCAGTTCAATTCCAGTTCTTTTGAACTCTAGTCAAAGATTTATCATGGATTCCACAAAAAAAAGGCATTTCAACATTGATAATAATCAGCATATCAGAATGATTTCTGAAGGATCATGTGTGATGGTGTGATGAAAATTCAGCTTCGGATGACAAACTTTGAAGTTGGCTTGAGAAAGCCAGACCAGAAAGTTTGAAAAAGTTTGAAAAGCTTAAAGTTTGAAGGTTTTACGTTTGTAGTTAAAAGTTTAAATGGTTTTGAAGACAATAAAAAGTCTATCAGAAAAACAGAATGATGATTTTACATGTTGCATGTTTTAATAAGTTGCTACTATGTTTTAAAATTGTTAGCATGATTTCATTGTAAGCATGATTTAGCATGTTGCTTACATGTTAAATTAAACGAAAATGTTCCTGTGTTGTGTGTGCAGCCGCTAAGCTTTTTCATCACGCTGCGGCACAAGCTTGTCGTGCATCTATATTTAAAACAACAAGCTTGAGCATGCACAATATATGTGAACGGCCCCTTAGTAAGTGATTAGATCAGCATAGTCAGTCAATAAACAGGACTCGATAAAAGGGAGGTCACATACAGGACAAATCAATTAGGCCCAATATACAGGACGTCCCGACTAATACGTGACAGCTGGCAAGCCTACACATTGCTAACATGCATTAGCATATTGCTAGCATGACGTATGCAGCCTTGGTAAACAGAAGAGACTCCTTTTAAAATTTAAACCTAATTGACCCTTGGCTAAGCTACGCCCTAAAACCGCCACAAGCCAATCATGGCTTAGCAACCGTAACTAGGCGCGGAAGGTCTGTCAAGCTTTCGAGCGAGGGGAACATGCCGAAGCATTGTGCAAATCTGATACCCGGTATCCTATAAATTTGGACAGGGGGTGGAATTTTTTCCCTTCCCCAAACCTAAAACCCAAGGGGAGAAATGACGCTGTTCTGTCGATTTGTCCTACCTTGTCAGATATTCCTACCGTAGCGCAAAAGAATAGCTATATATCTATCGTTCCATGCTGCCGCATGGAAAAGTCCTGCTGCATGTTAGCGTTTGTGAAATAATTCAGTGTAACTTTACTGAGGATTCTTATTGGGGAAAATTTCAAAGTGCAAAATACCCCATCAGATTGTTGTGGATCAAGCAGTGTGGGAGAATAAATATATAAAATATAAGCGGGAGAATGTTATCATTGCAGAGTGGTCAGGCTAATGTATTGTGTTTATTCCACAAGTCTTATGGATAAGCTGTTTGATTTATAATTATTAGATGGTTTACCCTGCTGTGCATGAACAGCTGTTCCTCAGTTTGTGAGTTTCCCATTTGAATGGTCAGCGTGTGAGGCGGCTGCTGCTTGCACTGGGAGGCTTTAGCTTCAATTTTTATGAACTTATTCTCTAATCGGTTGCATATTATGCCATGGATATATCCCTCGAATGCATACTGCAGTCCCTTTTGTCTTGCTCTCTCAGATATTTCACCTGTTCGCTAAAAATTACTAATTATCTCCTTGGGAATGTCTGTCACCGGCGCATACATGCTGTAATAGACGGGCCAGTCGCGAAAGCTTGACAGGCGTAGCAACAGTAACTAAGGAGGGCTGGGCTTAGCGAAGGGTCAATTGCAAACTTTTAAATGTAGTGTTACAACACTATAATAAAAAAAGTTGCATAACAGTAAAGGCCAGAATGTGCGCTTTAACCAAGCGCTAACCTTCCGATCTCTCTTGAAGCCAATGCAGAAGTGATTAAAACTGCAGTTCATTGACTGGCCACTAGAGACAGGCTCCAAAAGGGAGCAGAATCTCATTGAGCCCTATGTAAAAATGCCCCACTTTTCAACAGAAAAAAATGTTTACAGCCTAGTAAAAAATGTGGTTTTGGTCTATATATCTAATTTTGCTAGATCCACTATGCTAGAGCTAGGCAGGCGTGGTTTCAGCAACCAGACACCTCAGCTCCACCCACATCCCGCCTCTTTACCCATTTTCAGTTATCCGGGAGTGACACGCGGGCATGCGCTGCCAAGATGGCATGGCTGACTTTACGTTTCAAAAATGCTCTTCAGAAACCTACGGGGGACATCACGGACACTACGACGACATTTTTTTTTACAGATTATGGCTTTAACATACACTAAGACTTTACACTCTACAAAATGCTGGGTTGTTTTAACCCAATGTTGGGTCAAATATGGACTAACCCAGCAATTGGGTTGTTTTAACCCTGCGGTTGGGTTAAATGTTTGCTTAAAACAACCCAATCGCTGGGATAAAACAACCCAATTGCTAGGTTAGTCCATTTGACCCAACATTGGGTTGTTTTTTACCCAGCATTTTTTTGAGTGATAGCAAAAAAAAAAAAAATGTATATAGCAGGCAAAAAATGAGTTGCTGTGTTAATCCGTCAATCAAAACTAGTCAAGCACTGAGTGAACTTCACGCACCTGGACATTGTAAACAGGAGCAACTCTCAACTCTCGGCCAAGTTTCAAACAAAAGGAGTAACAAACATCACGACTGACCTCTGTGTCTGTTACATGACCAATTAATGAATCCAATCCATTATGCAACAGCACTGATTTATCTTTGGGGCAGGGTTTCCCATGATTCATTAGGGAAATCATATGAGTGCATGTTTCGTCATATCCGTAAACAGAGTAAAGTTGCTCCGGCTTTGACGCGTGTCTGGTGTATGAGAGGCAGGGGTTAGTCGTCACAACGAGCGAGAAAGGTTGATATGGAGCCTCAAAATAAAGGGTCTAATGACTGCTAGCTGACATGTAGCATTTAAAACATGCAACCTCAAGTATACATGCATCCAATGACAATATAACTACAGCCAATTTGAGTAATTCCTGTGTCATGCAGTCATGTGACGCAGGATCTGAGCACTAGAGGTTCATCCACAGAAGCCAAGAGTTATAGAGCGACCCTCCCAAATAAACACATTGGTCACACTGGGAATCTGGGAGTTTGGGAAACTGTGAAAACACTGATGAGCCGTTTTAGGGTGATTAAATGTTGTTGAATGTATTAAATCACAGAGCCGCCACAGGAACACTTGGAAACAGAGAGACGTTTGTTTCGTGGCCCTTTTAAAGTAGATCCATAAATAAAGCAGACAGCATCCTTTGTTAGAAGGCAGATTCCAACGGGTGAGAAAAAAAAAAGCCTCATTATGTGCAGGACAGTGTCTGTGGCTTATAGCAGACACTTCATTTTTCAGAGACACCTGCGATTCCTCCGCAAGAGCCTGACTTGACTTTGGCCCTTGATTTGGGTTTGAAGCAAAAGCATTATCAATCCATATTAAAATTGCTCATTTCCTGCGGTTTGGCTCATTGCCTCATGGGTGATGATGTCATGATGAGCGCAGAGTCCAACATGCAAACAGTGATTGTGTCGTTCTGGAAAGTATTACAAATCCTAAAGAAGCCATGAAAGGCCAACTTGGGTGACGATGTTGGATGAGTTAAGCAGATTAATGCATTGGGATACACTAATAATCATGATTCATTGGCTGAAACTGTCTGTAAAATCAACCCAAAGCGTAATAACTGCATGACGTCATATACGTTTCATCCTGCACTTCAGAAGTACATTGACGGAACATGCTAGAAAAAGCAGTAAAACTGGCTAAATAAATTATATAAAACAAATAAGACAAATAGACAAAAATAAAATAGGCAAATAAATAGACAAATAGATACATAGACAAGAAAATAAATGAAATATTTATTTGCCTATTTCATTTATTTACTTGTCTATGTATCTATTTGTCTATTTCATTTATTTACTTGTCTATGTATCTATTTATTTGCCTATTTGTCTAAGACATAAATAAATAACGCCTAATTTCAGATCCATTTATTTTTATGAAAAACATAAGAAATGAGAATAAACAATGATTTTTTTTGTTGCATTATTTTCATGACAACGGAGCACATTTTTCTCTCTCTAACATTTAATGTGTGTGTGCATAATTGTCAATAAATTTCTGCAAAAAAAAAAAGAATGCAAAGGATAATGATCCTAATAATAAACCATTATTATTATTAATAAATAAACTTAAATCTAGGCATGTTGGATGAGTTAAGCCGATTAAGTCATTGAGCTGAAGTACTATTCACAATTCACTCATCTCACATCATTGTCTGAAACTGACATGCCCAGGCATAATAACTGCATTACATCATATGCACTTCATCTTGCACTTTATAATGTATTTTGCATAGAAGTACATTGATAGAACAGGCTAGAAGAGTAGTAAACCTTGCTAAAAATCACAGTCATTCTCTTCAAATACCACATTTTAAGCCAGTCAGGTCTGTAATCTAAAAGTGCTGACGTACAAGAACAACATGAAACGGGATCTTACACGGCAATGCAAGTATTGCTTTAGTAGGCAGAGCAAAGTCCCGCTGCATTTCCACAGATTGCAATATTAAGTTTACATTCACTGCAGCCACATGCTCACGGTCTGGGAAGGATATCAGTAGGGCTGGGCGATATCAAAAAAAAAAATTATATCTAGATATTTTCAACATTTTTACGATATTCGATATGTATCTCGATATGTTTGCAATTGCTTTTAAATAAATACAATATTTTCTTTTGCTCCCATTAAAAACAACAAAAAAACTATTTAGATAGAACCAAATTAAATAGAAAATGTTTATGTTTACAGAACAGGTTGGGATGACCAATATCTTAAATCATGATGCGAGTAATTTGATTTATATTATTAAATTTACTTTTATAATTACAATATAGATTTTTAATATGATCTTTTTTTTTAAGCAAAACATGCAAATTACAAACAATATGACAAAAACTGCTTTATTTTCAACTACAGTGGGTCTTTTTAACAGTAGCAAGTCAAGAAATGATCAAATATTAAAAAAACTGCTTTGTCTTCACTCTATAAATTAACTATAGGCTACACTGATTCTTAATAAATATATTAAAGTTGTTTAGCCAAGCATGGTGTGGTTTTTGATTTTTCATTGTTGTTTGATGAACATTAAATCACAGAATATGAGCTCCGGCCCTTTAAGATCAACACGGACCAAATTCATTGTAACACACGATGTCTCACTCAACTCTGTACGTCGTTCACTAAAGACATACACTACTGTGTTTACCTGAATACTCGCCAGGACGTGCATTTTTACATTTGTTTGATCATTGAAACCCAATAATCCATGAAAGAACTGAATCCTGATCGTATGTTGTCTGAAAGGCGTGTGCGCTTCAGGTCAGAGCACGTCCTGTGCTGCGCTGTTATTTCTCTCATGCGCGCATGTTTCTGTTGCTTTCTTTGTCATGCGCTGCGCGTATATATTTAACTCTTCTGCTTCCAATGTGGAAGCAGACCTCTGCGTTATCTGGTAATGTTTTTTGGGAAAGTATGCATGTTGAATCTGAAATATTCGATATTCACGATTTTCAAATTTTACATCGTCGTCAAGATTTTTGCGATATTATCGCTAATATTCGATATATCGCCCAGCCCTAAATATCAGTTATTTAGATCATAACCGAGCAACAAAACTACAGATTTACAGCACATGCAAAACCTCATCAGGCATCAATAACACTAAGTAGTATTGATGCTTGACTTACATGCTTGACTGTTGCAAATAAGCCTGTTATTAATCCATGTTTATTGTTTTATAAACAGCTATGTTCACAATTGGGAAAACAGCAATCAATGCTTTAATTATCGACCGCCACACACAACTCCGCTTGTTAATTCAAGGCCGTAAACCCGCGGGATTTGGCAGCTGCTGGCATTACAGACCGGAGTCTCTGCGCTGTCGCCACATCTCTCAAAAATGACATCACATGCAGACGGCCGTGACGGGAACACAGGAGGCACTACCTACATTCCATTCCCATGAGATCATGACCGCCCCCTCCAGGAGCAGCCAATCCGAGACGGCGGGAAACAAAGACTCTCACCCGAGACCCTCCATTAACAGTCTGATCAGGTCACCCAAAACACCCCAGTGAGCCGCGGACAAACAATTCAAGCGCTCACCAACTATTGTGTCATGGGGTTTCATTATGGTGCCACTTATAGCCCTCAGCGCATGAAATCATTAACAGCTTCTGCTCAGCCAAACGGACGGTGGTGTAAAATACACTCAAATATTTAAAAGGAAACTAATGTGACCAAAGTGCTTGATAAACTCAAGACTTCACTCGACTCTTTTAAAAATCCCACATTAGATGAAGAAGTTTAAACACCTGAGCAGCTGCTTCAGTGAAAACACACGGAGCAGTCGGTAAAGTTTGCTTAAGTTCAGTACTTCAAATCACACGATTTGAAATGTACTGAACAAACTTGTGTAATGTGACAACTTCAAAAGCAATAGTATATTCAGTGGGAAATAATGTTGGACGGGACTCGAATTACATCAGGAAATGAGTGGACCGTGAAAAATGTGTAGTTGAATTATTGGTTAATATAAATTGCCCAAGAGACCTCGGTTACACCAGCAGAAATGTCTCACGAAAACATGTCAGGGTTATATTTTTAAATGGCAAAGTGCATGAAGTAATAAAGAAATGTTACTAAAATAAGAAATGAACATTTCAAAAAAAAATTTAACATTTATTTTTCATGTATTTGTAAGAAAAAGCCTATTTTCAGGACAGAATAAACCCAAATCTCACACGATTATAGTGGGTAAAGTTATTACATTTCATTCTGGCCGTTACACATTCACACACACAGTACAGGAGTTCCTCCTCTCTCTAAAGTGGGCAACACCGCCGTCTCTCTGATTACACACTATTATCTGGCTCTGGACTGTGTAGCTCAGAGATCTGGACAGAGAGAGGAAACAGCTCCGCTGTGGTGTGGAACACCAGCACTCAATAAGAGCAAGCAATAACCTGCAATTTACAGTCATTACGTTAATGCATTTATCTCAAATTACAGCATATTTGTAGCGTGCGAGTTTCGAGATGAGATTACGAACCTACAAATAGAAAACAGAAGAAAAAAACACCCCAATTTAAAGCGGTTTAAAAAGGTCATGTAAAATGGAAAACAGCATCTGCGCATTTTGAAGTAAAAGCATTTAACATGTACCCACAGTACACATACTAAAACTAAACTGCAAAACAGCTAGTTCATAAATTTAAGATGACATCACAGCTATAGGTACATTAGCATATGCCCGCCCACATTTACATATCCAGTATTCTGCACCCACCCTGATTAATGACAAAAATTGTTATAGTATGCAAAGTTTGGAAAATCAAAAGGAGGCCCTTATTTATGCATTTTAAAATAAATTGTAAATATCCATTTGCATTACACCGTTTTAACAAACTAATAAACTTAGTTAAACAAATAAAACGAGAATGATATATATGTAATAAACCGAATGCATTTTACACAACCATATTTATGCATTTATCTTCAATTAGCATTGAGAAAACCAATTTCATACATTTTAACTAAATAAATAACTTGCTTCACAGCTAGCCATAGATGAACCAGGTTCATACTTTAACAGATTCAATTTAATGGTCTTCGGATTTGAATAAATATGATTTAAATTAAATCAAATAGATGCAAACACTAAATATTAAACTATAGCATGATTAAATTGAGTGTGCATATATAATTTTGGCTAAAAATATGAGACGGATCGAATATTCTCAGAGAAAACAGCGTAAGAAAAGCGATATGGAATTAATCAAAGAAGTTGACGATATTCTGCTTTCGGTTCAGGCTGTAAAACAGTTCTGCCCAACAAACACAGACATGCTGACAGCAACTTATTTTTCATTCATATTTATTTCAGCACAAACACTGGGTTTCTGAGAACCCTTGGCTTCACACATGTACGCGGAGCCTGAAACAACGCACGCGCTGCCAGCCCGGTTCCTCTAGCTTACACTACAACACATTCACAATTCTCTCCCAGTTTCACCTCATGCTTCTACATATTCATGAAACGGCTGAGTTTCCATCGCATGTGTTTCTGGGACGCTGTGTGGAGCGGGAGGGATGACCTCACCCTTCTACAGGAAATGCAGATGATGTTCTCACTTAACTGCTGGGAGGCGGCCATATGGTTTATACGACGCATTGTTTGAATCTCGCTCGCTCACTCTGGGAAGAGGAGGATGCCGTTTGAAGGCTTGTTGGTGGAGTTATCGGGGGATTTGGTCCAGGATGTGTTGCGGATGTAAAAACACCAGCAGACATGAGAGGGTGCTTTAAAATAAATGTTTTCTGTTGGAGAAATGACCCTAGAACACAATCACTTTGAATAATACAATTTTACACCTGTTTTCCCACTTGCTGTGAAATAACCAAGTTCATGTGTTTAGGTAAATACAGTGACCGTCATCTTGCAGGTAACCAGCTGGTTAGCATTACGGGCGGCACTGATTGCATGGTTGATTCTACCGCTGGGCGATATGGCTAATATTTCATATTCAATATCAATATTTATTACAATACCATTACCGGCGAAGGAAATACATCCCACGTTTCTTCAACCTCACAAATGAACGTTAGGTTACATTAACTCACCATCAAATACGTCTAATGAGCAAATTAAACTAACTTTGCATTCTCATTTGTTTACATTTTTTAAATATAAAAAAGCAGCATTTTATAGTAACTTTATTTGTACTATAGTAATAAATTTGTGTTAATTTCTTCAAGTTAAACCGAACTTGTAGCAGCATGAACCTGATTGTCTAGATGGAGGCCAAATGTAAAATAAGTTGAGATTAAAACTAAAAGAGTTCCTAAAACTTAACTATATACCAACTAGCATCTAAGCGTGACGTTTACAAAGCAACTAGATAAACAACTATTACACACAATAAGTACTGTTTTGATGAGGGAGGAGTATAATTAGAGGGATTCAATGAAGACCAAAGGCGGTTCGAGAAGCTCCTTATTAAATCATTGAAATTGAAGAAGAGAGAATATTATGTTGCCACAGCTTTTAAGTTATTGTTTTGAGTTCCCATATGTGGTCGTGTTCAATCCTGTCTAGACTCAAGAAAATCTGGGTGGGATCTAGTTTGGGTTCATCAAACGGTTTGTCTAGGTAAAAGTACCGACATATGCTAGAAGGTTTTTCTACTCAAGCACAACAGCCAATCAATGCATCAAGAGGAGGATCATGTGACCCCGACTGTCTGGACTCCAATTTGCAGTTGCATGAAGTTAAACGCTGCTCAACCGGTGTTGCATCATCAACTCTCATTGGAAATGCTCGCTTTTGCTTGCTTTATCAGTGCAAATTACATCTCACAACTAGAAATAAATAAAAAGAAAGGTTTGAGGTGGCTTCACTTTCATTAAGCCAATAGAAATTGATACCTTACCGGAGATGATTCCTCAGGCTGGCTTCATACTCTCCTGTCAGAGACTTCAATTACTTCTTAACAACTGCATGACAAAGAACCCAATAAAATGCACAGAAAACCCTACTGAGCATTCAGTATCGGAGCAGATCCTTGGCTGGCTGTTGCAAACAGTAGCACAAGAGAGCCTGCAAAAGCAGAACCTACCGGTGGGCGTCTCAGGTTACCCACTTCGAGCCGGACACAAGAGCTCTTGTATGAAAGCGAGTGTAATCTCAGAAAGTGTCTTTTGTAGGGGCTGAAGGTGAAGAATAAAAGACAAGAAGAGGTAGAAACCGGCAGAACTTTCTGTGACACTGAGAAAGGGCGGATTGAACACCCGACTGACATTTCTCATGCCCGTAAAAGGCCTTTTTCAGGTGTGGACCAGAAATGTTACTCAAAACCCAGACATGAGCGAGTCTGCTACGGTTTCCCACTACGAGGTACTTGCAAAGTAGCACTGTATTACTGTTTTCTTGCAATAAAATAGCATGCTAAATTAAAAAAAGGAAATGAGTGCAGAGAATTTGCATGTTAAAGGTAATGAGAAAACAAATCTTTTGTAAAGTCCAAATGTCTAAACTTGCCTCGGTGCACAAAAAAAGGCTTTGAAGCTTTTTTACACATCTGAAGTCATCCAGGCTCAGCCAAGCCAAAGTAAATAACACCGTAGGCAGGAAATCTGTACAACCGTTCGCAAATCTTTTGACTTACTGCTCGGTGACAAACAGCAGTGAAAACACACAGCAACAGAAAAAACGACTGGCCTTTTGGGTCGCTTCCAAACAAGTAGATTGCATTTCTATAGGATTCTTTGTTTTCTTGTTTTATTTGCACTCATAAAAATCCCCAGCACTCCCTGATCTGCCAGACATGTCTGAACTGTAAATCAAACACTAGCTCTGGTACCTTCCACCGGGCAATACGACAGTATACAAGCACAGAAACATTGGCTCCGGTCCAAGGGTTGAGACTTCAAGCTTTAAAGGAATTCTACTTGATATTTTCATATCCATGTTTAATGCAATTTAAAGTTGCTTTCGGCCTAAGAAATACATTGCAACCTTTTGACCTTTAAACTAGCAGCCACTAAACCGAATTCCTGAACCCGTCATTGCTTAATCACTTCAAAATGCTGTTTGTTGAGCAGCAAATCAACATATTGAATGATTTCTGAAGGATCATGTGACACTGAAGACTGGAGTAATGATGCTGAAAATTCAGCTCTGATCACAGGAATAAATTACATAAAAAAACAAATATAGCTGCGAGAAACCATTATCAAGACCAAGCACAAAAAGGAACAATGAGACATGAAAGCATGGCTGGGAGCTTCAGAAAAACTGCAACAATATGCAATTAAAGATGACTATTTTCGTTAAAATGGCTGGGAGAAAAAAAAACTAATACAAATCACATGTAATTTGTTTAAATTGCGTATAACCTTTGACCTGGTTGCGCTGTTACCAAAATGATGTTGAGTGGTCAGTGGGAGCAGACAAAAGCTATGTTTCCATCCACCTATTTTTATGCACATGTTGGGATAATTAATCAAAAAGTGCTAAATGGAAACACCAAGATGCGCATAAAAAAAAATGCAATACATTTTCTATCCGATACGAAAACATGCACAAACTACGATGGAAATGCATTTACAGAATAAATTCCTTGCAGCATCTGAAAGCAAGACAAGTTTGAGATGCAAGTCGTTTATTATACGAAAATTATTATATATGGTGACTTATGTTTTTAGTGATATTTAAGTGTAGTTAATTAGAAGTGACGACTATGTTCTCTTCGACTCACTGGATGGAAACGGTGCTTTATTCGCAAGTGTTTTATGCGATATTGCTCATAAGTTACATTGGCAACTTTGGATGGAATCATAGCTAATGTTTGGTTTCAATATGGCAAAGCATTGCATTGTTATAGCCTCTGAATCAGCCTGGCACCATGCCATAAAATCGGTTGATGCGTTATTTGAGAACGGTTTGGTCATGGTCTAAAGATGATCTGAGGCAATTTTGGTGAAAAGAATAGGAATTTTGGAAAAGTAGGTTTTCAAAGAAATTCAAATAGGCAAACAACAAGTATGACCAAATATGGCATAATTGGTATCATTGTTCTTGGTGTGACTCAAGGAATCCATCAAAACAAGTGTCATTAGGCTAAGTCAGTTAAAAGATATTAGCATTTTTGGAGATTTCATTAATTTCATAAACGTGAGTGAAAATTTGGTGGCACTAGAGGGATTAAGTTAGAGACTGAAATTGCTGTGGTGAATGTTCAGACTGTCCTCTATCTGTGTGCCAAATTTCACAACTTTTTACCATACGGTTCAACGGGCTGCCGAGCAGACTCAAGAGCAGAAGAAGAAAACTAACGGATATAATAGGTGCCATCACACCTTCGGTAATTTTCAGTAATTAAAAAAAACACAGTCATATTAATTTGTAATATTTCACAATATTACTGATTTTAAATCAAATAAAAATGCAGCCTTGATGAGCATAAGAGACTTTTCATAAACAATGTAATGGTTCCTAAGGGTTGATCGGTAGTGTATTGCCTGCAACGCACATGATAATGAGAACATGGAAGTGATGTTTTGAATTAAGATATTACATCAGAGTCAAAGCATTTGAAAAATGTCTACGGAGAGGGTAAAATGCACTTCAGAGGAGCATGGTTGTGCAAGCGGTAAGTCTCGATGAGATCATCTCAACACATATGGCATGTTGGGAGAGTAAATTATTAACTTTAATCACATACTGACCCACTGCATGGGTCTAAAGAACAGCAGGACGGTGAAAGAACGAGTGGTTACAGAACAACGTGGTGACAGAAGTGTTAATGTAATCCAGAAAACTGCAGCATTCATGTAGGAAACCAGACACGGCCATAACTTCTGCTTCTAGGAAAGAAGACCAGTCACTTTAAGAAAAGAGAAATTGCTTAGTCGTGCGTTGACGTCAACCACATTGTTTGTTTCTTTTGCCGGTTACATTAGCCTCCGAAGGTCACAGCTTTATTACAAACAATGCAATCTGACCTTTACTACCATGCAGATGGGAGAAGCATTTCCTGCGCTGACCTAAAACATTCCTCTTTCGGTTTCTGTCAGGTTCAGGCTTGGTGAAAGCAAGCAAACTCATGTGGTCAAGACTTAACGTAATGGAAGATGTAAATGATGACAACGGCTCAAATTCAGACCGCAAGAGAAACCTGTGCAGACGGCGGCAGTGAGGAACGGGGTTGTTTTAGGCAACCTCACCTTCTCTGCCACTCCTGCGCTTTTTAACGCAGCGTGACTGAGAATATTATTGAAGAAGAGAGTTCTATAGCAACCCTGAAATATTTGCTCAAGGTCTCTCCTCTCAAACAGTTTTGAAACACTGCTGTACATGCTCATTTTCCATGTTCTGGTTTCATTATTTGGACTGAGGGCAGAATGACAGTATCTGGGATGCATTACTGAAACTGATGCAATCGATTCTCAGGCAAGAATGAGATTTCTGCATCAGCAGCTTCTAGCATTAATATACCACACAAATCCATGTGTGGATTCACCAGGTTCATGTTGAAGGCGGCTTCCTTCCGGCAGTTCTGGCCAACCAGCGCGACTCATCCTGGACTTCCTGTCAAAGGCGCTATGGAGCGCAACAGTCGAGATCCGGAAGTAAAAAGTCCATTCATTTTCTCCATAAGGAAATTGATTTTTAATGATAACTTTAAAAAGACAGACCTACTGTGATTTCAGAGGTTGTTAATCGAAACACCATCACAATCGAGCCTGCATTTATTGAATTGATAAAACGTATAATTAATTGATTATTTATCATCATTATTATTTATATATGAGATGCAAAGCTGAATTTAGCATCATTACTCCAGTCTTCAGCGTCACATGATCCTTCAGAAATCACTAACTGGTACTATACACACATTTTGCAATACATTTAAAATTTTGTATCTAATTAAATGAATAGTTTTAGATTTCTCCGTTGTTTTTTTATTTGATTATGTAATTTGCCAGGCTTCATGGGATTGTAGTTCTTTTCCTCACTAAAGTGTCTTGTTCACAGTCTTGTACCTTTGTCTTTTTGTCTGATTTTGCTTCAAATCAAAGTTTGTAAAGTTGTGATCTACCTCATAACTAGTTGGTTTGGTTCATGGCTTATAATGACTTTGGAAAATTAATGGAAAGAAATTACCTCAGAACCTTATAGCTGCAGAATTTACAATTATGCATTTAGCAGATGCTTTTACCCAAAAGGACTTAAAGCATTTAGTCAAAAAGCAAATTATATTTATAATATATAAATGCCACACTTATTGGACAACTAGATTGGAAAGCAAGCTTGAGTAGATAAGAAATGCAGAGAATAAATGTTTTTATTTTAGTGAGTGTGTGAATAAAGAATGAAAATTTATTGCAAACACCATTTTCTGAACAGTGCCAAATGCTGATGGGAATAACTCTCATAAACTGTCAGTTTAACATGAATGCAAAAACAGGGTCTCCCTCTGTGTGTTAAAGGGCAAACTATGGCCAGCGGCAGCTCTACGCCGATCCAGTTCAACAAGTTCTGAGAGTTTGGCTTTGTGTACAAATCAGTGCCGCATCTGAGAGGAAAACTAGTGAGGTCATTCTGATGGAGGCTTTTCTTGTCTGCATTTCCCTTCTGCACGGACAAGCAAACGTTACAGTGAAATTAATCAAATAAATAAATAGAGTGACGAGTTCCAAGATGCTTGACCACAACATAGAGCTGCACTATTTGGAAGAAGAAAAAAAAGCTCCATTTTTGCTATACTTGTATTTAGTAATTTATCTACGGCCAGAACTAGCTCTGATAGAAAATCAGCAAATTCTTTGATAAAAATTTGCCCCAAAATAATGTGATTTAATCAATGACTTTATCATAAAATAATTATTATTATTCATAATTTAAAAATAAAAAAATAAATATTATTGCAACATTTTACTGTAAAAAAGTAAATTTAAGAAAATGTCATTTTGAAGAGTGACATGCTTCACTACTGAAAACAGCATATGTTTTAATTACTGAAAAACTGTGGCATTTGCAATATGTTAAATAACAATAAGCCATATCGGGATTTCAACAAATTAGTTGACCGATGAGGTGGACTAGTGAGTTCACTTGGATTTAATTTTTTTTTAATGTGGGTAAACTCACTGCTTAAGTTGATTTGCATACATATCTTTATTGTAATACATGTAAAAATACCGGTATATTAAAGCTAATAAAAGGTCAACTCACTAATCGGCCTCATTAACAGTTAAACTATAGGACAAGTCCATCTGTACCTATTAGGGCTGTGCAATAATTGACCCAAAACAAAAAAAAGTGAATTTATCAATATTGCAATTAGCAAAAAGCCAGATTTATTGGCGATATTTGCAGTTACACATCTTTGCATAAAGGCTTTATGCCGTTTTGAACTCCTTCCTGATGCAGTTCACAAATGCCTGCATTATCTGCATTATTTTTGTTCACCTGGTTCAGAACGTGCCATTGCATTTCTATGTACACGCGGTGCAAGACGGACGCCCGTTAACCTTTGCACTTGTGTCTTTTTCAGCATCAAGGTGAAAGTTCAGCTTATACACACAACTAGTTTAATTAACTGCAAACACATTCAGTGTGAATGGCTACTCAGTTTTGCTGAAACGATAGTTTGACAGGTCTTGCTAATGACCTGGCTCTATGATGCATCATCTCTCGTGTATGCAAAATATTCACGAACTAATATTTTTTTGGCCAAGTCCCTATTCTACCATGAATTCATCTTCCCGGTCCTGGTGCTTTCTTCCATGTCATAGCGGTAAACACACTCGGTTCTGTTCTTGTGCATATAGGCGTGCTGCATTCAGATCGGCAGGAAAATCTTGCTTTCTGAAGTTTAGAAATTGTGCATACTAACGTCGCGATTTTATTACGACTTCCATTAAAAATCGCACAACCCTAGTAACTACATGGTTTCTCATGGTTGCAAAAGAGAAAAAAAAAAACGAACTTTGAAAGCCAAAATAAGTGTAAATTAGATCCTAAATTAGAATTATAAAATTCAGCGATAAAGCAGTTTACCTTTATTTAATAAAAAAAAAAAGCATAAATTCGCTGGAAAGAGCCTAAATGGTTGCTTCTACAAACACAAATCCAAGCTAGAAACTCAAGAGTCTTGTCAGAAGAGCACGTCCACACCCTGAACATTTGATCTGTTCATACAGCTGCCTGTCAGAACAACTCCTGAAAACTTTCATTTACAGAGTGAAAGAAATGTTGATACGGCTGTGATTCACTGCCTGCGCACTGTAACCGAAACCCTTCCACAGTAATTCATCCCACAAGCTCCCAAAATCCTTCACTTTAGCTGCTGCAGGTTATTCTATAGGCTGCTGAGATCAGAATAAAGCCAAGAGGGAACGTTTTAAACGGATGAGGGAAAGCTCAGAGGGAGCTGCAATTTAAGACCAGCAAACCTTTGGCTCACCCGCACCGTTCCCGCTACTGTTTGCATAGCGTGAAGATACGGCATCTGACAGCCGACCGCTGACCGGCGGGAATCACAGACACGCTCTGTTCTGGGCAAGAGGCGGCGATGGAAATAAAACGAGAACCTGGTAACCACCTCAGACTCGTACAGAAACATCTGATGCTTTTCCATTGGCCATTCAACAAACCAAAGATCATTTAGAGACAAACGGACTTGAGCGAAACATAACGAGAGGAGACAATCCAACCCACAAGGACTGACTTAAAGTGTTTGTTTTGTTCCGATTCATTTTTATAGATCTACAATGGATTAAACACGATACTGAAAAAAGTATGAACCATATACATGCTAAATTAAACCATAATTTAATGCTACGCAAAAACAGCCCGAACAAATTTCTTTCAACTCTCTGGTGGGGAAGCTGGCACTCAGAGAGACCACAGTCGAAACTGGTTTTTAATAAAACGCTTTTCCATGAGGCTTTGCCCTGGGAACACTTTCAGACGTCTTAATTTGCTCTGAATTTCTCAGAGGGGAAGTTTTAAATCTTGAGCGACTCGGGCCACTTTGGCTTTGGATGTCAGCTCATGTGTGACTAAGTCCTTCACAAATGCACTCCAAAAAACCCCCGACCTAGTCTTACCGGCAACAAACGCACAAGCAAACATTACAATGGAACGAGACGACACTATCGCAACCGGCTGATGTCAACAAGAGAGAAGCTCACTGTAGTTTTCCACCAAAATAAAAGCTTGTTTAACATTTGAAATTAATTAAGATTAGTATTGTAATTTTACAGTTGTACTGTAAAATATTAATATTAATACATATTATTGATAAGATTAATGAAAGATTATTTAAGATAATGATAAGAATTTCCCTGTAAAATAAACAAGCATTTAAATATAAAGTATTAATAAATAAATCATTAAGATTTATTTCTAATATATTTTACTATATTTTTATCATAATTTTCTTAAATGCTTGAATGTTATTTTACACTGAATTATAATTATTTGTATTAATAATAATAAAATATTTCACTGTAAAAAGCATTTATGAAATAAGATACTTACAACAGCAACATTTATTATTATTAATATTATACTTTTCTTAAATGCTTGATTTTATTTACATTGAAATATAAATTATTATTATTATTCCAAAAATGTATTTATATATCAACATGACTTAAATTAATATAAAAAGTATTATTAATTATAATTAATATACAATTATTATTGTTCAATAAGAACAACAACAACAACATATAAAAATACTATACATATAAATTACACATTTTATATAAACATTAGATCAAACGTTAAGGGTATATTTTATATAAATCAAATACATCTGGCCAAAAACTGATTTATAGTTCAATATGACTATGTAATTAATAATAAATAAAAAATTTTACAGTACAACATTTTGCAGCCACAATTTAATTTATTCTTCATGTCCAAATCATAGATACATGCAGCGAAACCGCTCACTGAGAACCAAAACTGAAAAAGCTCCAGTGGCCTTTGTTTACGCAGAGCTTTTCTCTGCAGATTAAAGTCTGAAGCTGTCTGTGTGGATCTCAGAGGGAGGCCGTGGTGGCTTGTGGTTGCTGTTGTGATTAAAGGACATTAAACAGCAGTGAATTCCATGAGCATGACCACTCTGCCTGGAGAATCCCATTTGTTTAGGTTGAGAGCAGAAGATGCGAGCGGGAACAAGCTTCCCTCATCTTCCAGGGTCATGCCGCTCTAACAAGCCATCGCTGAGCTGCTAGGTTTGGCAGAAGGATGGCGGTTTCAAATCGAGCAGCGAGCTGAACTCTTGAAGGAACTCAAACGACGCACTAGCTGTTGGCGGGATTTCTAGGCGGCTGGACGATAAATGGAATTTGTTTTTTTAATCGATTTATTTTGTGCATGGTGACATTTAATTAAATGCATGCATGCACTGTGTTTCAGAGTAAAGCGCAGCACTATGTTCATTTACAGCTCATGATTCAGTGTTTTCAGTGATGTCATGATACGCATCACGATCTGGATCAATTTGGAATTAAATTTATTTTGAGCAGAGTTTAGTAATAATATCTATTTAAAAAAAACTAAGAGTTAAATTAAATAAAATGTTTTAAAAAAAAGCTGGGAATGGCTTGGTTCAATATGGATTATTGTGTATATATCAGGTACAATACATGGCAAATGTTCAAGGAAAACAAATCTCTTAACTAATGCTGTAAACTATGGGAGTCAGCTGTAGCCTACTATAATATTCAAGGTAAAAAAAAGAACTCTTCTATACAAAAGCTTAAATTACACTCAATTTAGTTTATAATCATATAATATTAACTTACAAATTGCATAATCATATTTCTACTCCAATTCGTTTTTTGAAATATAAACATTTAAATAGCTTAATTCAAACATGCATTAAATATTGAAGAACATGTAATATGGTGGATATATTTAGCAAGATGCTCCTCTCTAGAGTTCATATTTCTAGCTGACTAACGGGTTTATGGACACTGGATATGGGTTTTCTGAGGTAAATGTGGCGTTACGTGGCATTGTTTACAAGCTGACGCCTTTTTCATGTTCGAAACCCTGATTAAAGCGATCACCTGACAGGACACAGATTTGGTAAGTTGTCTTGTATCGTTTAACACACGTTCAGATGCTCATTCATGTTTATTTCGCACTGTCACTGGTATTAAGACAGAAGAGATGATCAGTTCATGTGCCGCTTCTCTTGAGCGGAGCGGTGCCAAAATGGTATTTATGTTTTTGAATTTCGTAATAAAATGGACATTTTAAAATCTGAAACTTTGTTTTATATCAAAATTAAAAAAGCACAAAGATTATTGCGATTTATTGGATGGGAAGCACGCTAATGTTCCTTTCATTCATCAACTTAAACCAGGATGACTATTCTTTAAATTTAAGAATTGATCTCAGATCATAAAAATATTTTTTACCCAGCCCTAAATTATAGTGTCATTTATAGTGACACTGTCAACAATTCTCAATGACTAAACAAAACTCAACATATTCCATAAAAGTAAAAACTATAATAAATTTTTAATGTCTTACATGCGTTGCTAAATTTGGCACCACTTGACGTGACGTGACAATAGGTTACATTCAAAAGCACACAGTATCGATACGCGCATCATCAGGAGTTCATGACGATGTATCGATATTCAGCCCTAACATGTACTCAAGATTAACATGAGATTGCCAGAAACTGTGTGTGTTATGTACCCTTTAAACTTTAACAAACATTCCTAGACTTACTGGGAAGGATTCATGCAAGTAAAATAGGTCAAATAGACACAGATTTTAAATTGCATGCTAAAACATCATCAAACGTGTGCTAAGCGAGCATGCATCACCTCTCTAAGCACAGACAGGAAGAAGACGCTTAATCATTTAACTAATGAGGTCATGCGATGATGTTGAACTCCTACATCAGCACACTAAGGGTGCAAGCATGTCCTCTTCCCACACCGCTCAGAGCTCCCCAATGGAAAACTAATAGCGACCGACCCTAAAAGACACTTTCATCACCGTCGGCATGACTTCAATCATGTCTTCTTTGGGCGTCACTTCCCACCGACTGTGAGAAAATCAGGCCAAATGTCAGAGCGGAATCATAGATAATTGCCTGACTCAGCAAGAACCTCCCTCAGAACATCAATGCAGCCACTTGGTCTAATTTTGGGGGCGGCTGAAGACCACATGATGATCAAAGAATATATATATATATATATATATATATATATATATATATATATATATATATATATATATATATATATATATATATATATATATATAACACGCTAACACTAGAGCTATGAACTGTGCAATCCGTGCAAAAACAAGCTTTACACAGAATCAAACTCAAAGACTAGAAGAAACTAACCATCCAGTGCAATCATGTTCACCCAGCTGACGAGCCAGAAACATTTTCAAATAGCCCTTCTTGTCTTTCACATCATTGAGAGAAACAAAAACACACGAAACGTAATCCTGTGAGATTTACAGTCAAAACACCAGACGGTGTGACCTTTTCATGTTTATTTATCGGAGTTCTCACCCATCTCTGAACGCGTCTGCCCTTTGGAATCGTGGAAAGTCTGGACACTGGCCCTCACGATAACGCTCAACCTTTCCAAGCGCATCTATTTATGCACCTTTCAGGCCCAATGACAACGCCCATGGACTGTTTCTGGACAGGAAGATACCGTCAGTCAGGAAGTGTCTGTGCACATCCAAAACTAAAGCGGTTCTACATGCACGTCCTGTGTATATGAGCAATGCAACTACTGTAAAAGGGTGTAAAAACAGCAACAAGGAAAGTCATTCTGTTTAAATGATCTTCAGATTAGCACTATAAATAAAACAACCGGCAAGTTCCAGGACTCAAAACTTCCCCCACCGTCTAAAAACATCATTTATTGAACCTACAGTTAACTTCAAAAATGACTTTATATGAACTGTTAAATCACACAGATGAATATCATCAACACATGACCAGCATTTACACGCATATTCTTTCTAAAGCAGCAAAACGACAGAAATTAACAATAGAATTCAAATATACAATATATTTACAAAATGAAATATTGCAAAATATTTTATAGTTACATTATTTTATTATACAACATTTTTGCAAACGTGATGTTAAATAATAAATATTTTTATTCCATGTGTGTGTGTGTGGTGTGTGGTGTGTGTGTGTAGTGTGTGGTGTGTGTAGTAGGCGCAGTGTGTAGCGTGTGCAGGTGTAGTGTAGGCGTAGAGGTGCAGGTGTGTGTGTGTAGGCGTGTGTGTATGTGTAGGTGTGTGTGTGAGAGTGTAGGTGTTAGGCGTGTGTGTGTGTAAGTGTAGGCGCGTGTGTGAGGGTGTAGGTGCGTGTGTGAGGGTGTAGGTGTGTGAGGTGTAGGCGTGTGTGAGGTGTAGGTGAGGTGTGAGTAGGTGTGAGGTGTAGGTGTAGGCGTGTGTGGTGTAGGCACGTGTGAGGTGTAGGTGTGTGTAGGTGTAGGCGTGTGTGTGTAAGCGTAGGCACGTGTGTGAGGGTGTAGGTGTAGGCGTGTGAGAGTGTAGGTGTTAGGCGTGTAAGTGCGCGTGTGTGTAGTGTGTGTGTGAGGGTGTAGGTGTAGGTGTGTGAGGGTGTAGGTGTAGGCGTGTGTGTGTAGGTGTAGAGGGTGGGTGTAGTGTGTGAGGGTGTGAGAGTGTAGGTGTAGGTGTAGGGGTGTGTGAGGTGTAGGCGTGTGTGTGTAAGTGTAGGCGCGCGAGTGTGTGTGTGTGTAGGTGTAGTGTGTGAGGTGTAGGTGAGGTGTGTAGGTGTGGGTGTGTGTGTAGGCGTGTGAAAGTGTGTAAAGTGTGTAGCGTGTGTGTGTAGGCGTGTGTGAGGTGTAGGTGGTGTGAGTGTAGGCAGTGTGTGTAGGTGTGTAGGTGAGGGTGTAGGCATGTGTGTGAAAGTGTAGGCACGTGTGTGAGGGTGTAGGTGTGTGAGGGTGTAGGTGTGTGAGGTGAGGTGTAGGTAGGCGCGTGTGTGAAAGTGTAGGCGCGTGTGTAGGTGTAGGCGCATAAATAGAAATAATTTGTCCCAAAAGCAAACTTGCAGCCAATGTACAGTATATTATGCACAATGCAAAGGGACTGATTCTTAAAGGCACAGCAGCACAAACAGACCAGAGAGAAATGACATTTCTGGCACAAAAAACCCATAAAACAAATCAAAACGTATGCACCATCTTCTGCATCTTAAATCTAAACTGCAACTAACTCCCGCTATCGAAGATGAAGGGAAAGGCCTGAGCCAGTACAGGTGACTGGTTATTAGGTCACTTGCCACGGCACACTCTCTAAAGAGACAATCACAAACTCTGATGAAAAACCCAGAGCTCATCCTCTGTTTCTGAGATTAAGGCTGAATGACACACAGAAGCACAACAGGAAGTCCATCACACCTCATTTCATCAGAAACGTGATGTCGATGTCATTCATTTGCTAGCAAACATATGCAACCACACAAAAAAAGGTTGGGCGTTGCCATAATGTTTGCATGCATTTTGCTACGAGTATCTGATTGCCAAATATGGAGAAAACAGTGCCTGTACAGGTGACAATGGGCACCTGTTCTGAGACTAAAGTATGTGCATAATCTGTTCCCATTGTTGCACAATACCAGCACATAACGAAACAGTGACAGCATGAGAAATCCCATAAAAGCCGCAGGAAATACAGGTTGATGCATTTGGATCGGCTTCAAGAATGTCACAGGCCAGTGAAAGATGTCTGGCACCAAACACATGCTTGTGAAACTAACATCTTAATATTTAAGCCTCTGGAATCCTGAAATTCTCTGGATTTCTTAATCTTCATGAACACAAGAATGCAATTAATGGTGCAACTTTCTCACCAGTCCACATAAGGAAAAAGATAAGACGGATAAACCGGGGAGAATCAATAGACAATGGACGGACGTTATCTCTTATCTGCCAGAGAATGAATCTCACCGGCTCTCTGACATGCGCAAAATACTTTTGGTTTATTTCGCAACTTTGCAAACACACTTTATAGACGTTGAGAAAGTAAATAAATATATATAAAAATATGCTTAATGAATGAATATATATAAGAATATATATATATTATATATATATATATATAGATAGATATATATTTAAATAAAAGAGGGAGAGAGAGAGAGAGAGAACAGCTTTAAAGTTTGAAACACTTTCACATAATGCATATCTTAAGGTGTCACTAGATTTTGCCAACAAAAAAGTACCAAAAACTACAGTATTACCATTATTTTAGGGGTATTTCCCAGTTACACATCTATTAAGTATCTTAGAGTAGTCTACCAACAAATACTGTGTGATATAACCATGTTATTGGGGGTATTTGATACCAAAGATCAAGCAATTTTGACATAAAATAAATGCATTAATGCATGCCCACCTGACTGAAACAGATCATCTATGGTCATACTGTACATGTTGTCTTCACATGAGCCATGGGAAAGTTATTGTGTTTTTAGCACTTATATACAGTAGAAATCAACGCGTTACCATATATGACACCATCTGTCAGAGTGCAATGGTCTGGTTTATTTTAAGCAAAAACGTAATTTCATTATTTCAATCCATGTTGGTATCAAAACTGGACAACCCCAAAAGTTGGTTTGAATTTTTAAATTCAAAAACTTGAAACCCAACGGTTGGTTTGTCCATATTTGACCGTTGAAACAAGCCAGCATTCAGAGAGCTGTTGTACCATATAGTAGCTAAATAACATGGTACATTATTAAAATGAATACCGTCACATTTGTTGAACGTACACTTTAGAGGCTTCCAATAAACTTTTTCACAGTAGAAAGCAGGAACCGTTGCACTCACCGATGGACACGAGCTTTATGTTCTCTCGGTCCAGAAACTCGAGCGCCACGGACACGTTCTCCAGCTTCATCTGTCTGAAAGTGGGTCTGGCGTGGTATTTTCTGTACATCTTCTTCTGGCTGAGCACCTCGAGCAGCGCGATGAGCCGCAGTCCGTCGCTCAGGTCCAGCTGCAGGTCCGCGACGCGTTTGTTGACGCTCTTCAGGTGCTCGTTACACCAGCGCGTGAACGTGTTCTGCTGGATCTTCTTCCACGGCGCGTCGTCCGCCAGGTCCTTCTCTGTGGCCGGCATGATGGTTTAATACTCGCGTGCTGTCTGTTTGATAACTCTGGATGTGTCTCGTGTGTCTGTGCGGCGCGTGCGAGGTGTGTGTCGCTGCTTTGCGTTCGTGCGCT
Organism: Gobiocypris rarus; assembly: GCA_023029165.1. NCBI lineage: Eukaryota > Metazoa > Chordata > Actinopteri > Cypriniformes > Gobionidae > Gobiocypris > Gobiocypris rarus. Next base: position 4,213,544 of record CM040931.1, on the reverse strand, counting down.
CCTGTATTCCGAACTCTTTCCTTCTCGTGGGCGCCTGCGCGCTGTTATATACGCCAAGCGGATGACGCCACCTGCGCAGCATCAAACCCAACCTGCATTTCTACTGCACGAGCGCAACCCTTCACTATCCAATCAGCTCAGAGACATCAAAAGCAAAGATATGGGAAGAGAATGACAAGAATACACGAGATAATAGGATTACTATTTCTTATACTGTTTACATATGTGGTAACACTTAAAGCATTTATGTGTAATGTATTATAAATGTATTCATACACTAAAAAATGCTTGGTTAAAAACAACCCAAGTTGGGTTGAAAATTTAACCCATTGAATTGGTTGTTTTAACCCAGCGGTTGTGTTGTTTTAACCCATTGAATGGGTTCTTTTAACCCATTGAATGGTTTGTTTTAACCAATTGAATTGGTTGTTTTAACCCAGCGGTTGGGTTTAATGTTTTTTCAACCTGCTGAAAGTTTTATTTAACTCAACTATTGTTTTAAAATGACTGCATTGCTTTCTTAAAATGAACCCAAACTATTTTGTAAATTAACATTTATTCATGTGCTTAATAAATGAACATTATTAAAATGTTTAATAAATATAAACTATAAACTTTTATTAAATTGCTTATTAAATGTTCTCCTTTTGGCTATTATTGTTGCCTTTATAATTATGTGTCTGGTTTTTAAGTTCCAACCTGTTTTGGGTTCATTTTAAGCCAGCCATTTAGTCATTTTTAAACAGATGCTGGGTTAAATAAAACTGCCCTGCACGGCAGGCAAACATTTAACCCGACCGCTGGGTTTGTCCATTTTCAACCCAACTTGGGATGTTTTTAACCCAGCATTTTTTACTGTGATGTTCTTTATAATGCATTATATCTTTCCATAAATAATTGTAAATGTATTATAATATTCACAGATTCCTTGTTAAATCTAAAATTAGTTGTTTGTCATGTTTTAATGCATTATACTTTCTAAAGGTGTATTATAAATGTGGTTATAATTATTCATGAGACCATACGATGCATTATAAGGTGCATTACAAGGCATAAATAATGCATTAAAATACTTTTATAATGCATTATACATAAAGGATTTACCAGTTACCACATATTCCTTATTGTTATCTAGACAAATAATACATAGTAAGGAAACAAATAGATGAAAGAGACCTGTATTGTTAACTAAAACTATTAAAACATTTATTGAAAAAAAAAACTGAAATATGTTTCAGTTCAAGCACTATAATTGGAAATAAATAAAAATCAATTAAGCATATAAATACTAATAAAAGTGCAAAAGCATATAACAAAATGATTCAAATAAAAATGGAAAGTGAACATATAAAAATTAAAGCTATATGTAAATTATATTAATATAACACTACCAGAGACGAATCATAACACACTGTAATAATGTCACAGCCTTTTTTCTTTTGCCAAATCAACTTTTAAATCAATATTTTGAGTTTCTGTTGATTAAAAAATCTCTTTTGTTGTATTAACTCAAATTTTTTATTTCAGTAAACTTAAAATTTTAAGGCAACCAGGTTTCACTGTAAAAAAAAATGGTTTCAACTTTAAAAAGTAAGTATTCGTCAGTTAGTGATGTGTTAAAATATTAAGTTTAGTAATATTAGTCAACTCAGATATCCAAACTGTCACTTAGGCTCCATTTACGCTGCAACTATCCCTTTAAGTTGAAACCATTTTTTTTACAGTGTAACCTGGTTGCCTTAAAATTTTAAGCTCATTGAAATTAAAAATTCGAGTTGATACAACGAAAGAGATTTTTTTTAATCTAATCGACTAGTCGACTTTAATGCTCTGCCATGACGCTTTAAGCTTGACGTCGACTAGTCGCTGGCCTATAGAGGGCGCAAAAGGATAAGACATTTCCTGACTCGCAGGCTCTGTTTTCAACTGTTAAAAATGACAAATAAATGCATACTCCGAGAGCTGTCCACAAGACATGTTTGATTATACCATCTGGATGCTCTAAATTAATCGGGAGAATGCACGATTATTGTACACGTAATGTTGATCATCTGCATTGCAACGCACACACATCACTCGGGATCAGCGCGCCTCACACAAAACCATTCAGTAGCGCAGAATGTATTGTCAACACTGTTCTGTGATATATCAATAAAATAGCTTAGAAACTGAAAAGTTCTAGCATATATTTCTTGATAAATAAAACTCACAAGTAATTCTGGCAGGTAGAATTAATTCACACGCATTCCCACTACATACATGTAATCTTTACTGTGCTACTGTCACATGCCTGTCCTGTCTTGTGTGCACATGTGGGGTTTGTTAGTGTTGAGCATGTGCTCCTGTCATTGCTGTCAGATCCTCCCCTTGTTATCTGATTATTGGTTAATTTGCCCCACCTGTGTTCCCTGATTCCCAGCTTGATTTCTCCCCTTTATATACTTTATGTGGCCTACGAGTCAACGTGCCACATAAAGTTTGGACCAGTTCTTCACCAGCGCAGTTCTTTAGCTACTAAAAATATATAACGACTTTATTCTCGAAACGTTTCGACTTTAATCTCGAAACATTTCGACTTTATTCACAAAACATTTCGACTTTATTCTCGAAACATTTAGACTTTTCCTCGAAATATTTCGGCTTTATTCTCGAAATATTTCGACTTTATTCTCGAAATATTTCGACTTTATTCTCGAAATATTTCGACTTTATTCTCGTAATATTTCGACTTTATTCTCGTAATATTTCGACTTTATTCTCGTAATATTTCGACTTTATTCTCGAAATTCTAGATTTTTTTATTTTATTTTACACACATATATATAATTTTTTTTTTTTTTTTCTTTGCGGTTCAGGGCTTCCGTAGTTAATGGAAACGCCGTCATTTTGCTAGGCCTATATTTTTTTTATCGACTATTATCACAAAAGTTTTGTGTAAATCTGTAGGCTAATTGAAAAAAAGCTTCAGACGAAAAATGTGTTAAATGATGAATTGGATTATGGGAAGCTTAGGCAGCAGTGTGTGTGTGGTGCTTAGGGGCTGTGTGTGTGTGTGTGTGTAGTTACTTTTAAAAGTGGTGGGGACAATATTGAGCCTGGCAAAAAGTGGTGGGGACATGTCCCACCCATCCCACCTGTAAATTACGCCTATGGTTTTGCCCCATTGTGGGTTTTTGGTTTGTGTTTATGTTTTATTTTATAAGTCCTCGCAGTGTGTGTGTGTGTGTGTGTGTGTGTGTGTGACAGCTACTTTATCTGTATCTTATTCAGAACGAGGAGAAATCTGTGAGAAATATAGGCTAATGACCATAAGACAGAATAACTGATACAATGCTAAAGCTGTTATGTAGGTATAGCTGTCCGTGTTTGCGTCTCTCAGCTCGAGGTTCAGGCTTATTTGTTCATTAATGACGTCATCAGCGACTAGTCGACATCGACTCGACTTTCATCACATAAATGTCGACTTTAAAAAATCAAGGGTCGTTCAACCCCTAGCGGAGAGTGAAACATTGAATAATTAGGTTTAGGCAGTGTGTGTGTGTGTGTGTGTGTGTGTGTGTGTGTGTGTTTTGGGCTGTTTCGCCATGTATAGCGTAAATATCAGATACAGGTCGCTTTTAAAAGATGATGTAAGCGGGTCTTCAAAAATATATATAGTCACCAAATCAGAATTGTGTAAATGCGGCCTTAGTACAAACTTCACACTTCAAGTTGACTAAACGTAACATTTTAAGGCAACTTTTTTTAAATTGAAACATTTTTTTTTTTACAGTGTTCTTACTTTTTTTAAAGTTAAACCAACAATAATATATCTCATGTAAAAATAATCAAAAAAATGTGGTGACATAATAAAGATGCATAATCTGTCATGCAAAGAATATAAAGCATTTACTGTAAGTCTCATGTTCTCAAATCTGTCCTGGACTTTCATGTTATGCTTTATTTATTGGGTTTCTAAATAGATAATATGAGAAAAGAGAAATTATAAAATAAATTTAGATCTAGCGTGTGTTTTGTATTGCGATCTAGATGATCTTATGATTGCAAAAATGTTCTCGGGGGACCCGAACTCTTTTAGTTTCTTTGATAAAAGCAGCTCAGGGCCGTCTAACAGATTTCAGATGCATAACGGACACTTGTGTGTGTGTGTGTGTGTGTGTGTGTGTGTGGCGAACTCACTGCTTTGCTTTGTTTTGTCTCTGGGAAGGTGCCAGCAACGCTTTCGAGCAGAGGTTTTCTTATACGTGCCTTTCCGCTCGCCCTCATATCCTGCACGGCTTCCCATTGCTGACAGGAGTCTTAATATTGCAGCGAGTCTAGAGACTGTTTCTGTTCTAGAGTGTGTTCTAGGTGCATGCATGTTCTTAATTAAACGTTTATTTGTGTGTGTGTGTGTGTGTGTGTGTGTGTGTGTGTGTGTGTGTGTGTGTGTGTGTGTGTGTGTGTGTGTGTGTGTGTGTGATCTGTAGGTTTAGGGGCAGGGGCAGTGTGTGTGTGATGTGTAGGGGCAGGGGCAGTGTGTGTGTGTGTGTGATGTGTAGGTTTAGAGGCAGTGTGTGTGTGTGTGTGTGATGGGTAGGTTTAGGGGCAGGGGCTGTGTGTGTGTGTGTGCGTGCGCGTGTGTGTGTGCGTGTGATGTAGGTGCAGGGGCAGTGTGTGTGTGTGTGTGTGTGTGTGTGTGATGTGTAGGTTTAGGGGCAGTGTGTGATGGGTAGGTTTAGGGGCAGGGGCAGTGTGTGTGTGTGTGTGTGTGTGTGTGTGTGTGTGTGCGTGTGACGTGTAGGTGCAGGGGCAGTGTGTGTGTGTGTGATGGTAGGTTTAGGGGCAGTGTGTGTGTGTGTGTGTGTGTGTGTGTGTGTGTGTGTGTGTGTGTGTGTGTGTGTGTGTGTGTGTGTGTGTGAGTGAGTGAGTGAGTGAGTGAGTGAGTGAGTGAGTGAGTGTGTGTGGCCTATTTATTACTCCACTTCCTTTGAACTGTAATTTCTTGTTGCATCACTGCATAGGAAGATAATTACATTAATATAAATGAATTTCAAGTGCCCAACCAAAGGGACCACTGATCACCATAATGGTGAGAAAGTCAACTTGTGATGTTTTCCCAAAATATTTAGTTGTATTGTCAATAACATTCAAGATGACTGGAAAATGAGTGAATGCAACTAAGAAGAACGATGACTGCAGAAGTGGAGGAGATTGCCCCGTCCCAAAACCCTTTTGCCCATCCCTCTGGTTTTTTTTTTGCTTTGGCAAAATGGTACTCAAACCAGTCAAGTAATGTTTACTAGTTTTCTGAGTAACAAATGCATTAGCATGCAAAATAGTTCAGATTACTAAATTGTTTTAAGTTCGACAAATTATTGGACATTAGGTAAAGTGAACTAAAAAGTCTTAGTAAGAACAACTGTTGGGTTTTACAGTGTGGTGTGGCTTTAAGGCATGGGCTGTTCTTCTGGGAAACGAGCCTGCGCAGTGATGTGAGGGCCAGGGCGGGTCTGGGGAGAAACTTCGGGTGGTTGAGGCTCGCTGGTCAGTGTGAGGCAAGAGCGTCGGCACACAGGTGCTCACGGAATAAAAGAACAGTTCAACCGTTAAGCGAGTCTCTCAATTTCTTTGTTCGTTACAATATTCATTGCATTGAGCAGCAGCCATTATTCCCTGCCGTTCTGGATGTTTCCCATGCAGAATACAGTACTTGATCCGCATTAGTCACCAGGGTGGGCCAACATTGCATCACGCTCTTGCAAATAAAGAGAGAAACACATCTGTGATATGAGCTGAGAAAGAGTTTGAAACACTTCACATGTCTAAATAAAGACTCAAACAAAAAGTGTTATAAAGTAAATATTGGTTGCGTTTGCTGCAGAAGTCTTAGCTCAGTGTTGGTGATGATGCAATGACTGAAGCAAGCAGATTTTCATCACCACATCCCATCTTTCTGAGCTGAGTAATGCGTCTGAAGCACAGATTACAGCCTCCGTGTGCCGTCTGCTTCCCTGTCTGTCGGTCTGGGCACAAACCCACAGGCTGAACCAAACCAAGGCCCTCCGGCACAGACCGAATCCTCTGCATGACGGTAAGGCAGATGGCATGTGATCTTTGATAGTGCTGGCATCACATTTCCAGGTGAATCTGAATCATCAAGATGTCGCTAGACATTATTAGCACTACTCATTGTAATGGAATTATCACATTTTCTGTCTAAAGGGCACATATTATGAATTAGTCTTTACATTTTTCTACTGTGCTTTATTTCCAGGATTCCTAGACCTTTCAATAGCTTTTCCAGTCATTTGTTATTAGCGGATAAGGATGACATTGAATTCAGAGCACAATCATTTGAGGTTTGTCTTATGTCTTTAACATTTCTGGCACAGTTAGCTACCTTATTAATGAATTCAAACATGCTACATTTTTCTTTGTTAGTATGCATTTAATATGTTTTTTTATTAAGTATATATTGAATTGTTTCTTTCCATTTATATACACAGATCAGACATAACATTATGACCTAATATTGTGCTGGTCCAAAACAGCCCTGACGCGTCGAGACATGGACTCCATTTAGCAGCAGATCCTTTAAGTCCTGTAAGTTGCGAGGTGGGTTCTCCATGGATCGGACTAGTTTGTTCAGCACATCCCACAGATGCTCGATTGGATTGAGATCTGGGAATTTGGAGGCCAAGTCAACACCTCAAACTCATTGTTGTGCTCCTCAAACCATTCCTGAAGCAGAAGCAAAGGTAGTCCAAGGCACATGATGGGTGTGTTGAAAAAGTTAAAAAGCCTTTATTTTTTCATGGCTTAAACATTTAAAAAATTGGTAACAGGTACACCTACGCGTTGCGGCTTTACGTGCCTTCGTCAGGGTGTGTATCCACCATTCCTGAAGCATTTGTGCTTTGTGGCAGGAGCATTATCCTGCTGGAAGAGACACAGCCACCAGGGAATACCGTTTCCATTAAAGGCTGTACATGGTCTGCAACAATGCTGAGGTAGGTGGGACGTGTCAAAGGAACATCCACATGGATGGCAGGATCCAAGGTTTTCCAGCAGAACATTGCCCAAAGCATCACACTGCCTCCGCCGGCTCGCCTTCTTCCCATAGTGCATCCTGGTGCCATGTGTTCCCTAGGTAAGCCACGCACACGCATCCACGTGATGAAAAAACACGTGATTCCTCAGACCAGGCCACCTTCTTCCATTGCTCCGTGGTCCAGTTCTGATGCTCATGTGCCACTGTTGGTGCTTTCGGCGGGGTCAGGGGTCAGCATGGGCACCCTGACTGGTCAGCGGCTATGCCGCCCATACGCAACAAACTGTGCTGCACTGTGTATTCTGACAGCTTTCTATCAGAACCAGCATTAACTTCTTGAGCAGTTTGAGCTCCAGTAGCTCGTCTGTTTGATCGGACCACACGGGCCAGCCTTCGCTCCACACGTGCATCAATGAGCCTGGGCCGCCCATGACCCTGTGGCCGGTTCTCCACTGTTCCTTCCTTGGAGCACTTTTGATAGATCCTGACCACTGCAGACCGGGAACACCCCACAAGAGCTGCAGTTTTGGAGATGCTCTGACCCAGTCGTCTAGCCATCACAATTTGGCCCGTGTCAAACTCGCTCAAATCCTTACGCTTGCCCATTTTTCCTGCTTCTAACACATCAACTTTGAGGAAAAAATGTTCACTTGCTGCCTAATATGTCCCACCCACTAACAGGAGCCGTGATGAAGAGATCATCAGTGCTATTCACTTCACCTGTCAGTGGTCATAATGTTATGCCTGGTCAGTGTGTGTGTGTGTGTATATATATATATATATATATCAGCAGTTCAAATCCCAGACTGACGTATGAGTAACAGTAATAGTAATGACTTGAACTCGAGAACAAAGAGTACAATTTTAATTCCATGGTATTTCAGAGTGAGTGACCTTGCATAAATCTCAGGACGGGTGTGTCGAGTGTTATCAGACGGGGCGGGGCATTTCCTGTCATCGATGATGTGCTGAGTCAGGGAGGGTTATCCGCCCACATGCCACAGTCATGTCAAAGCGACGGCCCCAACGGGCCCCTGATGAGGTTTGGCAGTAGGTGCAGACAACTGGCACTCTATCAGAAGACACAGGCCTTGCTCGAGAATGTGTCTCCATGTTTCACTGCAGGAAACATGGAATCTCAAGTTTACAGATCTGTCCAGACAAAAGAACAACTCAAAGGCATTCGAGACATTCCATATCTTACTTAAAACAAAAAAAGATCAAGGAGAAGTGCTTGAGAAAGGAATCTTGTCATCAGAACAAAAATATTTTAATGGTGCCTTATGAATTCCAAAACACAAGCTTCTGAAATAACTTTCAAGGGCTGCCATCTTGTGTTCATTGCTACAAACAACATTTCAAGACGTTTCGATGAAAACGTTATAATTTAGGGATAGTTAACCTAAAAATGTGTTGTTCCAAACCTGTATAAATGTGTTTGATCGGCAGAACACAAAGGAAGATGTTTGAAACGGAGCAGATCTCACTCCACTTGACTATAGTATGGGAAAAAAATACTATGATAGTCAAAGGGGTTACAAACATTCTTCCAAAGAACTTCCAAAGACATTTTTACAGGTTTGGAACAATTTGAAAGTGAGTAGATGACAGGATTTTTATTTTTGGGTGAAATATCCTCACACTTTCTATATGATTGCAATGTTTGATGCTTCTCAGCTTGCCAAGAACAAATTTTGATAAACCCACGAGGTATATATATTTTTTATATGCGTACATCAAAAAAATATGATGTAGGTGTTTTACGTCAGATAATAAAGTTGACCAAAAAGAATCAAACTAGTCAAGGAAAGTGAAGTTGTTTTATTGAAGTCATGCACATCACACATGTTAGTGCAAATACCCTTTCATCTGTATTATATCATTTGTGTTTTTACAAAATAGAATTCTGACAATGAACTATCTTTGATGTTCGAAACAAGTGTCATTCTGAGCTCTCAATTCAAGAAAAAAAAATTAAAAAACAAATATTTACGAACAGAACTATATACAGGCAGTGCGCTGTACGGACTTGGTTGGTATTGGTGATCAGTTTAAAGAATTCGTTTCCCAAAGGCCCTGAAAAACACCAGGTTTAGCTTTGATTTTAAACGCACGACTCGTGAGAAACTTCATTCCACCATCTTTGAATCGACAGAACAAAAGTACAAGGTTCAATTACGACCTAATAAGTCTCATTTGCAATTTAAAAGAAACCGCCCTGATCAGCACATGCATTCTGAACCTTAAAACTGCACATTCAAAAAGTGGATGTTCGAAATGCATAAACTAGAAAGGAGAACTCGTATCTGGATGAGGAAAAAGGCCAATGCATCATATCCTAAAAACTGGCTCCAGCAGCAAATTAGATATGACCAATATCATTTATATCCAATTTTTTATTTTATTTTGTGACTATAACATATTTACACACAAACATTCATACATACATATTTACAAACGGCCTATGAGCATTCATCTAACGTGAAGGACGATGTTCAAAACGGATATTTCAAATAAAAAGTCCATCATGCATTATGAACGAAAAGCTAGCCTTTCTTTCTGTGCTACAAGCTTTGCTTTTTTGCATTCGTGGTCAAATCCATGTTGAAGCGTTCAATGGATTTTATTTTCTTTGTTGGAGTATGACTTTCCAGTAAAACAACAAAAGACGCGAAAAACAAAAGTCCTTGACACGTTGAAGCAGATGAGCTAGGCTTTTTGCTCCAAGACTGTTTATTTACAGCACAGCAGACAAATGTGAACCACACACCAAACACATCATTGGTTAATTCATCTTCCTCCAGTCTCAAAGCACATCCAAATTTAAACAACTCATTCTGTTCACCCCCCCCAAATAATTCACTCTCACCCATTTCTGTGCTTCACGGGAGTGCATCTGTGAAGCTTCCACCCATTTATCATTCATTTTAAAGCCATTGCATCCAATTTCATTCTGTAAGAAGAACCCTATTTTACAGGTAAGGCAGCAAAATCCCAGAGCCTTTTCAGGAGGTACTGTAGGAGTTTTAGTACAGAAAAGACGGGCAAGGGCCGTGAACTCAAATCTGACAGTGTGTTGGTAAAAAGCTACAACATTTGTTTTTGTGTTTTGTTTTTTAGGTCAATGCTCCATTCCATTTGACATTGACCTTAATCCTACATGTCAAGAACGGTGAATTTCAAAATCATCTAAATACTTGTAGTGTGTCTCTGACATGAACATTTGCTTATTATACATGATACAAGAGAAAACAGCCATAGAGAACAATGACATCACTGTGCTAGAAGCATGTCGGATCGAACACACAATAACAGCACGGATGACGTGAAATTTAGACTTTTTTTCCATTCGAGATCGAATTGATACGCTGCATGAGTGGAACAAGAGTGGCACTTCAATGTGAACTAGTCCTAGTAGTATTTAAAGTAGGCACTTCTCCGCTCTGTGCCCTAGAGTTCAGATTCTCATTTGGCTGTACATCTATTTTGGTTAACCACATCTAACATGGAAACCCACAAGAAACAAAAACTTGCTAACAGAAAACGTAGTACCCATCCAAGAAAACAAACAAAAAAAGAATGTTAGACCTAGTTTAGGCCATTTTAATAATCAAAAAAATGCAGATAGATTATTTATTCTATAATATGCATTAGAACTTTATTCCCTCTTTATTTCTATACTATATACATTTGCATTTTACACAGACATTGGGGCTGTAATTGTCAAAATGAGAGGTATTACGTTCAGATTTATGCCCGGACTAAAACTGACTGGGATTGGACAGAGGGCCGTGCTTGGGACAGGAAGTGGTTGTGATTGGTTAACGTTCTCAGGAGGAGCTCTTGGACAAGTTGGGATAAAGCACCACTGCTGTCACTGCAACCACGGCGGCGACCACCGGCATCCAGGGCATCCATCCGCTCTGAAACGAGGAAGAGGAAAAAAAACAGCAGTGCAAATAAGTACAGGTCATGAGACGCACCAGAGCAACCAGGACAGAAGCACTGGAGACTGGAGCTAAAGAGACAGAGAGGAGAGACCCGAGACAGAGTTCAAGAAACAAATAAACGGAGAGAAAGAGGGAGAAGAAAGTAAAACTGGGAGAACCAGTTACCTCACAGGAGTTGGAAAGCAAACACAGTGTTTAAACTCAAAGAAAGAAAAGCTGTTTAAAGGAACAGTTCACTCAAAAATCACAATTAAAGACATCATTTACTCAATGTTGTTTCAAACCCATGTGACTTTTTTCAGGCGAACACAAAAAAAGTTTCTGTATGTCAATCTCTAAAAAGCAGGCATGTGATCAGCTGAAGACATGTATATGACTGTACATTAATAATAATAATTGTGGTGTCTTAACTCCTTTGCTTTCAAAATTTTGTTCAAAAATGTTGTTCCAACCCTGTAAGACCTTCGTTCATCTTCAGAACGTAAATGAAGATATTTTTGATGAAATCCGAATGCTCTCTGACCCCTCCATAGACACAAAAACCACTTTCAAGGCCCAGAAAGGTAGTCAAGACATTGTTAAAATAGTCCATGTGACTCCAGCGCAAATATAATGACTTTTGACATAGTAAACACAGCGCAGCACTTCTGAGTTCTGCACCAGAACACTGGCCTACCATTGGCCGATGCTGTTAAAGGGATAGTTCACCCAAAAATGAAAATGTGATGTTTATCTGCTTACCCCCAGGGCATCCAAGATATAGGTGTTTGTTTCTTCAGTAGAACACAAATGAAGATTTTTTTGCAGTGTGCCAGTCGTATAATGCATGTCAATGGGAACACTTTAGAGTATGAGAGCTATGAGTAAAAAAACACAGCTATATGAATCCATATTAAACCCTGCGGCCCGTGACAATACATTAATGTCTTAAGACACGAAACATTCAGTTTGTGTGAGAAACCGAACAGTTTTTATAATTTCTTACCTCAAATACAACACTATGTACAAGAAACCATGAGTATGCCATCACTTGCGGCGAGTGAGGTCAAATTACTCGATACGGCGTATCTCAATGGGATACAACCGGTGGAAGTGATCTCTTGCGCGTATCTCTACACCATATCGAGAAATTTGACCTCACTTACAGGCAGCGATGGCGCGGGGACGGATATTGTACATAGTGTTGTATTTGAGGTAAAAAAAATTATATAAATACTGTTCGGTTTTGTGTCTCAAGACATTAATGTATCGCCATGAGCCGAGAAATATTACTCTCATATTTCTCATACTCTAAACTGTTCTCATTGACATGAATTATACGACTGGCACACTACAACACCTGGAGTTAAAAATCTTCATTTGTGCTCTACTGAAGAAACAAACACACCTACATCTTGGATGCCCTGGGGGTAAGCAGATAAACATCACATTTTCATTCTAGGGGGAACTATCCCTTTAATGCGTGTGATTGCTGATGCAGGAGCGTTTCTGATCTCTGCCGTAGAACTCAGAAACGCTGTGCTGTTTACTATGTGAACAGCGTAGGAGAATGACACGGATGAGAAGAAAAGGTTGAATAAAGTCATTATTTTTGTTTTATTGTGCACAAAAACTATTCTCGTTGCTTCATAACATTAAGGTTGAACCATTGGAGACTATTTTAACAATGTCTTTCCTACCTTTCTGTACCTTGAAAGTGGTAATTATATATTGATTTCATTGATGAAGGGGTCAGAGAGCGCTCGGATTTGATCCAAAATATCTTCATTTGTGTTCAGAAGATGAACGAAGGTCGTACGGGTTTACGAGCAACATGAGGGTGAGGAATTAATGACAAATGTAATTTTTGTGTGAATAACCCTCTAATATATCAATTTGGAAGTTTTTGAAAATGCAGCAATTAACATATACTTACTCCATGAACATTGAAAATCATCTGCAGCTTAGTGTTATTTTCTCAGCCTTGATGATATGTAGCATTGCAAGAGGAGATTAAAGGACCCGATATACTTCAAGCTAAATTGTAGAACGAACATGTGTGATGTAATTTCGAACAAAATCAAAAAATGAAATGAAGATCGTTTGGAGTTAATTTTGGGAGTTTCTGGAAAAGTTCTCTCCAGCTGCTAAACACCTTCGTACTACCATTGGTCCGTGACGATTATATAATAGGTAGGTGTGTGCTGAGGCTCTGCCTTTTTTCATGTGAAAATCTTATCTGGTTCAGTTGCCCTGTACACTCGGTCGAGGTTGGACAATCTGCCCTATAGTAGAAAATGAAGTTGTACTTCTGTTGAAACGAGACACTGACACTTTTTCATGTTTAATATCTATTGTATAAAATGAAATATAACTATGACTTTACTGGAGTGCCATAGAGCTCCAGCAAAACTGATTGGTAAAGTCATTGCATCACTGCAGCTGCAGTTAGAAGCTCCGGTTCCCATAGAAACCTGAGACTCGCGTTTAGGACTGCACATGTGCATTGGCTCGTCTAGCCTGAAAAATAAGCTATTTTAACACTATTTGATAATAGGAAACAACATTTATGGGACAGTTCATGTTAAATTTTCACTTCAGAGTACCTACTGGCGGTGCGAATGCAACTAGAAAAAATTGCCCTACAGGAGAAAAATTAACTACTGGGGTGAAAGCCCCTTCTTTGGCATGTAAGAACCAAAGGCATATGATTCCACTGACAGCAAAACTTTCTGGATATGCAAATGCATGAATGAGCTATGTCAAACAGGGGATGATTATTAGGGATTAACGACTTAAATCGTAAGACTTGGAACATTATACATCAGTCATATGGACTACTCTATGATGCTGCTGTTTTATTTTCAGTTTGACAGCCGCTGATCACTTTATGCTTTCATTTTATGAAAATGAGCAGCATTAACTTTCTTCAAAACCTCTTCTTTTGTGTTCTTTGAATGATAGTAAGTCATACCGGTTTGAAACAACATGAGGGTGAATTAATGTTTGGGTGAAATATGCCTTTAATTGCATAAAAGTAAAGAAGAAAAGCTAAAGAAGATGATATGATGACCAAAATGCCCCCAAAAAAGAGAAATAAAGAGAAAAAGAATCCAAAATCCCCAAATGCAGAGATACATTTGACCATTATAGCGACCCAAGCAAGACAGACAGTTGATGTGATTGGTTAGTAGTAGGTGATTCTGGGTGGACGAGGAATCGGTTAAGAGTTCCTCACATGTTGCCAAGCACCAAAAAGGGATTTTGGGGCGAAGCGGGTGCAGAGATGACGAATGTGAGTTTGCCATGCACAGGTCGTATATATGTGATGATATATACAGAAGTGGATATACAGGAGACACACAAACAGACTCAACAGGAGCGTGTGTACCTTTCTACCACAACTGGCCGAAGCACCAATACAGCAAAGCCAGGAATAGACCGATGAAAATGGCTTGGACAGGCTGCAATATGGATGGCTAGAGGAGGGAAGGGATATTACAAATAAAACAAAAAATCAATCTTCAAACTATTCAACGGAAATCAGGCCGGGGGAGTCGTACAACTACAACAAACATACATACATACATACAAACAAACAAACAAACAAAAAAGGGTGCAGTGGAAGGAACCGTTGATAAATCAACACAAACAAAAGTATCAAACGCCCCAGAACCACAAACACATTTGAACATCTAGAAGCATGACGTCAGGAACGAGGACAGTGCTCAAGGCATTAATAAACCACAGGAAAGGAAAAACTGGTTATTTGCATTCAACTAAAAATATCTACAATCTGTTAAGTTTACAAATCAATGACATCAAGTGATTGTGACTCCAATCGGCAGTGTGCAAAGGATTGTACTGAGGGAATTGTGGGATATTAAGGTGATAATTACAGTTTTGTGAAGCAAATCGTACCCACCCCAAAAATGAACAAATGGACAAAAATCCGCAGTAAACTATAATAAAAAAAAGTGGAACTGTAGAAAATATTCTCCTCTTGAGTCATAATGATAAAAAAGTAGAACCCTGAAAGTGAAAATTCTGAAGTCCTTCAGGGGTTAATATTACATAAATATAACACTATATAACAAAATGGAGATGGACATCAATATCCAATGAAACCTATTGGGAATTTTTTGTTTGAAAAACAAACCGTTTAAATGCACATTTTGTGACCAGTGCTGGCAAAATGAGCCGGGAATGTGCACAGGATAATTTCAAACTAAACAAGTGAAAAATGTCAATTTTGGTCAAATTAGAAGTTTACACAAAAACAAGTTCATTAAAGGTTTACTTCAGCAATTAGCATTAAGCTTTGTATCAGTAGAAACCCGGGATTATATTCAAATTATCGTACTTTCCCCACTCATATGACCCTGAGATGAGAGAATTATGTATTTTATTTCTGGAAAAAATCCTCAGATGATGCAAATGTCGTCATTTTGCGTGAAGTGCATTCTGGGAGTTGTTGTCTTTTATCCCCTTGAGACAAAAATACATTTTCTGTGTTTTCTCAGTCTAGAAAGCACCAAATTCAAAAATAATTTCATATTTCTACTACATTAATGACCCAGTTTAAATACAGATTCATCTTCCCAACGCTGAAGTACCCCTTTAAGTACTCAACTAGCGATCCCAATGCTCCAAATAGCAATTAAACATCTAAAAGTATCTTTATTTGTATGTTTACTGAGAGGAGAGCCTTTCCTTTGTCCATTAAAAATGCAGTTTTTCTCTGCCCGCTTCTCGACGACTGGCTCTTCCCTTCAGCACAAGTTTTGTAGAGCGCAGCATTCCAACTTTGTGAATATTCATAGCGAATTCTCAATAGCTTGAGGCTGAACCATTGAAATGTGATTTTCAAACTCGCGCTGACTGACAGATCCGACGCGTGCGCACAGACGCCTCTCAGACAGCACTCGATCACGATATACACAGAATTACAGTGTTTCAAAATATCTGTCTTGGCGAGTATCCACGCAAACATCATCTGTTATGTCTTAAGTGAATGTTTGGTTAACTTTTGGGGAAAACATCTGATGTGTAACCTTATATTAGGTCCATGCGGTACTAGGCTTGCTACGATAGTCTGTGTTGCCGGTGTTCAGACTCAACCCCGGTTACATCACTTGCACACCGTGGCACCACCCCCCCACTATCGTTTTTTTTTTTTTCATCCATTCACGGCCTCCCAGAGCACTTATTTACGGACGAACTGTCATTCGGTGTGTGTGCTCTGGTGCTTTTTCAGTTCATGCATATGGAAGCTTAACTTTCATTTGAATTCATTTAAACCACTTGCTTTACTCCACTCCGTTATTAATGCCCGAGCAGCCGTGTGCATTACTTCTGGTTATATTAGTGATTTAAAAGCCCCGTCCGTGATACCGGTATAAAAATTGTGGTATCATGGGTAAAAAAGTTTAATATATATTCTTTCCTATAGATATGGGTTATGACTTGGTGTGTGTCAAATTTGGTGTTATTACCAGGGATTTTAATGAATGGTTGCTAGATGCTTTTGTTTTGAAACCTTCAGAAAACATGCTGACTCTATCGACTTCAAACAGATGTAGCTCAGCAATTTCTGATTCCAACAAATTATACATAATTTTGAGGGGTTTTAATAGAGAATGTGAAAATAAGGAACTTCCCGACTCATTTTAACAGCAGGGGTCACATTTGATGGCCACAAATGCTCTCTCTAACTTGTTGCACCTGAAAATGTAGGTGTTAGCATTAATTTGCTAACAACTGACAAAATTGTGCTGTATGTGTTCTGCTGTGTTTTCCAGAGCTGTGCAAAACAGTGAAAATCTATCACTGGTTGCTGACAACCGTATTAAATGGCGTAATGTATTGTAGACGACAGCTAATTAAATGAAGTATAGTATATGCTGAAATGCAGTGTGTTCAAGGTTTATCTTGTTGAATTGCAAATGAAACATGCTGGTCGCGAGACTCACACTGCTGCCCTTCTCTTGCAGGAGTTTGAGGTTGATCTTGCACTGTTCCAGCTCATCGTTGATGGAGCATTTCTCCTGCTCCGTCTGCTCATATCGCTGCCGGAGGTCTGACAGCAGATTCTGAGTGTCATCGTACTAGAGAGAGAGAGAGAAAGAGAATAACATGCAAACAACAATTTATGGTCATTACTGTGCAAAACTTTTTCTTTAGTTGATCGTACCTCCTTCTGCAGGTCTCTGGTGCGACTCTCTGCTTTGGCCAGTTGGACCTTCAGTTTGCTAGCGTCCTGTTGGTGCTGGTCTTGTATCGAACCCAGTTTATTTGCCAGGTCACCCTGGGATTTCTCCAGAGCGTTTAGGCTGCTGCTCAACGTCGCACTCTGCTCTCTGGAGCTGCGATACAAAGAAAAGTAATACTCTTCTGTTTACATCCCGCAGAGTTTTACTAATTAATGGAATTAATTCATGTCATGGAAAAGAAAGTCGTAGAGTGGATGTGAAGCTTTAAGGACAGATGAGCTCATAGTGGGTGACTTATAAAATGATAACGTAAGCACACTGAATAGGGACGCTTACGTACAGGACAGAAGTACTTCAACATTACAACGGTAACTGTCAAGAATCAAACATTCTCCATTTAAGAGAGCAGGTGTGGACAATGTACCAAAACATTTTAAATGGACACTTTTGTTGGGAGAAATGTGTAAATGACACAGTCAATGTGGCTCTTTTGTGAAAGAGCTGTTTGTGTGCATGTGGCCCACCTGTCGAGCTCTTCCTCTAGTCTGTTGAGTTTCTGCATTAGCGTTGTCTTCTCAGCCCGAAGACTGTCACATTCATTCTGCAGACCAGAGCACTCGGCCTGAAGCTTCTCCAATTCACCTGACAGACAGAAACAGAGAGGGAAAATTGAACACCTCCATTCACACCCCAAACCCTGGTAAATGTGATCAAAGATGGCTGTGGAAATAAATCTGTATTGTTTATCCTTTGATCTTTAGGGTCACATTATGAAATAAATGTTTTTTCTTCAACTGTAATGTAAGTTAGAACCAAGGCAAATCATTATTTTGTACATCAAAAATCTGAAATTAGTTTTCACTGTTTTTATTATATGATTTTTAAAAGAAAATCTCTTACTAATTAGAGAGAACCAACATTTCAGCCGCTATAAATTACAATATATTCCAAAAACAGGCTAATTTAATACTTGTATTTTCTGGCTTTCAGTCCAATGTGACTGTTTGGTCTCATGGGATGTTTTATTTTGGTATATCAGTACCTGTCATGTGTTATTTTACTGGATGAGATTTTAGCCTAACATGGATTTAAAAGATCTCAGAGGCATTGTCAAAACTCTTTTATAAACATTTTTCTGTGAAAAACTGAACAAGGATTTAATAAATAATAAACAAACCCAGCAGGATGGACGATAATAAAACAGTTTCCGTGACTCTGGACAACACATTAAAGAGGGCCTGGAGAGAAAGACCCCAGTAAGGCGGCCAAATTAAAACCACATGTGTGCGTTCTCAATATGTGAAGAATTCTTGTGTAATGAAATTAATGTTCCGGAACTTAATGGCTAAAATAAAAGTAGGCAGCGCAGCAAATAAACATTTAAAATTACATTGATTTGATAGTATAACCATAAAACATACATATTACACTTTGCCTGTACAAAGTAGCACTCAAATGTGGTCAGCAAGATTTCTGAAATATTAAAAATGTAATTTATTCCTGTGATCAGAGCTGAATTTTCAGCTTAATTACGCCAGTATTCAGTGTCACATGATCCTTCAGAAATCATTCTAATATGATGATTTGGTGCTTAATATTTTATGGAATCCGTGATGCATTTTTTCCAGGATTTTCTTGATGGCTTAAGAGCATTAAAATAGGAATTCTTTAACTAAGGAAAATGAGAGGAAACAAATATTTCCCAACAGGAATCAAAGGCGCTAAACAAGAGAGAGATCAAAGAACACCAGATCAGTGATGATCTCAGCTATTGTTCCTCTGAAGTCAGCTTGATTTATGGCATCCAGAGAGACACAGTGAACATTATAAGCCAAACAGCACATCAGGGACACACAGCAGGTTCAACCGCAGGGGCTGTAATGACGGCATGCTAAGCTGGCCTGACTGCAGACCAAAAGTGAACGCTGGTGGTGTGTCAGTACCTTGTAGTTGGCTAGCTCTTTCCTGGTGCTTGCTCTGAAGCTGGAAGCTGGCCTGTAGGTTGCTGATCTCCACTTCATACTTTGCTGCCGTCTGTCTCCATTTATCCAGTTCGGAGGTGACGACGCTTAGGTCTCCCTGCAGGGCGGCGATCTCCCGTTCCCGCTCGGCAGTGGCGGCCTCCATGGCATGCCGGAGCACCAGGATCTCCTCCTGGGCGCTGTAGAGCTCCTCTCGGGTGGTGGAGATTGTGTTTTCCCTCTGCTCACGTAAAGCCTCCATGTCCGACTGGAGCTTCGCCAGTTGAGCTAAAAAGAGAGATGAGTTACAGTGATTTTACCATGATTGACAGGTGGTGTTAAGTCTAAAGTAGTGATGCGGTGGAGTTTAAGCAATGAAAAATGTATTTTTGGTTTCGGCCAAAAACGTTTTAGAGGGCCGAAATCATTTTGATGAACTGAGATCTGTTGAACTGTTGAATGCAGAGCAACTTCACTTATTTATTACCCTGAATGCCAGCCAAACTTAGCCCCACCCACAACATTTGAGGTCGGGAAGTTTGGTCTGGACTTAATCCGTTGTGGAGCAACTATGCTCAACCCAAAGCAGTTCGGACCATCAAAATTGTCAGGGCGGGCTTTATACAATGACGGACCGATAACGCAACGTAATCATCCACGTCACCAAAGAGCGCTTGGGTTGAATTCGTTCTAATCCTAAACGGAGAACTTCGTATATGCATTCACCTTTACTATTTCTCTCTGAGTACTTCCTGTATCCTTAAATTATTTTTACAACACCGGCGAAGATCATTTACACCAGAATTACTAGAATCTGAGTATGACGAAGTCAGGCTTCTTATTTATAGCACGTCTCCCAAACATTAACTCGCAATAAGCATTGTGCTTTGTGCTTCAAAATCTGTCAATAAATGTTGAATTTTAGCACTTTTTAACGTGGCGTGAGGCACGTGAACCGATCATCTCTTCCTCTTTACTACTAGTTATAGCACAAAATAAATATGAATGAACACCAGAAGGCGTGTTAAAAAATATACAGTACAACTGAAATGCACCATATCTCATGTAATCAGTGTTTTTAAAAGACATCAATACAACTTGTAAACAAACATTTACATTTACCTCAGAAAAGCCATTCAATGTTAATATTAAAAATATTTTTACTTAACCTGTTGTCAATTTAATGCATGTTTGAATAAAAATGTCATCAAATAAAGCTATTACAGCCATGTTAGGTTAATATAAAAACGTAATGCTTTGTGTGCAATCTAAATGTTTATAAAAAACTCAATTTAACGAATTGATTATTTAAAAAAAAAAAGTTTCTGTAATTTCATCGGGTGCATTGCAAAAAACTAGAGGTCAACCCATTCTGATGATTCTTTTTTGAAGTGTGAACTCCCCACCTTATGAGATAAAGTCAAAACACTGCAGAAATGTGTGTGAGTGTTTGAAGGACTCACTCTGTAAGAAGCGGATCTGTTTAGCAGATTCTTCAGTCTGCTGTCGGTTGGTTTTCCTCTCCTCCTCGAGCAGGGCTGATGAGAAAAAGACTATCAGTGATTCACGCTAAACCCAGAGCAATCATGAAACTCGATTATTGATGCTGAATCACTATTAAATGAGCACTCCTGGCGTACCTTGAAGCTCAAGGCATTTCTGTTTGCCGGTGTTGGCGAGCTCCTGTGCCTCCTGCAGCTCTCTGTGGAGGTGTGGAATGACCTGCTCAGTGTCTCCAGCTTCCAGGTTCCTGTCCATTTCTACAAACACACACAGAGCAGATGGAACAGTGAGGGAGTGTGAAGAAATAACATGGCTGACAAGAGGTAAAAAGACAATGAGGCCTTGTGTCCACCGAAGCGTATTTTTCACGTGGTTGGCGCACTTTTCAAATGGTTTTTAATGGGAGCACCACGTTTTTAACGTCATGAGTGTAACGAGGAGATTTCACACTCAAGCGCTGGGAGTTTTTTACCAGTCACAGAGAGTTGAAGAATGTTCAACTTTAGGTAAAACGCAGCACTCATCCGTGTCACTTTTTACCCAGCCATCCAATCACAGTGGAGGAGGGGCGGGACAAATACAACACCGACCAACCACCACATTCTGCTTGTACAACGCCAACAGATGACAACAAACAGCTTAACAGAACAAAGTAATTTAAAAAGAGATACACTATATCAACATTTTGTATTTTTACATTTTGTACCATTTTACAATGTGAAAATTGTGATAATCGCAATTACAATTTCAAGGGAATAATCAACAATAAAAAATGTTGTTGTAATCGTGCAGCTCAACACTCGAGATCCAAGATTCGTGGCTTTGTGTTCCGTTAAACCAAAGACTGTATGAAATATAATAGACTGCTTTAAAGAAAACAGCTTTACAGTATTAAATATAAAACAAGCAGTCATTCAGTCATGAAATGGACTATTTCTAGTTTAGAAATGAAAAAAACTGCTATACTGTGAACCTTTTTAATCATAAACACATAAAGGATCCTTCAGTCACTTTAATATTTCCCTTTCCTTAGATTGCACAAAATAGTGATTAGTGATATAAATGATACTGTATTAATTAAATAAAAGTTACTTTTTTTTTTTTTTTTTTTTTTTTTTTTTAATTATTTCCATCTGCTTTTCTGTTATTATCTCGGACACTAGTCCCGAGGTAAATAGTTGGCTGCCCCAGGTTTGTAACCAGCCTCCTCATGGAGACTTCAGATGCCCCAACACCTGTGACGAGACGACTTGACGCCAGTGCTGTTATAGCGGCTCAAAATAATAATACATGATTGATTAACTTTTTAACATTTTTCAATGTATACTTATAAATGCACTTTCTGTAAGCTGCTTTGGAAACAATGACAGAAAAGCGCTATACAAATATATTTGAATTGAATAATCAAATTTAATTTAATTTTTTTTAAATAGTTAAATCAAATAAAATAACATTTTTGCTGTGGTACTAAAATTGATACAGAGAACCGTAAAAATGTTATGGTATTGGTACCAACTACTCGAATTTTGGTATCGTGACATCCCTAATACATATAAACCTAAATTGAATAGGTACATTTGAATATTAAAAGTGTTAGCTATCTGTAGTTTTACCCACATCTCATCCTTAACACAAGCACTGTCTTGCTGCTACACTGGGTCTATGAGATCTAGGGGACTTTTGAAAGGAAAAAATAGTTCCTAATAAACTAATCTTTTCACCGCCTGCTAAAAACACCTCCCATCGGCTTTCCTAAAAGCCCAAAGCCATGAGCGTGAGACCGATCAATCACGACGGATCAAAACTCTGTCCAAACACGAGGAGCCACAAATGATTCTGTTGGACCTCATGGGAATAAACATCAAGCACTAAAACTTGAATACTGCAAACCAGAATCAAGATGCTTGTTCAGAATCAATTCATTATGTGAAGCACAAAGTATTTCTGTGTGCTCAGTCCGTCAGTAAATGACAGCACTCCTACAAAGCATCGGCCTATAGACAACTTAAAGCCTGATTGCGTAAGCGAGCACGCTCAGACAGCTCTAATGGAAGATCTCCAAATGGGCCACTGAGATGACCTGCACCCGGCCAAGCAAAAGAGACATCAGACACCTTCTCTCGCATTACTCCCCTCCGAGCAAACGTACATTTGCGCCCCTGCAGTCACTCTGAGGAGCATCCAGTTGGTCTCTCATGTGGTCTTGTAACAACAGGCCATTGGGAAACCTCCTCTGACCATAAACTGATGAATGTCCCGCTCTCTGAACACACTACAGATGTGGGTGAAGTCATGTGCTAATTTAAGGGCTGGTAATCCGTCATGATGTCAGACAAAGGGTGTTTACTGCGAGCGAGGGAGTTGCTTTGAGGCAAAATGATGTAACGAACTTGTCGTTTCTGAAGTTTTGCTATTCGTTTAATGAGAGGGGGCATAAAGTGGTGTGTAATCTCATTCTGTTCCTCCTTCGGTGATTTCATCAAGAGCGTCTCAGAGGAATTTTATGGCTGAGATTGAGTATCACAGCCATATAAGGTTACATATGTTCAGATAACTCTTCATTAAGGCAAATGAATAACTCGTGCCAGACGCCCCAGTGTAGATGCAATCTTGGAGAGCACTTTAACGCTATTCAACAGCGCCACCAAGAGGCTCATTTTGATATAAATAACAAAAGCCGAATTCTGACTGATAATAAACTTAAGAATTAATATGTTGGCATAAGACACTGACTAAAGATATTTGAGACACATGGCATCTCTGTGTAGTGGTTCTCTATCAGGGGGCCGTGATTCACTAGCGGGCCATAAAATGGCTTAAAATTATAATCTAATAAATGACAACAAAAGCATAAGCAAACACAGCTAAAAGCTAAGATGAATACTGACATATTTCTTAAACCATTTTTTTAATTTTAAGAACCAGTGTTCGTTCTTGCTGTCTTGGAAATTTGAAGTTTAAGATTTTTAGACTTTTTTTTTTTAATTCCGGGAAATGTATCAAATCTATAAAATTCATTTACATTTCTAAAATGAAATTTTTTTAAATGCTTTGAAATATATAAATTGCTGAGAATTGCTATTTCAAAGTTTAAAAAGTCCTTTAAACTCATTAATGAACCATGAATATTCAATTCTTAAATTTTATGATTAAAATGTTATGATGTATAATTTTTTGAATTTAATATAATTTAATATAATTATTAGGGTTAGGGTTTTAATTTCATTATTTTAATATTTTCTCACTCCTAGTTTCTACAGTTATCTATTTTAGATCAAAAAAGTTTGAACAAAAAAATGTAAGAATTTTTTAAAAGTGAGATATTTAGACCTTTTTAGAAAATTCCGGGAAATGAATACAATCTGTAAAATGTATGTACATTTCTATAATGAATAATAATGTTTGTAACTGCTTTGAAATATTTTATTGAGTAGAAATTGCCATTTGTGAGTTTAAAAACCATATCCTCATTTAAATTCATTTGGAACAATGAATATTCAGTTCTTAAATGTTATGAAACAACTATTTTTAAATTATTTTAATATTTTTAAAGTTTGAAAACAAGCAGCTTTGTCAATTTTTAATATATATATATATATATATATATATATATTGAATATTGTTTTGGACAAAGGTTGAGAACTACGGATTTAATAGACAGGTAAAAACTTACATTGGTTGCATTACAAAATTAAAACAATTTATGCAAAATAATTTCTGCATATTAGCACATGCTACATTTTTATTTAAGACCCAACATTCTTGATGTCTTGTAACTTGGAAATTGGGAAAAATTAAGAATTTTTAAAAGTGAGATTGTTGGACATTTTTAGAAAATTCAGGACAATTATTAAATCTGTAAAATTCATGTACATTTCTATTATAAATATTTTCAATTAATAATAAAATTTTTGTAAATGCTTTGAAATATTTTGAGTAGAATTTGCTAGAATTTTGAGTTAAAAAATGTAATTGTTTTGAATTCAATATAATTTAATATAATTTTAATAATTATTACATTTAATTTAATTATTTTAATATTTTTAAAGTTTGAAAACAAGCAGTTGTCAATTTCTTTTTAGATATCTTAATATATTGAACATTGTTTTGGACATAAATGTTGAGAACTACTGATTTAATGGGATGTTCTATTGGTTGCATTACCAAATTAATAAAATGTATGCAAAATAACTTTTGCATATTAGCACATTAACATATGACAGACTACATTTTTATTTAAGACCCAGTATTCTTGCTGTCTTGGAACTTGGAAATCTGGAAAATTAAATGATTTTCAATAGTGAGATTGTTGGACATTTTCAGAAAATTCAGGGAAATTAATACATTTTAAAAAGTTTTTAAAAAGTGTCCTAGTCATTTAAATTCATTATTAAATGTTATGATAACTTAAATGTTATGAAATGACAGAATTTAATTGTTTTAATTCAATATAACTGAATATAATTTGAATAATTATTATTACCTTTTAATTTAAATATGTTAATATTTTGTCACTCCAAGTTTCTATAGATAATAAAGGTTTGAAAACAATTACAGCAGAAGCACCAGAAATATCTAAATATATACTGAACATTTTTGGACAGTAAGGTTGAGAATGACTGATTTAATGGGAAGTAAACACTTCTTCTTGGTTGCATTCTAAAATTAATAAAAATGTATTCAAATTAACTTTTGCATACTAGTCTATTAACATGACAAGCTACATTTACACGCCTGAGGTCCACTTATGATGCTAGTGTGACTTTCCTACAACAGTTACATCATTAGTCCTACTGGTGTTTAGGAATACTAGAATCTATCCAGATTTATCCTTAATATCATGCATGCTACACAAGTGTAGAATAGCCCCCCTTTAATCAAGAACAAAGAATAAAGGATCCTCTCTAATGATCCTCAGAGGTGGCAGCACACGTCACTCTGGTCTTGGCCGCCTCTGAGTCTGCCTGGCACACACTACGCTTCATCAAGAGTGCCCACAAACAATGAGGTGGTGAAACTGGCGCTTCCTCCCTGATCCATTAAACAAGAGCCAGTGCTCCTTATCTAACGTCCCAGTAAAGGACATGAGCTCACGGAGATCACGAGAGCCCATTTAGACTGAATTAAACCAAGCGCATTGCAAGTCTGAACAACATTTTTGTTCAATGAGATCTTGCCTAATTGGTAAACAGAATCAGAAAAACATGGGCGAAAATTAATAATGGAAATTCTGAATGGACCAAACCAACAGTTCCCGAAATTATCTGCTGTGTCATAACTCTTATTTGGGCCAGCAAATCAAGCCAGGTTATACGACTCTAGAGTCACATGGCCAAGCTAAAGCTACACAGAGACAACAAGTCTACAAACAGAAATGGGCTTTTTAGGTGCTTCAGTAAGTGTCATATTCTACTTTGGTAAAAAAAAACATTCAACCTTAAAGTCCATTTAATGTTATTCAGTGTTTGGAACCAAAAAAACCCTTTAGATATAATTTTCCAAGCGATCTGACCCTTACAAACCAGCTGTTTGTACTACTGTAGGGTGTCTGTAGGTTTTATGAAGGTAAATTTACGACCAATTAAAGGAAAATGTAAGGAATTAATTGAAGGGAACATAACCCGTCAATAGGTTCTCTATGTAAATGTAATGTCTAAGCACACAATGGCTTGTATTAGTGACACTTCAACGTTTGAAAATACAATTTCCATTACTTTTTAATGACTTTTACCAAAAACAGCTTAAAGTTTGAGTTAAGAAATCTGGTAAAAGTCATTTTAATGACTAAAACAAGAACAAATATCTGCCAATGGGTTCATAAAAATCACCTTAATTCAAATGCAAGTAATTTTCAATCACATATTCTTGTTCTTGTTTTAAGTACTTAAGTTATAACTTAATTTCTCAGAAAACAAGACTTAATTTCTTAATTTTGCATGTCAAGTAAATGTATCTTGATTTCAGGATGAATGCAATATGTACTGGAAAACAAAACTCATAATTTTTTGCAGTGCATACAATTTAATTTTGCAATTAAATTCAGGGCCCTTTATTTATTTATTTTAATTTATTCTCTTTTAATTGTTTTCCCTTTAATGGTTAAATTACATTTTACTGACTTTCGTTCATCTTCGGAACACAAATGAAGATATTTTTAATGAATTCTGAAGATTTCTGTCCCTCCATTGACAGTCTAAGCAACTACCACTGATGCGTCAAAGTTCATAAAGAGATCGTAAAACTAATCCATACGAATCGAGCGGTTTATTCCAGATGTTCTGAAGAGACTCGATGGCTTTATATGAAGAGCAAAAGTCTTTTAGGGCGAGCAAATGATGAGAGCATTGTCATCTTTGGGTGAACTGTCCCTTTAAGTGTTCTGACACACTTTTGATTTATTCATCCACATTCTGCATCATACAGGAAATTCCATTTTTAGGAATGGATTCTACAATTGAGTCCACGTTTTCGGCATTTTTAAGGCCTTAAATTTTGAAAGGTCGGACCATAAGACTTTAAGACCCTGTTCTATACAAATATAACCTCAGATTAGTTCACTTTGATGTTCAATAGAGAAGGATAAGTTGTTGAATACTCAATGGACGGGTGGTCAAATGTTAATATGCTCATGATTATGACATCATAGCACGATTTATGAATGTACGGTCGACTGCAAATGAAATTATGCATTATGAACGTTACGCAGTATGCCTATACAGCACATTTACAGATAATCCTTCATGGAAATGGATGTGTGGGAGTCAAATGTCTGCATGTACTGCCGTCTGGTGTGACTCAGAATGGTGAGAGTCGATGAATGATCTCGACATTTTCAACCTGTGTGGGCGAGTCACAATTGAGCTGATGCCATGTGAGACGAAATGCATGAGAAGGGCACAAATCCCCTCGGCACCCTGATGACTACACAGCATCGACTAGCGCCACTATATATCTGTCGTGTCCATTTCATCATCATTCATTTGTTTTTTAGATATTCTCTTGATTAAACCTGAAAGTGACAAACATCATGCAAGAAATTATATTTTCTGCTTGCCTTTAAAAAAAATCACTGCCGTAGTGCTAGGCAAATGTGCCTGGATTCCAGAATATTGCTATGCAGTTGCAAGGATTTTGAGTATTTGTCAAGTTTTTAGTCCATGCTTTCTTCAAATCACAAGTATGAGCAACAGTCCCAATAAGTGCTGCTAAAACCCAACTGACCACTTTCACTTTTTAATTTCAGTGTTGTAAATGCGAAATGTTTCTAAATGTGCAATTTAAAGGGATACTCCACCCCAAAAATAAATACGTCATTATTTATTCACCCTCATGTGGTTCCAGACCTGTATGGCTTTCTTTGTTCTGCGTAACACAAAAGATGATATTTTAAAGAATGTTGGGAACTAAATAACACTGGAATCTTTTTACCTCCATTGTTCAATAAATATTGGTAACACTTTAGTTTAGAGTCCCATTCTCATTATTAACTAGTTGCTTATTAGCATGCATATTACTAGGATATTGGCTGTTATATTCTGCATGATCATATTCTACAATAATCCTACCCAATACCCAAACTTAACCTTACTCACTATTAATAAACAGTAATTAAGAGTTTGAGGCAAAAGTTGTAGTTAATAGTTAGTTAATAGCAGGGCTGGACATTAAGCCTGTTCAAGTGCTTTTCCTTCGGACAAGTTTATCAGTAATTCACTTGTCCGAGTAAAACATTTGCTTGTCCAGGAAAAAAATATATTTAATTTTTTTATGTGTTGTAAATATAATTTATTCTAAAGCAATATTCTCACCAGTGTTAAGTCAGCATTTTTTATGATATTTTAATCTTCATAAAGGGCATTTTCCCCTGATCTTTTTAAATATATTTTTACAATTTTAGAATTTAAAATGAAGCATATATTAAATTAGAAAAATAAGACACTGTAGGGCTGTTACTATTCAAATTAAGTAATTTACAATGAAAAAATACAACTGCATTAAATAATAGATTGTTTTAAATATTTTTTGGGAATTTACAAATAAGAAATGTTGGAAAAAATTATACTTTTAAGCATTAAACTAAACTGCCAGTAGGTGGTGGCAGGTGACCGTCTTAATGAGTGAGTCAGTCGTTCATTCAAAAGATTCGTTCAAACGGATGATTCGTTCAGGAATGAAACACGGCTGAGTGTTGCTGAGAACTGCTGTGGTTCTTCTGTGATCTTGGAACTATTTTCGCTACTGAAACAATCGCGTCTAAAATATAAGTGAATTAATATTAATTACTTGTTTATTGAAAACAAGGGTCACATTTTCAATCATGATGGTATTCAGCACTCTTGGTCATGTGATGTTGCTTAACTGTATTGTGTTATAAATATAAAAACTTTGTTTCCATTTCGCCTCGGTTAATGTCGAGCCCTGTAATAGTGAGAATTGGACACTAACAGTTTCCTAAGTAGAACCGTTAAATGTTCCATACTAGAAAGAAAGTCATGACAGAGTAAATGACAGAATTAGAATTTTTGTGTGGAGTATCCCTTTAAATTACTTTGAAAGTTTGAAAATGTAACACTACACACATTTAGAACTCTGTGAAAACTAAAAAGAGATACATTTTATCAGTTCAAACCAACCCTGATCCTATCAACAGTCATTTTCTTCTGTCTGACAGACGTCTGAACAGCAGCTGTACGTGACATTGTGAAAGCACTCAGTGTCTAATTGGGCTGTAATTGGTTTACATTCCACACTGTCCTCCACTGGAACATAAAGTGGGACGAGGGGAATGATCTGAGGGAGCATAAACCCGGATGACGCAGAGACACCTGTTCAGCTCCACGCTGACTCAAGCCCACCGTTAACACCTTGAGGGTCCCACCGCTGTCACCTCCAGCAGATGTAGACCATATATAGTCGCATTGGGGAATAACACACCCTGTTAATCTGCACAGTTGTGCCGCATGCCAGTCCACTGACCTCTAATGGGTGCAGATAAAGAGGGTGACTAACGGTCCAGTTCAGCCAAATCACACAAACACACCCACATCAGCAATGGCATTTTCAAACAGGGAAGTTCAACACAAAAGAATGGAGGGATTACCTTGCAAAAGAGAAACCCTGTTCTGGGGCTCGTTCAGTTCTTGCTCATCCATCTGTCCGTCTGGGATGAGGGAACAAAGTGAAAGAGAGAGAAAACAGAGCATGAATAAAAACATTAAAGAGAAGTAAAGAAAGAGAAAGCATGAAAGAGAAATAAACAAAATACCAGTATATATATATATTTAAAAAGGGGGGGGCAAATATAAAAAAGACTGAAATACAATACAATATTATATATAGAATTAAAAAAATATTAAAATAATATACATAAAGTATAAAAATGAAATGGCACTTAAAAAAAAACAACATGAAAATAGTGGGATGTATAAATAAAAAATATAAATAAAAAGCTGTAGAAACCAAAACACCAATTCATACATTACAAAAATGTGCAAGTTTTACATACCTGATGTGTCGTCACTGCTTTTGTCCTTGCTGGGGCTCAGAGTATCTGACATATCGCACTCTTTAGCGTCTATTTGGTTTTCTATGGAGGCAGAGCGGAAGAGACCACTTAGAGGAGAGGGGGGGACACAACTCAAAACAAGATTAAAACAACAAAAATAGACAGCGATCGTAACTCTACCAGGCTCTATGCTTCACTCTCTTAGTCTAAATAGTAGTGCGTTAGTAGGTTGTTAATAATTATATAAGTTAATATATAATTTCTCTTGATCTACAATAGCAGGCAGAGAATGCCCCCCCTGTAGTTCATCCTCTCTGGCTGGTGGTAGTTAATGCCCACACATGGTCATTAGAGTGACCTGGGCTCCAAAATGGACATAGTCACATGCTAAACTAGTTGCTGCTTTTGTTGTTATGATGCAGTAGTAACCATGTGGACTAAAATGAGTTATAAATGGGGTTTGAACAGGGGGAGGCGACGGCAGTCTAAAGAAAACATTCTGGCAACATGTTCATACCACAAATAATGCATAATCTGATATAACCGTATTGCACATCTAATCTTCAGTACTTTTTTAAATGAAAAAAACAAAAATAACTTTCAGTGAATGCTGTCTAGAGACTCATTACTCTCAGATATCAGGGCAAACATTGCACAAACATTTAAATCAATACATGACCTCAAAAATCCCTCTTTATATCGCATGATTAAATCACCGTTACATCACATGATAGATCTTTTGAACTCAGTGTAGTGAATGGTGACACATTGGGACTGATGATGGGATAAAAACAAAATGATGTTGTCATTGGTAATAGATGACCAGTGCATTATGGTCTAATCAGTGCGGCTGTAATCTGAAGGGACATTAGACGTCACAGCAGCCGTGAATGGCTGGACACACAGTGACGCCACAAAGACGACGGGGTCAACCTCATCATCTGTATCTCTCAACACAAGGAGGTAGCTTTAATGAGGTCATGACCTGATCCAGAGTGAAACTAATAATGTTTTCTGCATTGATTAAGAGGAAAATAGATGGAATGGATTTAAACTAGGGATGCACCGATGTATCGGCCGATTTTTTAAAATGAATTTATAACCTTCAGCATATCGGCTATAGCATGAAAAAGGCCGATATAAGAGGCGAAGCACTGCTACTTGGGCACAGAGATATCAGACAACACATGCCTGATATCTCTGCAGTAGCAGTGCTTCGCCAGTGCTTCCCTGTAATATAGTCCCAAGTTAATATCTGCCTAGGAAATCGCATAGTCTTAATCTGCATCGCTATTTGTATTCGTTGTGAATACGCCGGCCACAAGAAGTAATTAGGTGAGGTTTTTTTTTTGGATCACTTTTACTCGGGACATGCTAGCTGGTAACATAGGATTCCATTCATTATGCTAAGCTAAGCTAGCGGCGACCCTGCCAAACTAAAACAATGCATGCACTGAGACAAAAATGCATTTGCCCACAGATCTAAATGTAGGAAAGAAGTTGAATAAGCCCTATTTCTAAAAACGGTGGAGTGTTCCTTTAACAAAGATTAATGAATTCGGTAACACTTTGCAATAAGGTTCATTAGTTAACATTAGTTAACTACATTAGTTAACATGAACTAATAATGAACTGCACTTTTAAAGCATTTATTTATCTTTGTTAATATTAATTTCAACATTTATTAATGCATTATTAAAATCTTGCACAGTGAACTAACATGAACAAACCATGAACAGCTGTATTTTTATTAACTAACGTTAACAAAGATTAACTAATGCTGAACAGAAGTGTTGTTCATGGTTAGTTCATGTTAACTAATGCATTAACTAATGTTAATTATTACAACCTTATTGTAAAGTGTTACCATGAATTCTGTAGAAGTCCAGTTTATTATTAGTTAATGTTAACTAATGAAACCTTATTGTACAGTGTTACCATTATTATTTACAACAATAATAATAGTAATAATAATTGATAGATTGCTAAAACATAACTGATGATGGTGATGATACAGTACAGTAATGACCCTGACCTGGTCATGCTCTTTGACGATCCTAAAAATAACTGTAATGTTCAATCCTGCCACCCAGAGACTGCAGTTGTTTAATTTGGTTTTAAATGGAGGCCAGGGGTAAAGACTATGTGCCTTCATTGCCATCAGATTGCACCATAATGTAATGTGATGGATGGTTCTCTCAAAACTAGCTTCATCTAGAAGGAAACAAGACTTGATGAAACTTGATTGAAGTGACAGAAATGTGACAATACCTTTAAGCCTGTCTGGACTGGCCAAGCTGTTGTCCACTGTCGTCTGGTTATTCTGAAGATGCGCATCAATGACCTCTGTGGAATAAAACAAGAAAATATTTGACAGGTCTCTTCTTAAGTATTATCTGACAGGATTACTAGCACACAAACGGCAAACTGTTCTTGAGTCCATAAGAATTACATCCCAGAAGTTCACCTCAAATGAATGAATATGTAGTGTGAAAATGCCCTTATTTCCTTTACACATCAATCAAATACTTACCGTCAAAGTTGGACAGCTTGTTAATGGATGAATCCACAGCTTCCTTCAGCTGCCTCACCGCTGGTTAGAAAAGAGAAATGTCATGTTAGTATAAGTCTCTTTATGGTCATCAAATCAAGCATGATGCAACTATTAAATATTTTGCATTAAATATCAAATCTCAGCTTTTAAAGGACACAGATGCAGCCCAACTGAATACATTATCAGCAACAACAAAACTGCGCTCGTAGTATTCTCCATACATACAGAACAAAGCCACATATGAAAAGCGTCAGTGGAAGCTCATAGACCTCAGAACGCATGCTGGTGAGAGTAAAAATCCCCGGGAATAGAGAAAATCCAGGTCAGCTGGTGGTGAAGTGAGAACAGACAGCATGCAGAGTGTTTTCGTTAAGAATCCATGTCGAGTTTGGAGAAGGATAGAGAGACTGTATGAATCTCATGGACAGCTTATAACTAGCTGTAGACAAACAGATTCAAGATTGTGCCAATACTCAATCCTAAATGCACTCGAGGTCCCTCCGTTCTGCAATCTAGTGTAATATATTCACATATAGCATGGCCCCTCAAACCTTATTGCTCAATATACATAAAACAGCAACATCATTTTCAAATTTGCTCAAAAGGATAGTTCACCCAAAAATGTTGGTAACCAGAAAGTTGGCGGCACCCATTGATTTCCATTGTAGGAAAAAATACTATGGAAGTTCGCGTTTGCTGTATCAGGCCTAAAGCGGGCGTGCTACTGCGTACCAGGGACTAAAGTGGGCGTGCTAGTGCATGCCAGGGCCTACAGCAGGTGTGCTAGTGCATGCCAGGGCCTAAAGCAGGTGTGCTAGTGCGTGCAAGGGCCTAAAGCGGGCGTGCTAGTGCGTGCCAGGGCCTAAAGCAGGCGTGCTAGTGCATGCCAGGGCCTAAAGCAGGCGTGCTAGTGCGTGCCAGGGACTAAAGTGGGCGTGCTAGTGCATGCCAGGGCCTACAGCAGGTGTGCTAGTGCGTGCAAGGGCCTAAAGCGGGCGTGCTAGTGCGTGCCAGGGCCTAAAGCAGGCGTGCTAGTGCATGCCAGGGCCTAAAGCAGGCGTGCTAGTGCATGCCAGGGCCTACAGCAGGTGTGCTAGTGCGTGCCAGGGCCTAAAGCGGGCGTGCTAGTGGGTGCCAGGGCCTAAAGCAGGTGTGCTAGTGCATGCCAGGGCCTAAAGCAGGTGTGCTAGTGCATGCCAGGGCCTAAAGCAGGTGTGCTAGTGCGTGCCAGGGCCTAAAGCGGGCGTGCTAGTGCGCGTCAGGGACTAAAGTGGGCGTGCTAGTGCATGCCAGGGCCTAAAGCAGGTGTGCTAGTGCGCACCAGGGACTAAGTGGGCGTGCTAGTGTGTGCCAAGGCCTAAAGCAGGTGTGCTAGTGCGTGCCAGGGCCTAAAGCAGGTGTGCTAGTGCGTGCCAGGGCCTAAAGCATGTGTGCTAGTGCGTGCCAGGGCCTAAAGCAGGTGTGCTAGTGCGTGCCAGGGCCTAAAGCAGGTGTGCTAGTGTGTGCCAGGGCCTAAAGCAGGTGTGCTAGTGCATGCCAGGGCCTAAAGCAGGTGTGCTAGTGCGTGCCAGGGCCTAAAGCAGGTGTGCTAGTGCGTGCCAGGGCCTAAAGCAGGTGTGCTAGTGCGTGCCAGGGCCTAAAGCAGGTGTGCTAGTGTGTGCCAGGGCCTAAAGCAGGTGTGCTAGTGCGTGCCAGGGCCTAAAGCAGGTGTGCTAGTGCGTGCCAGTGCCTAAAGCAGGTGTGCTAGTGCGTGCCAGGGCCTAAAGCAGGTGTGCTAGTGCGTGCCAGGGCCTAAAGCAGGTGTGCTAGTGCGTGGCAGGGCCTAAAGCAGGTGTGCTAGTGCATGCCAGGGCCTAAAGCAGGTGTGCTAGTGCATGCCAGGGCCTAAAGCAGGTGTGCTAGTGCGTGCCAGTGCCTAAAGCAGGTGTGCTAGTGCATGCCAGGGCCTAAAGCAGGTGTGCTAGTGTGTGCCAGGGCCTAAAGCAGGTGTGCTAGTGCATGCCAGGGCCTAAAGCAGGTGTGCTAGTGTGTGCCAGGGCCTAAAGCAGGTGTGCTAGTGCGTGCCAGGGCCTAAAGCAGGTGTGCTAGTGCATGCCAGGGCCTAAAGCAGGTGTGCTAGTGCGTGGCAGGGCCTAAAGCAGGTGTGCTAGTGTGTGCCAGGGCCTAAAGCAGGTGTGCTAGTGCGTGCCAGGGCCTAAAGCAGCTGTGCTAGTGCATGCCAGGGCCTAAAGCAGGTGTGCTAGTGCGTGGCAGGGCCTAAAGCGGGCGTGCTAGTGCGTGCCAGGGCCTAAAGCAGGTGTACTAGTGTGCTAGTATAAAGGTGAGGAACATTTTTGGGTGAACTATCCCTTTAAGGAAGATCTAGAAAATAGAGCTAACTTGAGATGATATACAAACCAAAGCATACACCAAACAATATTTTAACTATTACAGTCTTTTGGATTAATTGTCAAGAAAATTGGCATTTCACAAGATTTGGAAAATTACTGTCAACTACAGAGTCAACACCAAAACACTTGTTTTAGCTTCCAAATTACAAAATCACTTGATGGTTGCTTATTTCTTCCCACTAAAAAAAGCATGAAAAAAGATCCATTAATTTTCAACGTCAACCACTTTATAGTCAATTCAATCTTACAATTGGGCTTCACTATGCTAAAAAATATTTTTGTACAGAACTTTTTTAGCCATTTATTATTATTTTATTACAATAAAAGTCTCTTGTGAATATGCTTCCAATAAAATACCACCTGACAGCTCAATGAGGAAGCCATTCCTGAACTCAATAACGATTCTGGATAATTCACTGAGTGAGTGAGTCAAACTTAAAGAATCTTTTTATTTACTTAAAAAAGAATCACTTAACAAGAGTCATTTGTTCACACCGCATTTCTTGTTGTGTGTACAGCACAACTGACAGATTCAGGAAACACTGGCGTGCACTATAAATGTAATTTACAAGCACTACCTCGCAAGATATTTGATGAATCGTATAAGAACAGGCAAATGTTCTCTACTATCGCCAAGCGAGACTAGACTCCAAATTAGTTGAAAATTTAAAAATAACATTAGTTACAGTCTGAGACCCTCTATAGTTCATGTCCTCACTTCCTCACTGTACAGAGTTAAGCTTCCTGCTTCGATGCTCATGAATAAGAGTATTTATTAGTATGGCTTTTGGAAGACTTTGGAAAGAATGCGGTGTACTCACATTGACACTCAATGTACTGTTGGATTAAAGTGCAGTCTCCTCCACTCTTTAAAAGAAAGTGGTCTACCAAAGAAAGAAAAACCCTCCATTAAATGAACAGCAAATGGACTAACACATCGAGGGGCATCAGATGATAATAAAACATAAGCCAGATCTACAGGATACAATACGAGACGGAACCAAACAGAGATGCAGAGGGCGGGACAAGGACACAGACGGGAGACTGCAGCTATTCGTGGACCTGCGCCTCACTGCCCTGAAGGGATTGACTGACACCTGTCATTCACCTGTCACCACTAGGACAGACACTGTGACAGAGAGTCTGATACAGATAATCGAGGGTGATGTTTCTGCAGATGATTCCACCCTTTTATACGTTTCAGAAATACTGAATTTTCCTGGGAATCTTCTAAATAAAATGTTAAATATAAAAGCTCTATGGTTTAACATTTGAAACATTAGCAGTGTAATTTTACAGTTATGCTTATATTGTTGTTCTTATCTGCGTAGTTTTTTCATTTTAAAGTGAAATAGTATTACAATACTTATATTTCTAATGTCATCTTATATATTTTAAATTATTAATATTTTATAGTCATATTGATATATAATCACAGAAAACATGTTACACTTCATTAAAAATAAATAAATAATAAAAACTGCATTTTAAATTGCAATCGCAAGTTTTATCAGGAAAAATAGATATTAGATTTCCCCTAGATCTCCAATAGTTTCCATCTGGCTACCCTATTATAAAAGCTTTAAGTCAGTTTCCTGTACAACTATGCTGTTACAGCAAAAGGCCCGACATTCACATCACTCGTGGTTTAACAACCACACATTTTGATGCCAAACAACACCATCTTTGACGTTTTCAGTCAGTTTCGGCTTTGCACGGCCTGATATTCCTTACAAGTGTCTTACTAGAGCAAAACAACATGCTCCACTATCATAATGATTTCTGAAGTCAGTGCGTTTCATGGAAATATTTCAATGAGAGGATTGTCTCTACCAAGAGGTTTGTGGTGCACCGCATCAGAGTGAATAGTAGTTTCATTTCTGAGATGCTGAGATTTCTGCCAGAGAATAAAGTACTAGAAATTAGGTCTGGGCGATTTTTCTAATTTTAATATAATGTTCTGAAAAAAAAATTTAGATTACTTTTTTTTGCCATATCACCCAACCCTACTAGAAATGTATTCAGGAACATACATTTGTGATTATTGGGCTCCATTTCAAACCCTAGTGGCCTTGCTGTGTACTGACTACATAGACACCAAGGGTGTCCGATCTTCCTGCAGAGCTCAGTGCCAATCCTAATTAAAACACTGACTAAATTACATTAATAATATCATCAATTAGCAGAATTAAAAGGGTCCTAAACATTCAGAACTTTATTATCAAGCAAGTCGTCTGGGACAGTGTTTCCCAACTACGATCCTGGAGCCACACCAACACTGCACATTTTGCATGTGTCCTTTATCTGCCACACCCATTTCAGGTTTTTGAGTCTCCACTAATAAGTTGATCATTTGAATCAGGTGTGTTTGATCAGGGACACATGCAAAATGTGCATTGTTGGTGTGCCTCCAGGATCGTGGTTGGGAGACACTGGTCTAGTACAATTGACTAAACAGGCCAACCAGTTCACATTACAACTCCTTTCCTCAGACTACTTCCCTCCTATACTGAATACCGTAATTAAACAAGTGCGCAGGAAGAACTTAGTGACAAACGGCCAAATGAGGGGGGAAAAATGTTAAGACTCTGAGTACACGCAGGTGTCGACATGAACACACATGCTCAGTGGAAAAGATCAAGGCCTTTGAGACAGAACAGGTCATAAAGAAAGCAAAGCCGGACAGACAGAAAGCAAGAAAATGAAAAATAGGCAATCAAAGGCGAGCTCCCATGCTGAATTAGTCAAAGAGGTGATGCAAGGTTAGCAGCACACTAGCAGACGGCATGCGTCTCCAACTCACCTAAGCTGTTGTTTTCCTTTATGCTTTTCTCCTGCAGCTGTTCTAACCGGACTGGAAAACGACAACGAGAAGATTTTGACCAAAAGTAAAGAGCTCTATTCTGACAGATGCTCCGCCTCAAGCCGTTTCATCGATTTAATGATATAAATTTCCTCTCCGTTCTCAACCAAGAATCCTGTGCTGAAATACTGCATGATTGTGTATTTTACCTTGCAAGGCCGTTAGTCTTTCATTCGTGAAGTCGTTGTCCGCCTGTAGAGCTTCGATTCGAGCCTGAAGCGACTGTTCCTTCTCTTCCATCTCTTCAATCCTCAACTGTAGCTCTTTCTTCTCGTTCAGGCCTTTCTGAGTGAGCTCCTCGTGTTTGTCCTCTGCCACCTACACACAAAAGCTTAGAAATGTAACGGGTTTGGCCATGTAACAGGTTTAATGTGCGGCAGTGGGTGGTGATAGACATGCCTTTATCTTTTCTGTGAGATCCTTGATTTCATTGACGGCTCCATTGTATTTGTTGGCGAGTTCTTGGAGCTCTTCCTGTGAGCGATCGTTCATCTCTCTCAGGTGCGTGCACTCATCCTCCGTGTTACTCAAGCTCCTCTGCAACCCAAAAACAAATACAACAGAAAACAGTTAATGGATAAAACTGGGCATGATGCTTTACATATAAAACCTCCTACCATGATAAAATCTATATGCACAGACTAAGTTTTGCATATTGCTGTATATAACATAATAAAAAACACTATTGTTCAATAATTTACTGCATTTAAGATAAATCACGTTTAAACTTTATGTCAATAATCCACACTAACTTTGCAACTAACTATATGTCAACAATCTCTTTTTAGTGTATTAGTAGATTGTAGTAGACTGATTAAGGTTAGGGTTAGTATAATACACTGACATGTAGTTGCAAAGTTACTTATAGTCAGCAGAATGTCTGTTGAGGGTCCATCAAAATAAAGTGTTAGCAGATATTAAGCAGACAGTCTACTAATTGATATGTAGTTGCATTTTAGTTAGTAGGATGTCTATAGTAGACCATCAAAATAAGTCGAGCAAAGTTACTGTCAAAGAATTTTACATTAATCGACTATTTAACAACATCCAATCTAGTATTAAAGGCACAGTATATAAGTTTCGCCACTAGAGATCACTTATTCAAAACAAATGCGTAGCTTGATGACTCATGAATCATGGGAGTTGTAGTTTTGACTCTTCACCTCCACAAACGAAGAAAAGGAATCCAACGGACTTGGGCAGAAATCATGTTTATGAATGAGCGACTGTGTTAAAGTTTTATTAATGTTGTGATGATGATGATGAAGCAGGAGTGAATGCTAATGAGAGAGACCTGCGTGAAACACCGGTCTCTGAGCTTTTATTATGCTTATGCTGCCACCGTCCGCTTCCACTCTTTCGTGCATATGTGGGGTATCGCAGTGTTGTTTTACATGGTTAAAACAATTATACTAAATACAGCTGAGTGTAGGGCTGAAGCGAATCCTCGAGTAACTCGAGTTACTCGAATTGAAAAAATCCTCGAGGCAAAATCATCTGCCTCGGCGATTACGTTAGTTAATTTAACTACACGGATGTTGCAGAAATATTTTTTTTGTGTAAGGACTCAGAGTATGCGCGGATTGCGGTTAAATCCAGCGTTTAGGTGGGTAAACATCCCAAAATTGCGGGTGGATGAGAGAAATCATTGATTTTAATTAAGATGCGGAACTCATTTCACGGTAAAACGCAATGAATGTGTCGCTCTTTAACTTTCGTTTTCAGCTCATGTCGAGATCAAAGACCGCAATGCGAGAGAGACTGGCACCAGCACTGCTAATATCATTTAGTCTCGCTATTTTTAAATGAAGACAACTGTGTGTTGAGCTTCAGGATACAACACTGAACATTTAGGTTTCATTTGCGGCAGTTAAGACGAGATACGAGCAATATTTATAGCTACTAACTTAATAAAACAAGCAGTGTTACAATGATGAATATGATTAGCTCAAAATGTCGATCTGTATGTGCGATAGGCTACTTTATCTGAATTAAATACAAACTCATCTCTCGTGTTTGCTCATGTTCCAGCAGACCTACTCCTCCGTGTGATGTAGAGGTTGTCAACCCGTTTAGGTTATTTAAAACGTGTAATTTCGCCAAAGAAGATTTGTTTTAAAGCAACCTACTTCAGTGTAGCTAATATGTGACTATAGCATCGCGCTTACACTGAGGATTTGAATGTGTGACGATCGGGTGCAGATGAATGGTTTGTTTTTAACAGCGGATTCGGTCACGTTGGAGTTGATCCGCGCATCTCTAGTATAACCATATCTACTCTTGTTCTTATTTCAAGTTAACTTCCTGTCCAATATTGTTTGCTTCTTACAAAAGCCACACAGCCTTCAGAAGACAGTAAAGGCTTATGTCATGCCTGAACTGAAGCTGAAACTTTAAAGTTAAGTTGCACAACATACATGCAATGTTTAGGCATTATTGCTATTATATTAATATTATTTTGGTTTATTGGTTGTAGGTTTAGTTTTAGACTGAACTATATGTTTTCCTTTTTAAAGTAATTTGAAATAGATTTTTATACAGTGGCAATTGAATGCATTAAAATGGGTTATTTTCACAGTTATTAATGTATGCAATTTCAGCAATAAAACTTTATTTTTCTAAAAAGAAAACAAATTAGATGTTAATTTTAAGATACCTGTCTTATTTTCTCTTATATATTTAGTATTGCTCTTTAATAAAGAAAAAGTAATTATTATCCGATTACTCGATTAATCGGTTGAATAATTGGTAGATTACTCGATTACTAAAAGAATCGATAGCTGCAGCCCTAGCTGAGTGTGTTGAAAGTTGTGTTATAACGTTACTGTGTGTTCGCATGGTGGCTGCTGTGAGAGACTTGTTGCAAGATATTAGAGAATATCATATTAATAAAAACAGGATGACTAAATGACTGTTGCTAAATGACATGCAATTAATTTTAAAATATATTGTATGATGGAGAAAGCTTCTTTTTTTTTTACCTCCACCTCCGACAGTTTCCTGACCACCTCGATTTTCTCCTGAAGGACCCGCCTCAGGGACTCTTTGGCTGTCGTCTCGTAATTGTGTTTGTCCTCCGTTAAGGCTACAAGCTCCTTTCGGATACTATCTTCTGTTTGGTTCTGAGGAGACAGCATGCAGTGATGCAACAGGAAATCTATCTCTGTGAGCACATATTCCAAATACTCAAAGCAGACACAGGCCTTACTTTTGAATATGCTTGCAACTGATTCCCCATCACCTCCAATCTAGAGAGTAACCGGTCTTCATCGATTAAAGCCTGTAAAGACCAATAAACAGATCTTGTTATCATGTCATAAGTGTTACATATTCTGAGCACTACTGACCATGCCATCTGTATTGAATAATTAATAATTGTCTCCTCTTTAATTGCGATGTGTGATGTACCTGCCAGCTGCTCTCTGATGCTTCCTGTGTGCTGGCCAGCAGCCTCTGCAGAGTGGCCAACTTCTGCTCCAGCATCTGCTCTCTGTGTAAGGCCTCCTGAAGGACACAAACAGAGCATCAACATTATCTGATCTCTAATATATACAGGACTCCAGACACAAAAACAAAAACAATTAAGGAGCCATTGGCTTCTATAAGGGAAACATTTTTTGTCATGTGTTATCATGTCTGCCCTCATTTTCATTGCATTTCCATACATCTTTTGGATGTCCTGGCAGATTCACCTAAAGTAGGTTTAACCCCTCCTGTTCGAACCACCCCGCTCCAGGCGGGACTTAAACCCAGGTCCGCCGGCATCAGAGTCAGAAGCTCTAACAAGGAGGCTAAATCACTCCAATACATAGGAACTGAATTACTTTTCCAACTACATCCAGTCAAAAAGAACTGTCATTACACATAATCTGAACCAGTGTCACAGGCCATAATAATGTCAGAATCACTTGATTATTGAGTATAGTTTGGCCTCCTAATGCAACCAATAAACGTTGTATGTCTTTCACACAGCCAATGTTTTTTTCTTCATTAGTAATATCTGAGAGGTACATTTGGTGAAAGGCAGCTCAACACATGCAATTATATAGGCAGCTATTAGCTTAGCTCCTTCCATTCTTTCTCTTGTAGACAACAGGTTAAGTAAAAAATTAAACATTTAAGGATTATGTGATATAGTGCATATATTTAACAAATGCCGCTTTCTATAGTTATTTTTCTACCTGACTAACAAGTTTATGAGAATTTAAAGGCTTTTCTGAGGTAAATTTAACATGATTGTTCTCGAGCTGTTTTATACAAGATCTTTCCAAGGATGAAACACTGATTAGCCGATCTGTCAGGACACATTAAAGCGCGTCAAAACAACATTTATTGCTTGTATTTTATGATAACAGAATTTGAAAGCTGAAAGTTTGTTAATTGTTTGCTAAAATTAACAAACACATTAAAGGGTTTGTTCACCCAAAAATGAAAATTCTGTCATTAATGACTCACCCTAATGTCGTTCCAAACCCGTAAGACCTCCGTTCATCTCCGGAACATAGTTTAAGATATTTTAGATTTAGTCCAGAGCTAAACTAACCCAATGATGTAACATGGACTACTTTGATGATGTTTTTCATAACTTTCTGGAGACGGACTGTATACTGTGCATACACTTTCAATGGAAGGACAGAAAGCTCTCGGACTAAATCTAAAATATCTTAAACTGTGTTCCGGAGATGAACGGAGGTCTTACGGGTTTGGAATGACATTAGGGTGAATCATTAATGACAGAATTTTAATTTTTGGGTGAACAAACCCTTTAAAATCGACATAGTAAAGGTGACAATTAGGTACAAATCTTACTGCGATTATGGATGGCTGTGCTACAATGTGAAGTTCAGGCAGCAGAAAACCACAAAAATTGAATAATATTGAGAATAAGAATGCATATCAGTATCAATTAAAAACAAGAAATGATTAACGTCCACACAATGCATGACGTTTATCTGTTGTAGTTTATCCAGGTTGTGTTCTTGAAATAGTGTCTTCCTGCACTTTTACAGTACTGGGATATTCATTCATTGACATGTCTCCATTGACACAGCCGTCAGTGTTGTTGCTCGATAGATGTCAGCTTTGTAAAATTTTGACTTGAGTTTCTAAAGCGGAAAGCTGATCCTCGCTGTCCCCGTGTGAATTTTGGCACTCAAAAGCAAGGTTTTTTCCATTGAAACTTTGCTGTCATTTTAGACGTCTCATTTTATTACGTCAACACAACAAAAAGATGTGACGGGCTACTCATCACAGAACATGCAAGTAAAAACAAATGCACTTTTTAATCATAACATGTACATTTATATTGTTGCCAGTGGCAATCTAAGTAAAAATATCACTGGCAAATGAATATTTTTAGTCACAGTCTGGAGCTCTGATATATATAAATTCAAACATAATTTCTATGAATCCACAAAATGTTTTCAACATTGGTAATAATCAGGAATGTATCTTGATCAGCGTATCAGACTGATTTCTGAAAGATCATGTGACACTGAAGACTTGAGTAATGATGCTGAAAATTCAGCTTTGATCACAGGAATAAAATACAATTACATATATGATAAAAGATAGCTAAATATTATTAAATACATATATTTTAATTTACTGTTTATTAATATATTACAAGGCCAGTACATAAAAGGACAAACATCTCATCTTTGCATTTTGACAATGCCTTCAGATGGCCTGTAGAGGTCAGTGTTGTTCCATACCTGCAGGTACTGGGAGAGCTGAAACAGTTCCTGAGAATACATACTGGGTGTATTTGCGGACACCTGCATGACAGAAAGAAACAAATTGTGAAAAAAATACACAACCACAGGTCTGCGTACTTCAATGAAACACTTTGAATCTAGCAACTTTTCACATGTTGTCCTTTATATATCTAAATCAATTCAGTCAAAAGAAATGTTCAGTCTCACCCAGAGAAACTAAAACTACATCTTCTGAAAAGCTGAAAACTGGCAAATAACCTTGAACGAACTCAGTCAAGCTGAATAGGGGCCTTGTTCCATATATTCTAACCACAATGTTCCAAATAGTGAAATCGTGACTCAAGATTTGTTACATTTATTGAATCCACATGATGAGACACTCCCAACAGCAGAGAGAAAGTCAGAAAGAGCATTTCTATATTGACAGCGTCAGATGCTGCCGTCGGATATAGACGGGCTATATGCATCTGGAAATGAATGTGACATTGACTGGCCTGCATTCATGGGGTTTAACGGGGACGCCAGTCTATCTGCACCATCTTCATTCAAACAGATGGAGGCTGGTGGTGAAGT
Source organism: Gobiocypris rarus (assembly GCA_023029165.1). Lineage (NCBI taxonomy): Eukaryota > Metazoa > Chordata > Actinopteri > Cypriniformes > Gobionidae > Gobiocypris > Gobiocypris rarus. Next base: position 4,169,304 of record CM040931.1, on the reverse strand, counting down.
AATGATTTACACATGCATGTTTTTGTCATCACAGATGCAGATCATGTCATCATTCTGCAGGCCCCATCAGTACACTGATGTCATTTTTAATAGTTCTTCCCAATCCATCTGCATCCACAACTTCTGACTGAATTCGAAACACTCCCTAAAACGTTCATTATTAGTTCACTTTAAGGTTTCAACATTTCAAAACTGCTGTAACAAACTCCTTGTCTTGAGTATGATTTTGTGAGCAATATTAGCTTAAAAATGTATGCATACACAATTGTTCAAAAGTTTGGGATCAGATTTGTTTGTTGTTGTTTGGTAAGTGATATTTGAAAAACGCTTTGGTTGGACCGACACAACCAGACACAACAACAAATGTGAGGCCAATCAGCATTAGGGGGCGTATGACGGATGGTGGAGGAGAGTGAACGAGCAAGAGGGCAAACGAGCAAAAAAAAAAAAGCTCATAAGAATATCACTGAAAAAGGAAGGGTTATGATCAGTGTTGGGCAAGTTACTGAAAATTAGTTATTAGTTACAGTTACAGAAGGCGTGAAAACGGTATAAGTCAAGACATTTACGGTGTTTGCATAGATGATTACGTGGAATTTAATGTGTGTGCATTGTTATTATATTGAACTGAGAGCCAACTTAAACAAAAACGACATTTTGGCACGTTTTTATTTAACTGGGCATGCTGTGATCTGTACTTAAATTTTTTTGTAACTGACAGATTCCGGCCAAAAAACAATACGGGAGTGGGAGGGAAAGGGAGTCATTCTTCTGGAATTGGGATGGGAATTTTCCCCAGTTTTTTTCGTGGGATTGGGATGGGAGAGAGTTACAAACCCACTCCTGTGTCACCCCTCTAGTGTGCATGCACCGTCAAACAGACGCATGGCGACGACAAGCGCATAGTTTACATTGACATTCAAATCAGAGGTGTGGCGGCATTTTGACTTCCTGAAGACTAATAATCACCACAGCGAGAGGCTCCAGTCCCCTCCGTCTGCATGTAAAAGATTATAGCCCAAACCACACTGACCCGTGGATTTGCAGCCCCACTCGCAGCATCAAGGCCAATTGTCATGAGAACACAAGGTGCATCAGTGTTTTCATAGCGAAAGATAGGCTGTTTTCTGCCATAGTAAATGAATTCCAGGCTCTTCCTCATCAAGAGAAAGACCAGCCTGAGGATGTGTTCAACAGACTGAAGGAGAACGCTGTGTTGTTGCAGTACCAGGTGTTGTATTTATTTTACTATCTCTTACTCTTTTCTTTTTCAATAATTTGTTGATTATTATGGCATAATTATCTAAATGTGTTCTGTTTTTATAACTCCTGCAAGTGTAATGATACAAATTATAATTAAAATCTTGCCTTTATAACAATGTGAAACCCCTGTCAATGTTGTACTTAAATTTGACCTAGTCTTTTTATTTCTGCGATTCCTCAGTGCAGGATGAGGGTGACCTCTTCCCAAGAAAACACCATTGGAGGGGATTTGTTTTAAAATTTAAATTGAGTTACAGCATCTAGCGTGGCTAGGCTCTCATCAACATGCTATCAGTAATAGCATTTTATCTAGATGCAACAAAAAGCATTAAGTGAATTATGCTATTAGATTAAGCATGAGTATATTTTTAAAACTTTTAAAGAAAGACACCTCTGTGCACTGCCGGGAATGATCCGCCACACATTTAAATTGTTCCCTGTTAAAGCTCCACAGAGGCATCCCACACAGAGGATGGCATGAGAGGATAACTGCATTATCTAACTTCATCTGGACCACCTCCAGGATTGTTCACAAATACACCATAAAACAGCCTAACGGAGAGCCGCATGGAAACCTCAGATAGCGGCACATAATGCTTGCTGATGTCAATTCAAGGCTTTAGCAACAGCAAGGACATGGAAATCAATGGCATTCATAACAAGCTGCTTTGAGGACAACACTGCAAAGCTGCATGCCAAAAGACACAATTATAGGGAACATAACGAACTGGAAATCATTCATTCACGATCAAGTTTAATCTGGAGGAAAACAACCTGACATCCTGCATACATAACGAAAGAAAACAGTCACGAGCGCTTACCTTATCAATAGCCAGTGGCAGTGGTGCTGGAACAACACTGGAAGAGAAAGAGAGGTTGTTAATGGTTTATTGAGAGATGGGGGACGGTTCGACTGACACTATGCAAGAGGAAAGTTAGGTGCAAATATTTGCTAGCAGACTCACTCAACCGATTCAACATTGCAATGTTAATCTTTTACAGAACAGCCCTTTTATAAACTTGAAAATATTCACACTCCACATGAGAGATGAGGCTTTGTGATACAGGTTGTTCATTTACCTTTTTTGTTTTTGACTTGGTTTAAGCTTTTAACTATAATCACCCTGGCTCCCACCAAACCAACAGCCTTTGTAACATTATATAATATGGCTCATAAAAGATTCCTGCTTTGTCACACCACATCAGCCGTCCAGTTGGCAAAGCTGCACTTAAACCCAGTTTCCTGCGCTTAAATGATATAAATAGGCTGTGGGTTCAAAAGGTCAGCAGTGATACCTGTGGACTTTCTACTCTAGAGAGCAAACCTCGCAGAGACAGAAAATGAAATGCACTGTCACTGAGACTTTGTGAAATGAGTCTAACTGAATGGCGTCTGGAGAACCACATGACATCCAATCTATAAACTCTGAGGAACTATAGAAAAATATGCAAAACATTCTAACCAAACATGACAAATATTTTCCAAAACATCAATCCAGTCCATTTATATGATGATGTAGTCCTTAAGATGACAAAATAAACTTTTAACATGCATATGTAATTGGACAAAATCTTGTTTCCTTGTTTGCAAGTTAGAGGTGTAAATCGGACAGTTCACGGTCGACCTATATCGTTTTTTTGATGGCCGATGCTGACATCTTAGAGAGCAGTGTGACCGATTGCCGATATAAAGTCGATTTATATAATTATTAATATTTATAATAATTCTCCTGACCGCATTCTCTTCACACAGAGCGACCGTCACGCACAAACACATTAATGCAGGCTACAAATGCGCACTTCAGAAGCTCTCCAGGCTGGATTACATTAAATCTGAAAGGATTGTGAAATTAAATGTTTATTGGATATTGAGAGATGGGTTTTAACGATATAGGTGAGTATAAGCTGAATGTTGACGGTAAATGAGAAAGTATTACAGCCCACTGTTTGCCTTTCCGTTGCTAATAATATAAAAGCAAACGCTATCCTTTTTCACAAACCGTTTACATTCTTTGGTCTATATAATAACGTATTAGATATGAGTGCTTAACAGAAGCCGTAAGCTAATGAAGACAGGCACTGGCGTTTTCAGCGCAACCCGTTAAAATAAAAGTCAGGCACGGCTTCCAACACATCGGCCCAATAAGAAAAACGTATCGGCCGATGCCGATATTCTAAAAATACAAAATTATCGGCATTGCCGATATATCAGTCAACCACTATTCATCACAATACAATGATATCGATTCTCAAAGCCAGAGATACGGTATTTGCAGAAACCTCAAAAAATCCTGCTATGAATTAGGGGTATTTTGATTGAAATTTATCGATATTAAAATATTATGTGCCTATTTTACACAACTATGTACATTTTTATTAACTCAGAAATCCAACCAATGTAACATGAACATGTCTGAAAATTGCACAATCCTGTACCCCAATAAATAATGGGGAAAAAATCAAGTCACACATGAGATCAGTAATCGATTGACAGCTTATGGCATTGACAAAAGTCAAGAAAGTCTTTCAAGCTTCTTTGCTAAAACGTGAAATGTGAAAACCTTCATCAGAAAACAACCATAAAGAGACAGACATTGCGTGAAGATGTGGAGAGAGTCAAAATAAATGTGACGCTTGAAAAATGTCCATACATTGTCCAAGCATGTAATTTGCAATTTCCCTAATATTGCCAGGTTTTGCATAACTATAAGAATAAAGTGGGAAAAGATGAGTCCTTTTGGAAGAACAAGCCCTTTGAAATATACCCTTCCCCAGCTTCCTGTTGGAACAGGAAACACGTCAACAGAGGAAAGCAAATTTTACTCATCAAGCTATTTCATAGGGCACTAAGACTAAGGTTGCATACTGTACAAACGTATTCAGCATGTGATCAACACACTTTGAATTTCAGTGCATTAATTATTAAATGACCAGCCTGAAACCTGCTACTCAGGTGAGTGTATTATAAAACGTGGAGAGAGAAGAGTAGAGATAGTTCAGGCCTCAACACACCCATATAAAAATGTCCTGCTGGATGTGATTCACATTTCAAGAATTTTTTCCAATATGCACTGCGTCATTCCTTCAAAAGCCTGCCGAACCCTCTTTTTTTGGAAAAGTCTTGTTACCTGAAGTGTAGGAAAAGCAGACTTTATAGTGAGATATCCATCAGCAGGGCAGATGTCTGGCAGTCCAAAATCTGTGGTCTTAATGTTTTTTCTTTCAGGCGCTTCGCAGAAGAACATGCAGTCATGCTCTCTTTAGCAGCTTGATAACATGGCTGGATCCTCGTCGCTTGTGCAAAATCAAAATAGCGCAGTTCTGTCCGCTGTACACGGTTCAACACCATCCACGCCTCTACCCCAGGCAGCAGTCAAAGTTCAAGTGCTTGTCATGTGATAGTTCCAAGACTCCTCTGAAATAAAAGACTCCAAAGTACCTCAGAGCTCCAAACCGATCTGAAGAGCTTTCAATTTTCATACGCAGTGAAACTCAGGCGGGACAATAGTAGCAGAACCTGATCCCCTGGCCGTCTGCCCCTATGGCATCTGCTCAGTAACTCTTGCACAGAAACAAAGCCGACGGGTTGGAGAGCATTCCAGCAGACATGGGGGAAGATACAACTCGTGGGATGTTCATAACTAAATAGAGTTACGCAACGGTGATCCACAAACATCCTTATAGCTGTGGCACATCACGTTACACAAACAAAGGTTATGTTTGGAATAGGTTACAACCACACTAAAGCATACTACACCATTAAGTGCAGTATATATAGTATATACCATGAACATTTTCTAGGGATGCACTGATATGAAAATTTTGGCCAAAAAATTATTTATTCTTCATTCTTTATATTTGAAAAAAGCTGATAACTGATATATTGGCAAATAAATGTAAATCGTTATATTATTTTTGAGAATCTGATTACAAAAACGAAAGTCTCACCATTAAAAGCCATCTTCCAAGTACTTAATCATATATCACACAATGTACACTAGTTTGATCCAGTGTAAGTTTTCAAATTAATTTTACACTCCTATGGCCAACTTTCTTTATCAATGTATGCACCTCTTGATGGAAAAAACATCACATTTATTTCCATCAGGAGGTGCAATGCAAGAGTCCAGCACTCTGTTAAAGGGTTACTTCAGCTATTAGCATTAAGCTTTGTATCAGTAGAAACCCGGGATTATATTCAAATTATTGTACTTTCCCCCCTCATATGACCCTGAGATGAGAGAATTATGTATTTTATTTCTGGAAAAATTCCTCTGATGACGCAAATATCATCATTTTGCATCATCGGAGGAGTTTTTGTCCAGAGGCTGAAGACTACAGCCAGCAGGAGGCGCTATTTCCACATGTTTTCAACATCACACTCAAAGCACTCGGCTCGGGGAGCTGCGGAGATTCATGTAAACGGAGCGGTGGAGAGCAAAGTGAGTGTTTTAACTTTTCAAATGAATTCCTATTAAAGTTAAGCTTCCAAAGACATGAACTGAAAATGCGCCAGACTGATCACGCACTGTGAATGCGGCCGGGAATCCCGCGATTACCTCAGCTCATGTGATGAATGTAATCCGATCCTGGTGCGTTTGTGCCGTGAGACTCAATCGGCTCACTCATAATATATCGACAACACACACGTTCAGTTTTTAATTGTAGTGTCTCTAACTGAACTGATTTTATGAAAATGAACACGGTGGGCAAGTGAGCCAGTAAACCAGTAGCCATGTCTATAGTAGGGCAGCGAAGCAGTGCATTCTGGGAATTGTTGTCTTTCATCCCCATGAGACAAAAATACATTTTCTGTGTTTTCTCAGTCTAGAAGGCACCAAATTCAAAAATAATTTCACATTTCTACTACAATATTGACCCAGTTTAAATCCAGCACATCCCAAAGACTTTCAATGAATTTAATGTCTGGACTTTGGAATTTGAGCCTGATGAATGATGTGTCCTTCCTACATGGTTGTTTTCTTTCTAAATTTTGATTTAGTTTTAGTCATAGTTTTTTGACTAAAATGCAATTTAGTTTTAGTCATATTTTAGTCACCTGAATTGTTTTTAGTTTTAGTCTAGTTTTAGTCGACTAAATATCAAAAGATTTTAGTCGACTAAATCTAATGAGTTTAGTTTAATTGTAATGCATTAATTGAGCATTTAAGCATTACATAACCGACTGTGGTGTGGATGTTATGTTCACCAGACCTGGACCACTGCAGTGATAAAAAACCACCCTAAGTGTTAGTTCTAAATGGTCCAGTCATCTGCTGTGTTCACACTTAAGTTGTGAGTACTTTTTTAAAGCAGATATAATAAAAAGGGAGTTTATACCTGACTGTTTGTATTCATTGACAAAATAAACTGAAATCAAGATGTGCAGTAATAGTGAAAATTGAGGATGCAACACATTGTGATACCGAAATTAATCAAATTGTTGACACGATAATAGTAATCGAATTGAATCGTGAGACCAGTGATGATTCAAACCCCTACTAGACACAGGCTACTTATAAAAATGGAGGCAAAAAATGGCAAGGCAAAATTGGCTATTTCTGATTCTTTAATTTGAAGTTCAGAACGTTGATAATAGCAACATCTCCCACTACAGCAGTGTGGAGCTTCAGGCACAGTGTCTTGTGAGTGTGTGTTTATGTAAGCCAGGGATGAGTCACAGTAACTCTCCTGTTCCAAGCCTGCAGCCACACACACATCATTGTTTGAGATGGTTGTTTCAATGTGGCAGTCATGGGCTCACAGGTAATTCATGAAGACATGCAGATATCAACAGAGCCACGGAAAACACTTCTGGAATTTGAGCCTGATGAATGATGTGTCTTCCACATAGTTGTTTTCTTGTTCGAGAACACTTTAGTTTTTGTGAGATTTGCGATCAAACTTTTCAGTCGACTAAAATGCGTGCCTAGCTTTTAGTCATATTTTAGTCTCATTGATACCAGCCGAATTGATACTATTGTAGAATTAATAATAAACTGTATACCTTCCTTGAAGAGAATAAAGGCTCGTTAGACTTTACTAACTAAACATAACTAAGACAAAATAACAGATGTATGTAAAGTGATGAATTCTTATTTATTTAAAATATCGGTGGGGCGATATATCGATTTCGATCTTGATTAAGAATCAATTCAGATATATAGCCTATAGCCTAAAATTTGTTTGTCTTAGCACTATTTTAAACGTTTCTTGGGTCACATTATATGTGCTCACATTCATTAATATTCACTTGTGTGTACTTATGTAAGTATCATTAAAAATATTAGGATGCAAGTTTTTAACATTTAAAAATGTCATATTTAAAGAAATCTAGTGTTTGATAATATCTAAATATTAAAATGCAAAACTGCAATACTTTTTTGAGCAAGTAGACTATATATATATATATATTAGAAGAAAAATATTTTAAGTGGTCATTAATTGACAATAATTATTGCACAAATAGTATTAAGAACCAAAATATCTCCTCAAAATATTCAATAAATATTATTGAACTATAGAAAAAAAATTGTATTGAAAAATAGTTACAGTGTATGGTCACATTTGACCATCAATGAGTATGAGTGTGAGCAATAAGTAAGGAACACCTGAGGGCTAAATACAAGAATAACATCAATGTTAACAATGTTGCATCTCTATCACTCTCCATAATAAAACGATCCTGTAAATATGGTTGACTTATTAATCAATGCACACTATGCTGTACTGGTTACCAAAACTTGCTGCAAACATCAGTATAGTGAAACTGTTGTGTATCCGCTTAAGCCATTCGAATGCACTGACACAGCGCTAGAAGTATTGATCGCTTCATGAACCACGTGACAGTGCGCCGCCGGGAGATGAAAGCATGTAGCAACTCCGTTTTTCAACGTCTCTGGCTTTAACATTATGCCACATTAGCGCCAAAACTCTATTTATTGTTTGAATTTCGCATTAAAACTTAAAAAAATTTAAAAGCTTTGCTTTGTTTAATATCAAAAGCAGGTTTGGGTCACATTATATGTGCTCGTGATTCATTAATATTCACTTGTGTGTACCTATGTTATCATTAAAAATATTAGGATGCAGGTTTTTAACATTTAAAAATGTCATATTTAAAGAACTCTCTATAGTGTTTGATAATATCTAAATATTAAAATGCAAAACTGCAATACTTTTTGAGCAAGTAGACTGATCCTAATATCGGATCGGTGCACCCCTAGTTTTTATCCTTCATGACTAGCGATTAAAACAATGAATTTGTCACTTTACATTTATTGGCCTTGGCAAGGCAGACTGACATGCAAAATTACCAACCACAGTTCGTTCTTTAAATTCCATTTAAAAAAAATGAATTAGAGACTAATCCAGATGCATAGCACCACATATTATCTAGCTCATGATGTAATTAAAATAAATAAATATTATGCATGAAGTCTATTACCCACCCTACCATTCCATCAGCCATTGATCAACACACATTATAACACATGCGGTGCGTCCTAAAATGTGTAGATACTACATTTGAATATGAACTTACTTTGTTACCGTTAAAAAAGTATGTTCTACTACAACATACTATTACCGTAATACACCCTACCAATCCATCAGACATTGATCAGTCAAATCAGTCATAGATTATAACATCTGAAGCGCACGACGCAGGTGCACGACAGGCGCATGGTCCAAAAGGGTAGTCCCTCGTCTCTTAATGAGTCATGGGTGTGTTTTGGGCGTAATGTGCAATAAACCAATCAGAGTCTCATCTCCAATTCCCTTTAAAAGCCAATTTGGCATGGCGGATTCGCTATTTACATGGCGGAATTTGTGAGCAGAAAGAATGAACGCTTCTCCAGAGAGGAATCCTTTTATTTTTAACAAAATATGTTTATATGTTTAACAATTAGAGTGCATGCGTGTTGTGTACCGACCTATAGGCGAATATAACTAAAGCGTCCTCCAAATAACACAAAAATACTGCGCTATTGACCAGGTTTATGTTGGTCAATTGTGCAGTCGTTTTCAGTCCCTCAAAATAGCAACACGCCAACAATTCGTCTGAACACACCTGGTTTTCAGACCAGCACGCCCGTGGGAATTTGCTATTTAAACAACATGGTACTGGATGTGAAAATGATAACTGCATCAGGCTGAACTTAGCAAAAAAACACTTTCTTGCCTTCGCATTGCACTGGGTGTATGATAGATCCCTTGGTGTCAATTGAACTGGATTTTATGAATGTCAACAACAGCCAATCTGAATATATTTGATGATTATTATACAGCTTCAACAAAAAGTGGCTGGTTAGCGCAAAAGGAGGTATGATTCACCACTGAATCATTAATAATGATTTAGCATAATAATATAGCTTTCACATCAGGATCACAGTGAAATAGGACTGTACAGAATAGCATTCCCAGAAATTAAGTGACTCAAAAGGGAACGAATAAAGTGTGATTGGCATATTGAAAATCCATTACAAATTCACCATGAGTAAACTGGAAACAATGTCTCAGTTCTGGTTGTGGTGTTCGGCTGTAATCTGTGATCAATTATAGTGGGAAAGAGAATGGTGAGAGTTCACCCAGTGGAGGAAACTGGACATCCCTGTCCAGTATTCCACTCTCTCACCCTCCAGATGGGAAATCAGCAGCATTACATCTCTGTCGTTTCCCCTCTTTCAATAAATCTATCCATCCCTACTCACAGAGCAACAATACAAATCTATCTGAGAGAGGCTGAATGAACATTAAGTGGAAAGAGTGAAGGCATTTTGCTGAGATATCTTAAGCAGATGTCTTTTGTCGACTTGCTGGAAAGAATTTCAGCAGGCTAGTGGTGAGAATTGATTTCTCAGACTGCCTTTTTGACCTCACTCGCAACACAAACGTCAAGTAAAAGCCCTGGCCGCAAACACACACAGAAATCCCTCGACTGCATCTTCTAATAAACAGAAGAGCGCACAGACACATGCCGCTAGCCCCGAACATGCATCTCTGGTCTGGCTGGGCTCCAGCGGCAAGAGCTCAACAATCAGACGCGTGTGGCGTCTATAAATACCTCAAGCTGGATGTGAACATGCGACTGGGTCGAGAGCTTGGCCAAGGAGCTCCACTGCAGTCACGGGACACAACTAATGCTTGCTTAACAGGCCAAGAGGAAAAGAAAATAGGGAGCAGAGTGAACATATAACACAAGCATATAATTTCTGCAGCACTAGCATTATAAGTTTGTGTGAAAATAAATGAACTAAGTTTTGTCTGAATAAATAACGCTTAACGTTTACTTATAAAAAAATTGTTTCCTAAAGTTGCATCAAAAGTAAGGAGAAAATAAGCAACAAATAAAGATTTTGTATGTATAATTTAATAACACAAACATTATAAATATTCTAACTGTTGTTAGAAATTTTATAAAGATGAAAAGAACACTGCCTGAAGTTACAATGTAATTCCCGGCGATCATGTGGTGAATGTGGATCCACCAGTGGAAAAGAAGGCTTACATTTGTATGGAGATTGTGGCTGAAAGACTTCCAGTGGCCACTGAATCCACACATTTTAAGTGTGAGAGCTTGATTAAACACAGGGAGTGTGCCAATCACAAGAAATGCTGGGACAAGTGTGTGGGAAAGAATTCAGGATCAGGTTTGATTGTTGAAGCTTTCAATCGTCAGGATGCTACCAGCCGTTCTGCTCGACTGGCAGAGCTGAATATGAAATGAACCATATGTTAATATATAATATATGTTAAATCTGTTCATATACTGTATATTAAAAACATATACAGTATATTAACTGCAGTTTTGGAGATGCTCTGACCCAGTCGGCTAGCCATCACAATTTGGCCCTTGTCAAACTCGCTCAAATCCTTACGCTTGCCCATTTTTCCTGCTTCTAACACATCAACTCTGAGGACAAAATGTTCACTTGCTGCCGAATATATCCCACCCACTAACAGGAGCCGTGATGAAGAGATCATCAGTGTTATTCACTTCACCTGTCAGTGGTCATAATGTTTATACAATTTATTTAAAAAAATCTAGATAAACTCGGAAGCTGACCTCACTAAAAAACTAGTCAATTATTGAACAACCAGTCAACAATCACTGACCCATCCCTAACAGAGAGGGAGTTAGAGAAAAGAAAAGAGGTTCAGTCATTAATGCGTTGAGCCACAGGGAGGATTTAGAGACACTGTCTGCCAGCAGCCGAGACTCAAGGTGTGTGGTCCCACATCCCTGGCAATGTTTATGGAGTTTAGAACAGGAAAGATCTCTGAGATTTCCCTGTCAGCTTTATTCAGCGGGCACACTAAACGAGATGCATAAAATCTTTTAAAGCTCCAGAAATGCCCACAGTACACACCTTGTTTCCACGTGAGTTGGTTTAACGGGTCCTGCCAGCACTGGAGGCCGCAGGGAAGCGCTCAATGCGAGAGCCATCTGCTTCACGGATGCCTTCCGTTAAACGATTTTTATAGCCGATGATACATGCACAGTCAAACACAGCATTCATACGTTGGTAGGAAATCCCTTCCGTCAACAAGACCATCAATATCCCTCTTCATGAATATAATAAACACCCGCCGTGCCGAGCATCAGATTACTAACTAGACGACCGCTTGGCTCTGTACCCAGGATGCCGGTTCAATAGTGATATGACATGCAGGCTAAATGAAGAAAATGCAGGTGAAATGTAAAGTTGGTGCACTTGGCTGGTGTATACCTAGATTTCAATGTTATAAAACCTGCCTGGATTTGGTGACAGTCAGACTAATGCTGTCGAAATGGAACGGGGAGCAGATGGAGCCAGATGAGACCCGCGAGACCCCTATGGTGCCTGTGCTCATCTCTCGTCTCAGACAGTCTGCTGTTCATGCAGCTTCACGCAAATCCAATCAAAAATCAATAACTGGCCGGGTCACAGTGAGTCATGCACAAAATGAAATTGAGGCCTTTGGGCCCTGAAAAAACATAGTCAACTTTTTGTAAGCTATCATAACTATTTGATGAAAAAAATATCATATTTTAACAGTAAAAAAGCAACAGTAAACCCTGTTAATTTGTTAAATGGCAAGTCTCCTTACTATATACAGTGGAAAAACTGGAATAGATTTAAGGGGACATTTCATGCAATTTTACAGTCAAAAGCCCTGTTCGGACAGTAATTGTTTCTCAAGTGGACGTCCGTAAAAATACATTTTCATGCCACCTCAGTGATAAAACTCATGCATTCGGATGGTGATTTATTCACACAGTGGAGCAGCAAGTTTTGTGATCCTACGAACGTGGTCAGTCGAATAAAATGTTGGCTTGGAATAATACGAATAAATTCACATTTCATTTAATAATAGGAAATTATTAATTAAATCTCTTGTTTAAAAAAAGAAAGATAGGATGTCATTTAAAAAAGTGTGGAAATAAGCAGAAATAAGATAATACAGCCTCTTATTTACATGAGGTAAACATAATGCTGCTAATTTAACATATGTAACGTTAACTACTGCGGTAATAACGGCCCCTTTTTAAATGTTTACGTGTTTTTCTTTCTCTTTTGAGCAGTAATACAAGATTATTCTTGTAAATGCTTTCCAGCATTTCAGTAATAAAAGTGTAGGCTAGATCTTTAAAATTCATCCAAATGACAGCGAAACGCAACGATACGGTGCTCCGCTGTGGTCAAAGGGGATATAAACAGTGATTTTTTAAGCAATCTCTTTTTGAAAAGGTTTGGGATTCAGACGTCAATTAAAATGACCACACGTCAATGGTGCTTGTCTAAAAACAGTAGGTAATTCGGCTGGGGAATTTTACACGGGTGGTGGGAGAAAAACACTGACATTCAGGATTCAGACGGCAATAAAAATCACAGATTAGCCCCTGTCAATGATGAAAATACCTTACAACCCCATGAGAAACAATTACTGTCCGAATACGGTGAAATACTGCTAATTGTACAGTTTTTGGAAGTGAAAAATAATCATCTGTACAACTCAAAAACAGACATTCCCAGTATTATCTGTGACGGCTCTCATTCATTGAAATAAATGTTATTAATAAATGTTAATTAGTTTATAAAAAAGATTACATTACACAGACATTTATGTCTGTTTACATCCTTTTATTAGTTTTTAACTCTCTCTTTTTTTTTTAAGTTGCCAGCCACCGCCAGCGTTTTTGATCATTTTCACAAAAATGTCATGGCCCCCAGAATATTATGTTGTATGAATATCTGAACATGATCTGACCCTCTGCTTTTAAACAAAACAATCTTTTTTATTCTAGCTTCATGCACTTTTTTTATCAACACTTCAATATGGGTAACTTTAATTTAAAAAAAGCAACACTGAGCAAAAAGCTGAGAAAATCATGTTTTGTCAAACACTATGTCTGGATCGGATTCAGTACGATAATCAAAACACAGATAGAGTCGATCGAGGCCATCAACACCCCTAATGCTTGCACAGTCCTGTAGCTCATCCTGGGTCAACATTTCATTCAGTAACATAAGGCAGTTTTGATTTATATGCAGTTTAAATGTTGATTATCACGTTAATTAACATATGCATATGATTACATATGATATTGCTAGTTTCTGCGTCATCTTCTCCTGTGTTTTGATCAGGAGATTCAGTATTCTTTTAGACGATGGGTATAGCGCCCCCTAGGGTCTCACAGTGAGAACACAGTCAATTACGTGTTTGGTGGGGAAAGTGTTAAAAACTAAGTGACTGTTAGACCAATGCCATAGATGACATCAATGGACCTTATGCTGAATTTCATTTGGAATATTCTGCTAAACCAAAAGACACAGAGCATCATTGTGGCATGTGGTTAGATTATATATGTAAATACTTGTGTTTGCTAAATAAATAAAGGAAATTACAACAACCACAGAACCAAAACCAGCATTAAAGCCAAGATCTGATCCACTGCTCATTCCCGTCATACAACATTTGGCAACTAGCAGTCAAACTAACAGCCCACATGTCATTTCCTTTGAACAAGCACAGGCAAATGTTGTTTTGGTCAACTGAATCAGTATAATCAGCAGATGTAAGCCTCAGTTCTCAGAGATTTTAATCAAAATTTTATCAGTTCTCAGAGATTTTATCAATGCATGTTTTTATAAGTGATGATGCTGGTAAGCACAAGCTACCCTGAATGACAAGAATAACACACCAGGTTGAGCAAACGACTGATAGAAGATAAACAGACAAAAAAATGCACTTCAAACAGGACTTACTCTGATCGCCGCCGACCTTCCATGCCATCTGGTAAGAAGAGCTTGATGGTCGATACTATACAGCCATGAGTGACTAAAAAGAACCAGAGAAAACAGGATATATAAATTAGGGTTGTATGGCAAAAGTGGTCATACAAAAAAAAGACTTAGACCCCTTAGGTGATTCTTATGGGGGGGGTTTGTTATTTGAGGGGGATTTAGACATTTACCTCACCTAAATGTTTGCTCACTCATTGTATTTGTATTTTTTACAATGGAGTAATTTTGTTGCTCAAGAGTTTACACAACACAAGCAAGCTTGATTTCAAAACAATAGAATAAAGATTCAAATGAGTAAAGAGATAAATGTTTTTTGGGTAGGTCTAATACTAGTATTCAGGTATAGAAATACTGCAGAAACTGAATAAAGCTATTAAATGTAAAATAACACTGGTAAGGTCTTTTAGTGCTGTATAAATTAAATACATAGGCTATTAATCCTTACAATTAAAGCTTTGTTTTGTTGTTTTACCAACATTAATGACAGACAAATATTAGGCTGCTGTCACTTTAAGAGCTAGTGCACAGTTCCAGTAAACTGTTACACATGTTTAAGACATAACCGACTGGGTTTATGAGGATACTCGCCAAGACCGGAATTTTGACATTATTTTGTGTGTTTTTGACCACTATTGACCAGCGCTATAATGCACAAAAAATAACTGTTTTATGCTCTTTTTGTGATATGACTAGGGGTGTGCACGAATAGTCTAATATTCAATCTGTAATTAATATTCGAAAAATAAAAAATAAACAATTCAAATTTTACTATAGCCCGTTTCCACCGAAATTACCCGGAACAATTTGGCCCCCAGACCTGCTGCTTTTCCCACTGGATTTCGTCCTCCGTAAATACACTTAATAAAGCCTGAAACTCGTCGTCGGTCCATTGCTTGTATTTTTTAAACTCCATTGTTGATTTGAATAGCAAACAACTCTTAGTACACGCACCGCAACAGACTTTTAGGTTGAAATAAAATGCTGCGTGAGCTCAACCAATTAGCATGTTCAGTGCACAACTCCCACCCCCCAACAGTTCCGGAAACTTTATTACCCGGAAATTTATTTAGACCCTGTGGTCGAAACAAACCGAGTACCATCCCAAAGTCCCTAGTTCCTGGGGAAAGTTCCCACGGTGGAAACGCGGCTTATGTTGCTTTGCTGGCCGTAAATGCAGTGAATCCATGATAAATCCCACTAAAACTCGCAGATATAACTAGGGGCTGTGGAGCGTGTAAATAAGTTGATTCTATTGTTGATTGCATGTTATGCTGTTAGAATCGTAACACTTGTTTTTGGAAATGTATGCAAATGAGCGTATATTTAAGTATATAAGGCCTAATTTGCATATTAAAACATTAATTTACAAAAAAACTTGTAATACATTTTTTCTTATGTTTATGCCATAGGACTTAACACCGTTATCTTTGTGCAATATCTGTCATTTTCTCTCCTTAGAATATCATCATCCTCATGATATTGTTTATCTCAACATGAAAATGTGAAACAATACAGACACGATAACCACATACCGACTCAAGAGTTTATTATGTACGTTCTGCACGATAACTTAACCGCTCAAGCTGCTTAAGCTTATAATGCTTTTGTTCTTTAGGCCTATATTTTTATTTACACATATTGTTTAATGTTTTAAATGGAAAGAAAACCATAGGATATAACGTAAGCTTGTTGTGTATATTGCCTAATTGTAAGCTAGTTCAGAAATGTGACAAAATCTCAAAATAACATCATTTAAATATTAGAATATGAGTTTTTTTATGAGCCCAAATATTCAAATACAATAAGATGCGGCTTTACTGTATGCACATAGAGAAAACATCACTCAGAGCGCGCGTGAGTACTGAATGTTTACATTCGTAAGACTTAAAAAGACGTGCAAATGATATTCTTTAGTGACGATGCAACACTGGCCCCTGAATCGCTAGAGTCTGGTTTGCACCACGCTTGACGCTTCCCTTGTGCAGATGCACTGTGGTGATGATGTTTAGTGCATTTTGAGAGAGAGGGAGAAAGAGAGAAGATGCAGCAACGCTGAATCATTCATGCTATCTGTGTGTCTTGCAGAAAGATTTAAAATGATTTTATAATCTGTGTGGATTAATTTACTCATACAACCTACATGCTAAAGTGAACAAATGTTTGCAGGAATGTCTCACATAAGCACGAGAACTGCTGGAATTAATAAAATTATGAGAAGTTCGAGCCCTGTATGTCTAAGAAGCTTACAAGTCTGTCAGATTTAAAAAGGAGTGCGTTTATAATCATCAAAAACATTAAGAGAGAAGATTTCCTGCCGTTCTGATGAGACGAAGCCAACTTTGAACACCCAAATGTGACTGGAAACTAGTTTCCAAACTAAACTGGAAGCTAATTATAACACCTTGCCAGTTAAAATACAGCATTCTCTCATTCCTATGTACTTTCGTTCTGCTGTGAAGTAATGCTTGCTTACATTAGTTTTTAACGGGTAAAATACTTTGCATTTGTATCTGATTGTGAAAGCGTCCTATTGCATGTGCTTGAGTTACAACACATCCAGAAAAGCAATCAACCAGAGCTCTTGGGTTTCAAAACTGCATCTCCTCTTCAAATAGTGCTCGGCATTTGTGTTAAAGACTTCAACTTTCAATAAAAAAATGCATATTAAATTACAATAAGAACAAAACAGGGCATCAAATATACACTCGTCAAGCTGCAAATATGTTTTAATAAAGGAATATTTGCATGTACACATCCACACATGCATTACCAAAACACACACTCACTATTGCTACAAACATAAAAAAGGCTTTCCGCACCTTTCCGGGTATTCTCGGTCACATCCACCCCAAACTGAATGATATCACCGGAGAGCACCTCACAGGGAGGGCTCTCCTCTGACCCCCGGCTCAGACGCTGGCTGTTGATGAAGGTGCCATTGCTGCTTTTGGTGTCCTGGAGATAGAACTGTAAACAGAGATGAAAAGATTACAGATCATGCGTCAAATACAGCATTACACTGAAGTGTGCAGAACAAATGCGCTAGCCGAAAGGGAGCGATGGCTAAAAAGAGGAAGTACTTTATAAAGGTCGGCAGGTTCATTGTTACAATACAGATTAAAACACATTTTTAAGGCA
Source organism: Gobiocypris rarus (assembly GCA_023029165.1). Classification (NCBI taxonomy): domain Eukaryota; kingdom Metazoa; phylum Chordata; class Actinopteri; order Cypriniformes; family Gobionidae; genus Gobiocypris; species Gobiocypris rarus. The sequence continues at coordinate 4,151,614 of CM040931.1, read as the reverse complement.
GTAGTAAAAACCTAATAAATGTAACTTAACTAGATGGGTAAAATTATACACATATCACCCCCCCAGTTTAAAGTTATCTTAGGTAATTGAAATAAATCTGAAATAAAATAAATATTAGATGAAAAACACTTAAAAACTGAAATAGAAATTAAAGGATTAGTTCACTTTTAAATAAACTTTTGCAGATAATTTCCTCACCCCAATGTCATCCAAGATGTCCATGTCTTTCTTTCTTCAGTCAAACATAAATGAAGGTTTTTGATGCAAACGTTCCAGGATTTTTCTCCTTATAATAGACTCAATGGAGCCCAAACGGGTCACGGTCCGAATGACAGTTTCAGTGCAGCTTCAAAGGGCTTTAAATCACACCAGACGATACCAGACAATGAATAATGGTCTTATCTAACGAAACCATCGGTCATTTAAAAAAAAAGTGAAAAGTTTAAGTTTTATAAGCACAAATGTTGGCCTTGCTCCATTCTGTGATATGTGTACGTGACGACACGTGATACACAGTTACGTTGAAAAGGTCACGCCTATCATAGGCGGAAATACTGAGTCTGTGTTGAACGTGCAAATACTCAGTCAAACGGCGTTTACAAAAAAGGGAGTTAAAAGGTAAAACAACAATGACGATTTTGAATCCTCCTTCCGCTCATTTGAAAACACTGACTCGGTACTTCCGCCTATGATAGGCGTGACCTTTTCAACTTAACTGCGTATCACGTGACGTCACGTACACATATCACAGAATGGAGCAAGGCAATCATTTGTGCTCATAAAACTTAAACTTTAGATTTTTTTTTTAAAATGACCGATGGTTTCGTTAGATAAGACCCTTATTCATCGTCTGGTGTGGTTTAAAGCCCTTTGAAGCTGCACTGAATCTGTCATTCGGACCTTGAACAGTTTGGGCTCCATTGAGTCTATTCTATGGATAAATATCCTGGAATGTTTGCATCAAAAACCTTAATTTATTTTCGACTGAAGAAAGAAAGACATGGACATCTTGGATGATATTGGGGTGAGGAAATCTCTAAAGACATACCCGAATGTGTTTACCTGAATACTCGCCAGGACCTGCAATTTTACATTTGATCATTCAAACCCATTAACCTGCAAAACTGACGTCGCGATCACGTGAAAGGCGTTTTTAGACATAGGGCTTATCCAACTTCTTTCCTACATTTAGATATGTGGGCAAATGCATTTTTTGTCTCAGTGCATGCATTGTTTTAGTTTGGCAGGGTCGCCGCTAGCTTAGCTTAGCATAATAAATGGAATCCTATGTTGCCAGATAGCATTTCCCGAGTAAAAGTGATAAAAACATTTTTTTTAAAACTAGACTAGGTGACTAGGCGCTTTCCTAGGCATATATTAACTTGGGACTATATTATGAGGAAGCACAGGCGAAGCACTGCTACTTGGGCACAGAGATATCACGCAACACATGCACAACATATGCCGGTATGTTGACGGAAGTTTGGGGATTTCATATGTTGCCTGATATCTCTGCGCCCAAGTAGCAGTGCTTCGCCTTTGCTTCCAATTGCGACAGGCCTAGTATAATGCATGTGTTTTTTTGCTGATTTAAAACAATCAAAACACTATTTAAAATAAAAACTAATATCAGTGACAAATATCAGTATCAGACAATAATTGTTATATCGGAGCATCCCTATTTGAAAGAAAAACTAATAATGCCAAAAGCACAATAAACAATAAAACAAATTTAAATGAAATACAAAATTCTAAATATTAATAAATAAATACTATAATAACATATAAATCATACTAAAATACCACTATATAACCCACCTGACAAATATAACTGCTTACTACTGTGATCAAAGTTGACCCAAAGGCAATCAAAAGTAACCTCTACACATGAGTTACACATTTGCTTTGGTGGTTGAAAATAGCCAATAATGTCCTTAAGTGCTGACCAGGCAAGCACTTATTTACTCGTTCAACATCCCTGATCGGCTACATGCATACTAAAAACAACCATCGAGGGCACTGGAGACCTGGCTTTGAGCCCATCATTTTTTTCACCAGAGTAATTGTTTCGTGTACTTTGTTCAACTCCATTTAATATGGATTTCTTCATTCAGCTGGATGAATAGATTCACTGTCAAGCATGACTACATTAAGAGTGACATTCATTCCCACCCACCCTATAGCTTCCCACATCATGTGACACTATGTGGGCATCACTGTTAACAGGTTCATCAGGTTAAGCCACAGGGTGAATGCGGTCTCCTTCAATACAATGAGATCAAGGTTGTGCTTTATGAGGACGCAGAACATTTTCACCCTCTAACAGAGTGTCTAACGTTTAACTAGCTTCACATCAGGCTACTGACTGGCTGTATGATTGAGTCAAGCGGTATCTCATCCTCCATCATAACAGGAGTTAAAATGTGATATGTGTGTGTCTTACGTGTGGATTGGCATGGAGACCACATGACATCGGTGCATCTGTTCATAAGCAACCAGCTCATTTAGAGAAAACACTGATTAGCTCTCATGTGCATACAGAATCAGGCGGTTATGATTCAGAAATGCGTTATACTTTATAAATACAAATACTTTAAGAAAGCCAGGCAACCGCAACTTAATGCATGCCGAAGCATAATCTGTGATCTGGATGCCATATACGGTCCTTCAACTTTGCATAGTGACTTTAAACACCCATAACCAGTACGTGTACAAGCAAATGAGAAGGAATGGAGAAGCACAAATGACACAGCATATTCCCTCGTATTTCCTCTTGCTAACTGAATTCTGAGGTTATTGTGGTCGCAGGACTCTACACACACATTTGACATTTGTTCAGCTTTCTAAAGATCATAGATCATAACCTAACAATGCAACTGAAAAACAAAATAAAGAAGAGGTAAATGAAACATGACAACAAACACAAACAGAAACACAAGGTTAGTATATTTCCGTAAATCTGACAGGCAGGCCCGAACATCTGATAAATTATTATAATTATACTTCAATTATATATTAACAAACAATTTTTTTGATAAATTAATTAATAAACATTTAAATACAGGAAATATCAAAACAACTTTTAAACAACAAATTTTAAATATTTAACAACACATTTGCAGGTTCTGTCAATGTAATGACAATCTGGGTTTGCGGAATATTCATTGGTTTAAAATCGGTCCAATAATTAAATAAAACAAATACTTGCGCTCGTGCAGACGTGTCGAGAATAAACAAGGCTTGAGGGTGAAGGCGAGAGAGAGTGAGGTCTGCCGTCTTGGCCATTAGTTGATGTACCAGGGCTCTAGAGTGCGACTAATTTGGTCTCAAAGGTTGCACCGGGGCACCTAACGTCATTCCATTCGCTCATCTGCCTCACCTAACGTCAAGCGTTTTTTCCCTTGAACCGAACTCACACACTCATGGTTGGATCATGTCGTGGTCTAAACCAATCAGAGACAGAGAAGGGGCGGGACTTTGCCTCTGATTGGCTGTGGTCGAGACTCCAGATATTCCTGCTCCGTGCTGTGTGTTTTGAAATATACAATATTTACAATATCCCTCAGAAACATTACCACATAATTAAGACAATTGTCAAAGCGGGATATTTGGCAGAGGATATAAAAAATAAAAAGAAATCCGTATTTTTATTTATCCGGATTTGTATTTCATTGTTTTTTATTTCATTTTATTTTTAAAATTAATTTAACACTTTTTTAAAACTGTAGTTTAAAATAGTAGTCTAATCATTGTCAAAGCATTGTTTTCCTTGATTTCAATTCCTTTGTAACTGCATATATTGTGTTGTCATTTACATACTATATGTATATGAAGTGTGATACAAAGGTGACCTTTAAATTGGTGTTTAAGGCCTGGGACATTTTTGGCTGGACCTAAATAAAAAAGTTTGGCGCACAAGTGCAACCAAGGCAAAAAGTTAGTCTGGAGCCCTGTTTACTTGTTTTTGTGTAGGTAATACGTTGTCAAATATGTTTAAACTTAAATAGACTACCTATACAAGTAGTTATGTCTGTCCTGTTATTGATGTAATGCACGCCGGATATACTCGGGAGTCTGTACTACCGGTACTACAGAAATGCTGGTATCTAGGGCTGTAATCTCCCAGTCGATTAGTCAATTCTTAGTCGATACGTTCTGGCTCGACCAAAATTCAGATTGGTCGATTTTTTCCTGCGTTCATTTAAGTCATTTTCATTATTAATGCCCGAGCAGCCATGTGAATTACTTCTGGTTATATTGAATTAGTGATTTAAAAGCCCAGTCGGTGATACCGGTATTACCGGTGATTAGCCAGTGGGAAAATTTCCTCACCGTCACATCCTATTGACAACATTGTAGGCTACTATATTTTCGGAAATATGATATGCTTAGGTGCATGTGATGCAACGCTGTCAGAGCCGACAGACTCGTGTGTCAGACTCATTTCAGTGCAAAATAATCAGGTCAAAAACCATTTAATATACTGCAAATTGCCAACTATTTTTTTATGTTTATTTATTATTCATTTAGGCAGACAACAAGGCTACCAAGTACTGCGCACAGTGCACAGCTAATTAATTAAAAGTTGTTATTTTTTCATGACATCATTTTTAGTAGATTTTAGTCGAAAATTTCAGGACTTTATTCGACCAAGATTTTCTTTGGTTGATTACAGCCCTACTGGTGTCGTCACATTTTTAAAATTTCAGTACCGACTTGGTGCCGAATTAACGGTACTTGTGACATCCCTAGTTATTATCACAGTTGAAAACCAAAAGAGTCCCTCTTCATCTTAAAATGTTGTGTAATTGCGCTTTTCCGTGTGATAATGCTGTCCCAATGAAGCCTTGATTCCTGTTCTAGCAGCATTATAACATATACTGCCGGTTTCACAGACACGTCTTAAGATAGTCCCAGACTAAAATGCATGTTTGAGCTGTTTTAAATGAAAGAAACTTGCAATGAAATATCTTAAAATATGTCAGTGCCAGTGTTTTGTCTCAAGATGCACACCAGTAATGTTTTTTTTCTACGGCACATTTATAAAGGGTACTTAAATGCCCTAATTGAACTAAGGTCTAATCCTGGCTTAATCTAAACTCTGTCTGTGAAACCGGGCCATAGTGTTTGCATGTCTTGACACAGTTAACCTCTAGCGCTGGGAGATCCAGAGAGAGTGCAGTATTAATACGAATGTAGTATGTAATTTACCAGTGGGAATGACGGCTTCATTCGATAGTGTTTGGATGTGTCTTGACGGTTACAAATAAAGCCATAATCTCATGGTGTGAACTTGTCAATCCTTGGTGGATGATGCAGAGGAAACAATAAGAAGACAGTTGTACTTGCATGCGACTTGTGTGAACACATTTGGGTACGCTTTGAAAGGTTGTGCGCTTTGTGAAAGCGAACCGAACCAAGAAGAACATTGGCACAAATTGAGTCCCTGTTTTGGAACAAAACAAACAATCTATAGGTGTAAAATTAAAATATATAATTATAATAATTTTACACTACAATTTAAAGCACTATCAGACAACATTGCGCACTGAAGATGTTACAATAAATCTCTAATCTCTAATTTTTTTCACCCAGCCTTACTAGTTACTGTAAAATACTTGATGTGCCATACTTAAGCTGTAATTATAAAGTCAAGTGGTAGCAGTTTGAGGAGGAACTTCAGCTTCCCTTCATTTATCAACAGCTGGTGTGTTAAATATTCATTAAATATACTGGGACACCATACGCAAAGCACCTGCATCTGTCACAGCGACTGTCAAGTGGCTACTGCACAGGGGGTGAGTGAAATAAAGTGAGATAGTGCGAGGGAAGAGAGCAAGAGAGAGGGCTCATTTTTATGTAAGGGATTCGCCCCCACATCCCGTCGCCAAAGAGCACATTAGCATTCCAAAAGAGACTCGACGCTGCCACCAGCCTTCGGTCTCTGACGGCCTCAACACAAATCTGATTTGAATCTTATTCAGCACATCTCAAGCAGGTGCCAGTATTCCTGAGAACAGTGGGAAGGTCATCATTTATCCTATAAGAAATCTCCTTACACTCCACCTAACTATTATCAAATGGGAGTCCTTGTGCTGCAGACTGGAACTATTTTGAGCGCAGGTTTAATATAAGCTCTACAGAAAGGCACTATTACCCTGTGCAAACAAGTGCAGAGAAGATTTGTGCAATTAACACTTCCAAGACTGATAATTAAAAGGAAAGGGGGATCATGGGAAGGAAGGAGGTGGATCATCAACTTTAGTTCTGCTGGTAGAATGGTTTCAAGACATTTTACTCTAAATGGATGGTTTTGCCAACTCAAGGCAACTAATCTACAAAATATGAATGTAACATGAAATGTTAAACATTAAAATGAGTTAATATTTGCTTTAAAATGTGATAAAACGATTTCTTAATTGCTTAACACAAAGTTCCTTAACACAAGGAATTACTCAAGTCAACAGGTGTCAGGCGTTGACATTGAACATTTGTAGGGCCTAAATATAACAGTTGCACACTGATCTAGCCTTGAATCTCCAAACATTGCAATCTCCAAGCATATAGTTTCATACTGTATTGTTGTGCCATTTAGGCCTGTCACAATAACTACTTTGTTTCGCGATATATCATCCCATAAATAATTGCGATAAACAACATTATTGTCATTTTAAGACTATTTTATGCCACTGAATATATAATCCTAGAATAACAGCATAATAATGAAAGTAAACCTACACACTTTCAAATGACAACCTTTTAATTCTTTAGATCATGGAAATGAATGGTAAAAAAATATATCCTAAATAAAAAACAAAAAATTGTATTAAATAGTAAATAACCATTTTCCCTTGTGAAACGGCTTTAACACTCGTCGTTCTGCGTTGACATTTATATGTGCACCGGAACAGGGGATTGCGACTTTGAAATCGAGTCCATTTGGGCTTATTCTTCCAAACTGTCAGTAGTTGTCAGGAAAACACTATAACGCCTCAAATGGTGCCTTTTTTCCCGTCGATAACCGCTCTGTGTATGAAGGAACTGCATGAGAACCACTTTTACCTCCGTCACAGAAAACATACAAGATGACAGAACAGTCGAGTAAAATGTTGGTGACATTCCAACCCTCTACGCACACCGTGGCAATATAATCGCCATTGGCTAGTACATTTTTTAGTTTACTCGCCAGACTGATATACTGTTTTATTTATATTAGTGCTGTCAAATCGATTTATCGTCATTAACCACATCCAGAATAAAAGTTTGTGTTTACATAATATTTGTGTATAGTGTGTGTGTAATTATTATGTGTATATAAATACACACACATTAAAGAAATATTTTATATATATTTATATATAATATAAATATAAATATATACACTATATACATGCAAACATTTCTTAAATATATACATGTGTGCGTATTTATATATACATAATAATTATACACAGTACACACACGTATGAATGCATGTTTGATATTTTAAATGAACGACTGCTGGTGGTGCTTAAGATGTTATCATTTAGTGTGTCTGTAAAAAAATATATAATAGATTGAGTTGCTGGGTTCATGAATATTAATCACGTTGTCAGCATTGCTCAAACTGATTTGCTGAAATGAAAAGAGTGAAGATAATAGATGAGCACCAGCCAATGATATTGCCGTTTGCGCATTAGTCCCGCCCCACAACCGCATAGCTTTTTCTTCTTTAAAGCTGAATAATTCCAAATAAACTCAAAAAATACAACAAAGAATATTGTTTATATGTAGCGCATCAATTCTGTGTGGTATGTAAGACTCTCTCTCTCTTTGTGTGTGTGTGTGTGTGTGTGTGTGTGTGTGTGGGCATGTTTTTGTGAAATATCAGGACACAAATGTGTAAAATGACATGGGTATGACACAGGTATTACAGGAGAGGGTGAAATATGAGGACGTTCCCCATGTCCTTTTCAAAATGCTTATAAATCACACAGGATGAGGTTTTTTTCACAGAAATTAAACTGCAGTCTCCTGTGATGGGTAGGTTTAGGCAGGGGCAGTGTGTGTGTGTGTGTGTGTGTGTGTGTGTGTGTGTGTGTGTGTGTGTGTGTGATGGGTAGGTTTAGGGGCAGGGGCAGTGTGTGTGTGTGTGTGTGTGTGTGATGGGTAGGTTTAGGGGCAGTGTGTGTGTGTGTGTGTGTGTGTGATGGGTAGGTTTAGGGGCAGGGGCAGTGTAGGGGATAGAAAATACGGTTTGTACAGTATAAAATGCATTACGCCTATGGAATGTCCCCACATTTCACAAAAACAAACGTGTGTGTGTGTGTGTGTGTGTGTGTATGAGAGAGAGAAACCGCTCCTCAAAGCGGCAGCGAGTTGTGCGCCTTCACAGTAGAGTTTACAGTACGTCAAATAAAGGTGCGCACGCATCCGTTGAGCTGAACTGAAATAGACAGATCGCTTGACGGAGAGTGAAACTGTTTCTCTGAGTGTTCAGCGAGTGAAAATATATCTATGTAAAACATATTCTTAGCCTCTAACACACACACTGGCGAGAAAAATCTAAGCATTTATTAGCCAATGGCTAATGATAGATATTGTTTAGTCGCCCAGAGTGAAATATACTCGCATATGCGAGTGTTTTACTTGCATTGTAGAGGGTTGCATTCATTATCATGTAAACATTATGGGCGATATATTGCATGACAAAAAATTATTAACGGCTATGTACATACATTGTGCGTTATATATCGATATATTGATTTTTGCATCCACGACCATCACCTCATATTGCAGCATGATAATGCACAGCCCCATGTTGCAAGGATCTGTACATAATTCCTGGAAGCTTAAAACATCCCAGTTCTTGCATGGCCAGCATACTCAACGGACAAGTCACCCATTGAGCATGTTTTGGATGCTCTGGAATGGCGTATACGACAACGCACTCTACGTGAAGGAGATGTGTTGCACTGCGTGAGGCAAATTGTGGCCACACCAGATGCTGACTGGTTTTTGGAATATCGAAATATCAATATATCGTTAACAGTATGTTAACGTTTATGTCTGGCACATGTTGTCTGTGCAAGCTAATTTTTATTATAAGGCGATTCAGTGAAATCCATTACTTCACTTTTCTACTCAAAATAGTACAAAAGCTCAACATCATACTGTCTGTGTTGGTCTCCCTTTGACATATCAGCCAAAAGCCACAAGATTTATTCCTTGAGAACAGCTCTCAGAGCCAGCAAAGAGATTTTGAACAAATGCAGAGTTCAAGCTTCAAAAGCAAGTCTACACTTAAATCATTCCTACCTGAAAAGAGCTCCATCCAGGGATGGAAAACAAACAGCCCGGCTGAGGAAATTAACATTGATCGGTACAGCCTGTGTAAAGCAGGTCAACTACAGCGAAGACACTAACCCGGTAAGCTTGGCTGCTAATAAGCAGGTCAGGCAATAAAGCAACCTTAACCTTAATCCTCAAGAGTTCTTTAGAAGAACCAGGCAAATTGATAAGAACCCGGAAAGCTTAAATCTTCTCATTCAAGCTGGAAAGGTGATGCATGTAAACACTATTTTAACACAGAAAACAAATGGAAAATTGCTTGCAAATAAAAATGTAGTAGGCATTATTTAATGACCTGAATGAAAACTACTGCAGCAAAAACATCATTACTATAAACAGATAGAGACAAACTATTCTGAACATTCGATCAGACCCAGTGGAGATTTACAATTCACTACCAGAGCAGAATGTCGGCTGAACGGTGAGGATGATAGTCGGGGCGGTAGATAGTCGGTTCAGCCCCATTCTGCATCGGATTATCAGTGAATCCCAGAGGTAGACGATGAAAGTTTGTAAAACTATCCGGTGTAAAGACACTGCAGAGGCAGGTGTTGGTGGTGATCGTCAGCACTCCATCAAGGTAGCTGTTCACAAAATGAATCCACCTCTTCTTGAGATCGTCTTTTTTTTGTTGTGAAAAACTTCTTAACGGTCTACCTTCTGAATTCAGTACAACATAGTTCACAGTCTTTGTAATGTGTTTCATCAATACATTTCTAATGTGTTTAGAAACAAATCTCAGAATTGCCTTTACAGGGACTTTAAGGTTTTTACCTTTTGAAAAAATGACCATATATTGACAAATCAGAACGAAAAGAACATTTCATGTTTATTAATTTTAGTCCATTTTACTCTACAATAATATTTTTTGTGCAATTTGTAAAATACTCAAACTGTAACAGTAAAGACATAAAAAAAAAACATTTAAGTTATTAAATTATAAGATATGGCAATGTCATATTCACACTATATGTTAACACATTCTGACTAAATAGATTAAAATTACCTGTGCATTACCAAAAAAACTCTATATTATGTTACATTTAATATTTATATATATATATGCTTTTTTAAAACATCACTGCAGTGTTTTTATTTACATCATGTTTGTTGACAACACATTTTAAATAAAATATAGTTTATCTTTACGTACATTTTATTTCATCATCATTATTGTTGACAAATTTAAGATTAACACTGCTATGCACCTACATAGTTAAGAGAACTCAAATCTGCAATGCTTTTACAAAGGCAATACACACTCATCCTGCAAAAACACCCATTAAAAAAACTATTATGATTCATCAGACAATAATTAATATCAACTTCACATCAAAAACCCTGGCCAATTATTTTGTGTTTCCTAAAGCCTGGAGTTTCCTAAAGCCTATTGGAAACCTCTAAGAACTTAATAAAAACCAAGGCCAAAATATTCCACTAAAATATTCTATCATTAGCTTCTCAAAACATGCACACCGCAGGGAAGGCGCCTGTGTGGATGCCCTTTAAATTTAATTGCTAGTAGTGAATTATAGAAAATAAAAGAATTGACGTTTCTCTCTGAACGGATGGAAATTACATTTACATTTCTACCCCAAACATCATAAGCACTTTCTCATAAGACTCAAGAATACATACTACAAGTTTTAAAATAATAAAATGATAGTAAGTGCTTCTGTTGATGGTTGTGGATTAGTTTAAGTGCTTGCAGAAGAGGTGGAGATTCAGCTGTTTCTTTACAGTCTCAGCAGATTGGGTGGAGGTTTGCAGCTCAATCCACCAGAGAGAAGCGGAGAGGGTGAAGGATTTGGAAAGCGACTTTCTACAAACTTATACACTGGTGCTTATAATAGCCATTCATTCATTAAAGTGGACATATCATCAAATATCCACGTTTAAGTTCTATAATCAGGTCCCCGGTGCATTTACCAACCCAGAAAATGTGAAAATGGACAACCCACTAACTTTGTTTGGTCTTTTTCTGCAAGCATTAGAAAAAATTAGCTGCTCCAATTTCTCTCCCCTTCTGATGTAGGAAGGGGATCTATTATAGTTAGTTGTAATGAGTGTTTTGTATAATTTGCTGTGTTCATAGATAAGACTTTAATGTGCATTTATTGTACTGTGGTTTATTCAGTTCTTACAGTGATTTTCTGGAGGGAAAACATACGCTTCATCTTTTCTTCATAAAACTCATCAGTAAAGGTTTGGCCATCTTTCGGACAGGATCCGCTACAACATGCTTGTACTAAAAGTGGATAAAAGCAAGATGGCAACATAAGTTAAAACTGGAATTACTAAACTTTACCTGTTCTGATATTCTCTGGCTCTGTAGGCATTAGGGCTGTCACTTTTTATTCGAATATGACGTGAAATACCCGTAATCGAACTATAAATAAACTATCCAGTTTTTAAAGTGCCATGTTGCGAATTTTTTACAGTCTATGATTAGACCGTTTGTTTTTTTATTTTATTGTTTACCATCTCATCCAATAGAGGGCGCTCTAAACATATTGTAGCGTAGGCCCATGACCAAATCAAGCGATTAATAGCCAGTCTGTTTTGAAAATGGAAGATAACTCTCAGAACGGCCAGCCTGAGCGGACAATTCACCCTTTGCAGCGAGTTTGATTGACAGTAGATCTGAGCAATCAAATCACCGAATTTGCCGTTTTGTCCGACAAAGCAGTCAGGAGATTAACGTTGGTGGAGTTGAACTTGAAAAACGGTGTGTACTGACGTCTTTCCCAGGTTGAAACAACATTTCTTTTAGTGTTTATTCATGTTTATTTGATGCTTATCAATGAACTAGAAGGAAGAGATGATCGGTTCACGAGCAGCTTTAACTGAGGCGTTACAGTGATCAAGACACATTAAAGAGCTACAAAACGGTATTTATTCACATTACTTTAAAAAAATGACAATTTGAAAGTTGAGACTTTGTTTCATATCAAAAGTAACTTACTGTCCTGTCTGTCGGTGTGTTGACAGTGTCCTCTTTGCTCCGCAATGTACTTTCTCCACATGAGAACGTGTGTGCTGTGAGAGCGCCACTACATGCCAGACATAGCAACAGTAACTAAAGGGGGCGGGTCTTTGCGAACGGTAGATATTCGAATATATTCGAATACATTGCTTGATATTTGATATCAGTTCTAATTAGTTTTTCTCAAAAATGACAGCCCTAGTAGGCATTATTGTCCAGTTCGAAATGAAAATTTTTCATTTCTGTTGTTGTTGCATGAACTATTAAAGCTCCACCCTCTTATTTAAAGAACAGGCAGGGAGCACCAGCTCATTTGCATTTAAAGGGACATTCACAAAAAGAGCTACATTTTAACATAAAACCTGATATGTGGGTATTTTGAGCTAAAACTTCACATACACACACTGGGGACATCAGAGATGTATTGTACATCTTGTAAAAAGAGGTGGGGGGTGGACTCATCAATATTTTGAATTTGGACTGCAGTTCCCATTTCAACAGCTAGCTGTCAATATTACAAACTGCACCTTTACATTTGTTCAGCAAAAGGCAGTGTTAACCATAAGATGCGGAGAGAAGGGCTTGATCCTTGTGGCAGATATATACCCTGCACATAATACAAGTTGAAAATGGGATTGATGTAAAAGCTACAAAGGAAACCAATGAAAGTGTTTACATTAACTTATAAACCAAAAGAAGAACGTAGTGAATTTAGTGATGGCTAGCAAAGGGTTTGGACGAAAACATGAGGATTTGTAGTCAAGTCAAGTGTAGTATCTTAAAACAGGGCTTGATGTATGTTTGAAATATAATTCATAGAATAAGCGCCCAATCTGCATACCAACAAATGTGGATTAAAGAGCTGTAAAAGTATGAGAGGGCTTTGTGTGGTGTCGAAAACTTCACGTTTAAGAGATTATGACATCATGGATTTACATAGATAACGTATAATCCAATTAAGATGATGTTATTAATTGTGTTGACAAGATCTCATTAGAACACAGCTCTCACACAAGAGTCCTTTTCCAGATAGAGACCTATGATTTGTTCGGTGTGCAAATTGAACCATTACTGTTTCTTCAAAGTAGTCTGAATTATTAGAAAACATTGCTGAATGATACCACATCAAGTAGTCATGTCACCGCAACAAATTAATATTTGTGACCAAAATCCACCACTGTAAATAAGCTAGTTTACCATTTAAACTATAAGTGTCATAACAGAATGTGCTGAGGATGTACTTTCCACCTCAAGACATACACTATATTGCCAAAAATATTGGGACATCCCTCCAAATCATTGAATTCCGGTGTACCAATCACTTCTATGGCTACAGGTGAACTCAAGCGTGGTACCGGGATAGGTTGCCACCTGTCCAAAAAGTCCATCCGAGAAATTTCCTCACTACTAAATATTCCACGCTCAACTGTTAGTGGTATTATAAAGTGGAAGCAATTGGAAACAACAGCAACTCAGCCATGAAGTGATAGGCCATGTAAAATCACAGAGTGGGGACAGCGCATGCTGAGGGACACAGTGCACAGAAGTCACCAACATTCTACAGACCTCCAAACTTCTGTGGCCTTCAGATGAGCTCAAGAACAGTGCGTAGAGAGCTTCATGGAATGGGTTTCCATGGCCGAGCAGCTCATCCAAGCCTTATATCACCAAGAGCAATGCAAAGTCTGGGATGCATTGGGGTTAAGCACGCCACCACTGGACTCTAGAGCAGTGGAGACGTGTTCTCTGGAGTGACCAATCATGCTTCTCTCTCTGCCAATCCCATGGATGAGTCTGGGTTTGGGGATTGCCAGGAGAACGGGACTTGCCTGACTGCATTGTGCCAAGTGTAAAGTTTGGTGGAGGGGGAATTATGGTGTGGGGTTGTGTTTCAGGGGTTGGCCTTGGGGGTGGCCCCTTCCTGTCCCAACGTGACTGCGCACTAGTGCACAAAGCGTTGGTTCATAAAGACATGGATGAGCGAGTTTGGTGTGGAGAAACTTGACTGGCCTGCACAGAGTCCTGACCTCAACCCGATAGAACACCTTTGGGATTAATTAGAACGGAGACTGCAAACTGGGCCTTCTCCTCCAACATCAGTGCCTGACCTCACAAATGCGCTTCTAGAAGAATGGTCAAAAATTCCCATAAACAATAAACCTTGTGGAAAGCCTTCCCAGAAGAGTTGAAGCTGTTAAAGCTGCAAAGGGTGGGCAAACTCCACATTAAATCCCAAGAATGATTATTGTTTATGTGCATGTAAAGGCAGGGATCCCAAAACTTTTTGCAATATAGCGTACCATGTTATAACATCAGTATTTTCTGACATAGCTGCAGGAGCGCTGATGAGAAGTGAGACAGCTTTTTCAGCTGCTCAAGATCTAGGGTGTGGGTCGGCCCATGGGGCACTGGTTGAGTTCATATTAGGAAGGAGGGGGCTCCGATAGCTAAAATCAGCTGCTAGCCAGTTGTCCCCGACTTGGTGCTGCCCATAATAACAACAGACTGGAAAAAACGGGGTGCAAATGGCATCAGACTATTTTAAGACTCGACAACAGAACTCACACTTTGACAGAAAATATGCAACTGCCTGCAGCTAAAAATGCTAAAGGCACATGAGCGACTACAGAGATGATCAGCAACACACAGACTAATGGTGAGAAACACAATTTAATGAAACCTTAAGAGACTTAAGATCAACCATCAATAAATATATCAGCTACACATACAAAAACAGCAGAATTTACTTATTAGTAAATTAGCTATATGACATAATTCATATGTGCAACCAATATAGGATCAATAAAATTAATAATGTCTAGTTAGCATAAATTAAAATGACTTTTTCCAAGCAATGAATAATTTATCAGTGATGTTAGAGCCACATCAAATGGATGAACTCTACTCTGCTGTTCCCATGGCATCAGATAAAGTCAGATTTGAAACCGACAAATAGGGACAACCAAATAAATGTAAAAAAAAACATTTAAATTCCCAATAAGACTAGCTGATATTTATAGAGTTGCCAGGTAGAACTGAAGTATTTCAAAAGGCTCTTTTTATTATTTATATTTTGAGCAGATGGTAATATTTACATTTGGATTCTGGTATTTATATAAGGATACTAAGGATCACCTAAAACTAATAAACCTAGTGATACCAATAACCAGATAACAGACAGCCATGACCTCATATAACTATCCATAGCGATCTACACTCAACTCTTGCACAGTTGCAAGTCATGATGGCGATGTATGTTTGGTGGTATCCTCGTTACAAATTCATTTTACATGTTCAAATGGATCTAGCACATGGCTCTCAATCAAGTATTTAGACGTGGTCTTTTCAAGTAAATGCTACTGGTTGTTCAAGATGAATATTTAAACTTTACTCCTCTCAATCAGTTTGGGAGTCGAACATGTGTAAGTGAAGCAAAATTCCCATCATTAGCATTATTATAGAAATGATAGTGGGAAGGTTATATTTATATATAGCACAGGAATATTAAATCAGGTTTATATCATTTATGTGTCCTGCAGTAAATTAATTATGCTTAATAATTACTGATCCAAAAGTGACCAAATTAACATATATGGAGTAAATATAAGTGTTGTTTCTTTGCAGAAGGAAACATTTAATTTTTGTCAGATTACTTGTACAAAATACACTAAATAGGAACAAGCCAGAAAACGAAGGACATCTGATGAAACGGAGATTCGGGTCTTAAGAGATTCCATTAGAAGTACAGAAGGACACAAACTACTCAAATCTTATTCTACATTCAATGTATCCATGCAAAGAGCAACACTGTACATTAGGGCTTAAAAAAAATCAGTAATTTTTTACTGAATATAATAACTGATTCATTGATCAGTCTGAAAATTAAAACCAGTGTTATTTTAATATCATTAGCCCTATTCGGACGGTAATAGTTTTTCACGTGGAAGTCGGTAAGAATACATTTGCATGCCACCTCAGTGATAAAACTCGTGCATTGGGAGGGGGATTTATTCACGGCGGAGAAGTGATTTTTGTGATCTTGCGCACCTGTTTATGCGGGTGGTGGGAGAAAAAGACTGACATTCTGGATTCAGACAGCAAAAAAAAATCACTGACTAGCCCCTGTCAATTATGAAAATACCTTACGACTCCACGAGAAACAATTACCGGCTGTATAGGGCTATTGATATATTTTGTTTTTGTTTTGTCTTGCCAGTTTACACATTCCAAAGATTTTTAAATCATTCCTGCACTAGAAGAGGCAAAAGAGAATTTAATTTGGTACTTGCACGCTTTCCTCTTTTTTTACACGCACGATTCCTCTTTCACATCTACTTGCACTTGAATGGACACATACACAAAAAATGTAAAAAAACTCTCGGCAAGTATTCTCATAACACGTCAGTTATGTCTTAAGCGAACGTAAATAAGGCCCTATAATTTTCGCGATCACGGAATCGCGGAATTAGCATATTAACGTGGAATCACGTGGAGCAGATTTTCCAGGAATTTTTAAATTTTACACATGTGGAATGAAATTCTGTTTCGTTTGGGAGAACAACTTATGTCTGGGGAAAATGGGAAGCAAATCTGGCCGACACGACCCCGACCCGTCATTTCAGCTCCTCCTTCAAAACAATGAAAGCATGGCTTAGCGGCTCTCCACGGCTCTGCTTTTGTCTGCAAAAAAAGTTAACGGCGGCTTTACACGCGCGTGCAAGCCGTAAGTGCGGCAGCGCCGAAGCTGTGTATGGAGAGCTGCAGTCTCGAGCGCCCGCTGTGCTTTTTCAACACAGACAGCGTTTGTCTCAAGCAGCTTGCTTGTGCATTGCAAATACAGACGAATATTGTCCATTCTGTCAGATTTCCCGGTGTTCTCCTCCGACCCCTGTCTGTCTCGTGCTTTGATTTATGATGGGCAGCATTATCTACTGCAAATGCGACCGTGTTCCCCTCTGTCCCAAAGACATATGCATATAGCATGCTGTAATTAAGTAGTTTACATGATAAAAGTAACCTTAAAGTTTAGATATGCCTGTAATTTTAATAATTTAAACAAGCCTTTGAAGTTTGAGCAAAAACTTCTGACAGTGTTGTGTTTTAGTGTATTTTATTATTATATTTCACAGCGCTGGATGTCATATGGTGCTTGTGAAACACACAGAACACTTCACTACAAGATTTCATGGTGAAATGATCATGTTTAACCAGGTCTATTTTCAGCTTTTATTTTTTTACTTACTAGTAGGCTACTGTATGGAAAAGATTATTCTTATTCATTTTTATTTTTTATTTTGGTCTGTTCTTTTTTTACTTGAATATTTTTATCATTTTTACTTTCATTTAAACTTATATAAACTAATAACATTTATTTTACTGGACAGTTTAAAGCTTATAACAATTAATATTTTGTTGTCATGTTGCATCATGCAGTATTTGAGTAAATGTGATGTTTGTTACCTAAATAAATTTAAGGTCATTCCTATTTTATGTTCTGTTATATCAACATTAAAAGCACACTCTTTTTATGACTAAAATAACAGTACAGGTAAAAAACTGAATTCCCAAAAATTATTACCAAATAAAACGGAATTTGAGAAAAAATAAAACAGATTTTATAGGGCCCTAAGTACACAGTTGAGAAAGAAATCAGTATCATTATATTGGATCCGTACATTAGGTCTTAAAGCGCTTTTAAATGTCTGATAATCAAACAAAACACCGCTTTAACAAAAATATGAATCTTGATAAAAGTGGTTGATTATGATTTCACTTTTTAAACTTTATTTAGCATGTGATGTAGCTATTTGAGCATAAACATCTGCAAACTTGTTGGATTCTACATGTTGTCACTTTTTCTTGAGTCTCTCCATCATTGTCCGACTCCAGTTTGAAGATTAAAAGGCTGAACAGTTTAATTGCCTGTCTGCATGGGGTTATTCAGAGCTGTTAGTTCTTGAAGCTCCGCCCCTTGAGCAGTAGCTCATTTGCATTTAAAGGGACACACAAAAAAACTTTTTTGCTCACACTCAAAATGTGACAATTTTAACATGCTACAAAAAAATGTTCTGTGGGGTTTTTTGAGCTAATACACATTCACACCGTGCAGAGACATGATAGACTTATTTTACATCTTGTAAAAAGGGGCAATCAACCACCCCTTTAAATGTATACAGTGAACACTATAGTCACTATAGTGTTATTTTACATTTAATCATTCAATTTCTGTACCTGAAATGAATACATGTTTGACCTTACTTCATTTGTAACTTGGTTATATTGTATTTTTATGTTTGTAAATAGTGTATTTAATAGTGTAAATAGTCTGTTCATTCATGTCTTTAATAATGTTTAAACTTTATTAGTTAGGCAAGTAGTTTTTGATGTGTCATGCAGTATTTAAAGTGCGCTTCAAGTAATAAATGGAAATCAAAGTTATGAACCGTGAGTTGTGTGATCCTACTGTTGAACACAACACAAGGAGATCAAAGCAAATCTGGGCATTCACAAACTCAAATCATGAAGCAAAACATAATGAGCAGTGAATTACATTAATTAAAAACTGATCTAACCAGAACATGGACATTTGGAAAGGATGACAACCCTGGCAGGACAGTGTATCTTGGAAACACACTGACTTCATCTCATGGGTGTCACTTTGCCATATCCATTAGAAGAAATAGCAGTGTCAGACCTAAGAGCAGTCATCCAGATACTCTATTAGCGGCTGTGCAGCTCTGATTGATGTCTATAAATACAAAACACATTCTCAGGCACACAGTTGTAATTGCCAACTTTTCAGCAATGCTTACATTTGTATTACACTTCCTCACAAAGCCAGTGGACAGGTGGTATTGTGATATTGGCACTATTTCACATTATGCCAACAATTGCATGGCCCAGTTTAGATAGCTTCATCTTGGCACATCTTTCCGACAATAGACCTTGCCAATAGGAGCTTCAGGTCATTCCTGCGCTGTCCTATGGACACTCCATCCCAGAGAGGAAATGGACGGATTCACATTCTTTACAATGTAAAAATCATGTAGCAGCTGATAAAATCTAAGCATCTTAGACCCCGTTGTCAATGGATTAAGGGAGGGGGGAAAAAGATCAGCAAAAGTAGTTCGAAATTATATCAATGAATGCAGAGTAATAGCAATAAGTTAATAATAAACTGATGATTAAATGGCATCCACTTCTAATATGTCACAGACAAACTGTTACGTTTTAGGAATGACAAGCAAATTTGTGTATCCAGTTCTCTAGGTGCAGAAATATCAATTTAGAAAGATAATACCATAACAACAATGCATCTCACTGCTGTAACCAAGAAACACGGTTTCAAATGGCTTATGATGTCTGATGTGAACTGAAATTCTGAACTGTAAAACTGAAAGTTACTTATGCATTAATGTATTAGTTTGAATTAAATGAGACAAAGTCTAAAACAACTATAATGAAATATATGCTGTTACTGTGAGATAAACCGGATCAAATAATTTTATAAGAATTTCATCATCTCACCTTGAGGTTGAAGAGGTTCGCGGTTGCAAAATAAAATTAATTTAGTGCTGTATTTACAACATCAAAGCCTGCGGTTCTTTTCAATAATCATATTAGCCGATTTAAAGGTTCTCTTTGGGTAAAAGCAAATGCTGTCTTTGAAGGGTTAATTGCCTCACCTCGGGTTGTAGCGTGCAGCACTCCCCTAAATCAAACACCACACCTTAATCTACATGACTGACGTTAGCGACCATAGCTGCAATTATTTCACAACAACTGAGAAATTATCCCCGAGAATGATGGCAGAAAATCTTCACTGCATCAAACACACTTCCTCTTTACAGGTAAAACACACCTACACACTGCCAGACGCACAGAAAACCTCTTTACACATGCAAACTGTACTAACCACAAATAAAGCGTGTAATCCATTATGTCTCCTTTTTTACCTAAATGCCAGGTAAGGTGTCGTTTTCCTTGCTTTACCCGAGGGAAAAAGCCATGTGTTGACTTTGAAACAGAGTAGACTTTAAATTATATGCATCTGCAGTGAAATCACTAGATTGTCGCGTCAAAACATGTTTATTTTACCGCATACGGAGAGTGAATGAAACAGGCATGACAGTATGAGTGAATGAAACTCATAATGAACCATGGGTAAAACCACACACACATATAACACCTAGGCCTGTCACGATAACTACTTTTTGTTTTGCAATATATCATCCCAGAAATAATTGCGATAAACAATATTATTGTCGTTTTAAGACTATTTTATGCCACTGAATATATAATCCTAATATAACAGCATAATAATGCAAGTAGACCTACAGACTTTCAAATGACAACCTTTTAATTCTTTAGATCATGGAAATTAATGGACAAAAATACACTCACCTAAAGGATTATTAGGAACACCATACTAATACTGTGTTTGACCCCCTTTAGCCTTCAGAACTGCCTTAATTCTACGTGGCATTGATTCAACAAGGTGCCGAAAGCATTCTTTAGAAATGTTGGCTCATATTGATAGGATAGCATCTTGCAGTTGATGGAGATTTGTGGGATGCACATCCAGGGCACGAAGCTCCCGTTCCACCACATCCCAAAGATGCTCTATTGGGTTGAGATCTGGTGACTGTGGGGGACATTTTAGTACAGTGAACTCATTGTCATGTTCAAGAAACCAATCTGAAATGATTCGAGCTTTGTGACATGGTGCATTATCCTGCTGGAAGTAGCCATTAGAGGATGGGTACATGGTGGTCATAAAGGGATGGACATGGTCAGAAACAATGCTCAGGTAGGCCGTGGCATTTAAACGATGCCCAATTGGCACTAAGGGGCCTAAAGTGTGCCAAGAAAACATCCCCCACACCATTACACCACCACCACCAGCCTGCACAGTTGGAACAAGGCATGATGGATCCATGTTCTCATTCTGTTTATGCCAAATTCTGACTCTACCATCTGAATGTCTCAAAAGAAATCGAGACTCATCAGACCAGGCAACATTTTTCCAGTCTTCAACTGTCCAATTTTGGTGAGCTCGCAAATTGTAGCCTCTTTTCCTATTTGTAGTGGAGATGAGTGGTAGCTGGGGTCTTCTGCTGTTGTAGCCCATCCGCCTCAAGGTTGTGTGTGTTGTGGCTTCACAAATGCTTTGCTGCATACCTCGGTTGTAACGAGTGGTTATTTCAGTCAAAGTTTCTCTTCTATCAGCTTGAATCAGTCGGCCCATTCTCCTCTGACCTCTAGCATCAACAAGGCATTTTCACCCACAGGACTGCCGCATACTGGATGTTTTTCCCTTTTCACACCATTCTTTGTAAACCCTAGAAATGTTTGTGCGTGAAAATGACAGCAACTGAGCAGATTGTGAAATACTCAGACTGGCCCGTCTGGCACCAACAACCATGCCATGCTCAAAATTGCTTAAATCACCTTTCTTTCCCATTCTAACATTCACTTTGGAGTTCAGGAGATTGTCTTGACCAGGACCACACCCCTAAATGCACTGAAGCAACTGCCATGTAATTGATTGATTAGATAATTTTATTAATGAGAAATTGAACAGGTGTTCCTAATAATCATTTAGGTGAGTGTATATCCTAAATAAAAATTTTTTTTTTTAATAAATAGTAAATAACCATTTTCCCTTGTGAAACGGCTTTAACAATCATCATCCTGCGTTGACATTTATATGTGCAACGGAACAGGGGATTGCGGCTTTGAAATAGAGTCCATTTGGGCTTATTCTTCCAAACTGTCAGTAGTTGAAGACAGAACAATCGAGTAAAATGTTGGTGACATTCATTATCATGTAAACATAATGGGCAATATATTGCATGACAAAAAAAATATTGAAGTCATGTACATATATGCAATATATTGATATATTGATTATTGCGACAGGCCTAGGCACCTCACTACCACTGTAAAACATTACTATATGGTTGCTAAGGTTTTTCATTTGAACAGCAGCCTTAATAAACGTTTATAAATACCAAAAAATACTGCAATTATATTCCATTAATCATTTAATACATGTCTACATTAATAATATTATAACATTCAATATGAATATACCAAGTTTATGCCATAATACCATGGTGCAGTTCAGACTGGCCATCTGGAGCACCGGGAGTTTTTCCGGTAGGCCGCTGTACAATATGGGTCGGCCACTACAGTAAATCCATGGTAAATGATGGTTATTTGTCGATTGAAAAGCCTTCTAACTGGATCGTTCATGGCACATGATGTTTGTCAGTGCTATTTCATCTCGCTTTTAAGTGCTTCTCACAGCGCTGTTTATCACCCAGCCCTACTTACATTACACAGAGTCCCCCAAAATCTTTCTTTAACCACCAAAAGAGAACCATTGCAGTGTGCTGGAGATATTCTGAAAGCGACGATAAGCTAGCCTTGGGGGAAAACAAGTTATGTGCACTTTCAATGTCAAAATGTGTCATCTGAAAGTAGAACACAGTGAATTACCAGCATTACATAAAAACACACCAAGAGCAGCATATTCCTGGATAGGATATGTTCTGCTGCTTTCAACAGGATTATTTTACACTTACACATGACACTGAGAGAGCCAAACTAATGCAGCTAAAAACCCTGGACATCCAATTTCACAAGCCAAACCAGATTTAAGAGACATCCCTTTAGATTTTCAACATCATCACATAGAGCATAGAAATGCCACAGCAATGTCTGACTCCTGTTTACCAAACACAGACCAGCAATGTCATGCATGATAGTCTCAAAGAGTTCATCTGCTGCTGTTAAAATGAGAAATGTTATGGGTCAACATGACTGAGATAAAGCCTACTCATTGCCTATTCTTTGGCAGCAGTCTTATTATTCAAGTGTTATTGTTATATTAATTGTTTGGATTCATAAAGGATGTGAATGTAATGTAAAAAAGGTTTGAGTCCACTTTAAAGTCCAGGTAAAAGTCAATGCAAAGACTGAAAATGGGATGGGGAATTTAACTTTTCATAACATGTACAATGTCCAACCACCCCACCCAGTAAAAAAGTCCATCTAATCTCACATGAACATTGCAATATAGATCATAGATGCCCAAAACTAGGGCCCACAAGTGACCAATAAAATTCGATTTTCAGAGTAAAATCAAACAATCACAGTAGAAAGAATGGACACCTCGGCTACAGATTATTTATAACACACACACATTTTATATATCAAATTATCTGGGCACTCAAGTCACCTTGGACTAATGTATGAATGTCAACGCAGTAGATAAAAGTATCAAATCCAAGTGTAATTTACTGCTAATAAAAGCATGCTTTAAGTCAGTGGTTTTCAACCATGGGGCCTGGACCTAATAGGGGCCCTCAGAAAACTTTCAAGGGCCACAGGATGGCTTAGTTCAAATGAATGTATTATTATTAACGCAATAATTTGAATATTATTATTAATAAATTAAAATAATTATTTAATTTTTGATTTTTCTATATATACTTTGACATGTGTCATTTTTTTTAATATTTATTTAAAAATATATACACAGGATGACTTAAAGTTACTCTTATTAATATATTAATAACCATGCAATTAATTTGAATATTATTATTTATAAATTGAAATAATCTAACTTTATTTCTTAATTTCATTCAATTTCATATTTTGAAATTGTCATTCATATTTATTCATTTTTGTGTCATTTTTAAGGATGCACCAATATTAAATTTTAGGCTAATACCGATAATTCTTTATATTTGAAAGTTGATAACTTTCAAACCCAGCCCGATCTGCCAGCGATTTGATTACGCCCTGCAGCTCAAGATGGAAACTTGTACATTCATTTATCCTGCTTCTGTTACACTAATTTGCGGGAACCAATCACAGACTGGCTTATCCACCTGGCACACTATTGGCGGGTTTAACACAATGACTGAGAGAGAAGGATGGATTGATTCCTGCTGATCACGCCTCTTGTGGTCTGATTGGTTGAAGGACTATCCCATTGCCTCATTTGAATTATGCTCGTTGATCACGCCTCTTGAGCAGTAGAAAATACATACCAGACTCCCAAGACCAATGTTCAATCTTAAAAGATCGAGCTTGGTCTGGTGATATAAGTTATCGTTGTCTGACTATGTTGGACGATAAATCTAAATCCAAATATTTATATAATTTTTGAGAGCCTGATTACAAACACAAAAGTCTCACCTTTAAAAGCCATGCCCCAAGCACACAATTATAATTTTATGTAGGCTAAATGACAGACTGACATGTTGCATTGAACTGTATTTTGCTTTTTGAAGAGATTTCAATCATGTTTCAAACAATTCGACACCATCATGGCGACCAGTGCACATCTGAAAGGTCTTAACTGAAGGAAATAATCCATTATATATCGGCTTTAATATATTGGACAAATTTTCTTATGTTTCCATAACATTAAAAATTAACATATATCTTCAGATACCAGTATGGTGTCATCCCCTCATAAGAAGCTAAAATTTTAAAAGCTCTAAAAATAAAAAGCTTTGTATTATATTTTGCTATTCTAATGCAATGCCATTCAGACATTAATTGTGGCTTAGAATGTCTAAATACTTGTGGGTGGGGAACCACTGTATGTGTATAATCCTAATGTAGACAGTTATGACAACCTGACAGATACTGGGAAAAAAATCTTTGTAAATCAAGACAGCTCGAGGATCATTTTTCATCTGCATGTCAAACAAGCAGTTGAATTACGAGCCGATCTGACCTGTTCTGCCTGAAGCAAAAGCAAGAACAACACCTGACTTACCTTTCCTGTCTTGTGGTCGAACCACACCAGAGCGTGATTCCTGGACAACACCTTGCAGTCGAAGGTGGCGTTATTCTGGGCAGGGCGACACCGGGCCACGGAGCGCCCGATCTTGACCGGCTCATCCAGGTAGACATGACGTTCCTGAAACGGGTGTGAATTCGGCCGGCAGGTGAACACGGCCAGCGCTGAAGGCATTGAGGATGGCTTGGGAGTGTTACTCCAACCGAAAGACAGTGTTTCTTGATCCAGACTGACCTGTTGCTCCAACTCTTTTTAATGAATTATCAGGAGACCGATGCACATATATGAAAAAATCTGCTAAATTCTGCAAAACCGACTACATAACGTAAACAAGACTTAGACACTATGTAGTTGACTTCTTGCCCCCTTGCGAGACCCCCATGATGCCAAACCAAACCCAATACAGCTGCCCAATCCCATACAAATCTGTGTTCTCTGATGACAGTCCACAACTCGAGCTGTTACACCTCTTTCCCTGCACAATTCATCCTCACCCCCTTTAACAACCATAGGCCTGACCAATAAACAGTCCAATAACCTGTTGGATCAATTAACCTGCACTCCCAGCAAAAATAAGACTGCCCATTTGCGTTTCTAGATTAAGATGGCAGTGATTGATCCTAGATTAACGGGCACAAAACGCACTAATGTAACCCTAATGAAGATTATTAATGTGAGTGAGTGGGTTTGTCTGAAGTATGCAGGACAGACCATCAACCCACCACTCCCCTAGACAGACCAGGCATTCAATATGTAAACAAAAACCCAGTTAACCCAACATTAAACGCAAGCGTTTAACTGTCAAAAAGATCACTATTATGTATTAGAAACCGCTCGCGCGGAGGGTGTTTTCTTGCACACGAGAGCGTTAGCTGGCTAACTTCATATTAGCTCGTTAGCTTCGCTGAGGTAACGGTGGCCCTTTATCTTCTTCGTATCAAGCCGCCACTTTATAAATAACTCCGAGTGGATTTATCCGTGAAAACCAGGTATTGTTCGGTCTGTGGAACTTCAATACGCGGATAATTTACGTAAATCCCGTACTAGCTCGCGAGCTCGATAACTAGCTTAGCTCGCTGAAAGACGCGAAACATCCCCCAGAAAAAAAACTCGTAAACGAATAAAGTCCGTGACACGATTCCGCGTTAAGCCATGGAGGTCTCCGATCCCGGGGACAGTGAAAACGGGATGAAAAATCGTTGTGTGAGGGGGATAATTGGAAGTAAGTCGTCCTCCCGAAGAGATACACACACACACACCGGCCACAAACCGCCGCGGGGCTCGCGCACCACCGAGATAGTGGGCGGGGGATCTGTGATGACACGCTGCTGGGGGCGGGGCTACTGTTTCCAGAGAAAAAGGTGACGTTTTTCATATCGAATGAAAATAGATAATCCGGAGGCCCGATTATTAAAAAAATATAAATTATGAATTAATAAATGGTTAAAATAAGAATAAATTACTTTTAATTACAATTATTTTTTAATGAGATTTAGTCCTGAATTGGTTTTTGTATTACTTTTCTCAATTTATTTATTACGTTCTGCATTTTTTTACATTTTAATTTCCATTTAATTTTTATTTTAAAGCTTTTTATTATAATTATTATTTTATCTATTTTATTATTTTTATTATATATTATTATTTATTATATTTATTTCCACGTGTAATTATTTATACATTTATTTATTTTGTATTACATTTTTGCCTCCATATTAGATGTTCTTATTTAAATGATTGTCTTTGTGAGGTGCAGTCCTGAATTATAGTTTTTGCATTGCTTTTTCTCACTTTATTTATTCTTTTCTGTATTTATTTATTTTTATTACTTCATTTTTAAGCGTTTATTTATTTATGTATTATATTTATTCTATATTATTATTGTATATTTATTTTTATTCTATTATTATATTTATTTTCACATGTATTTATTTATACATTTATTAATTTAAACATTTTTTATTTATTATTATCTGCATTTTTTATTTCATTTCCATTTAATAATTATTTTAAATCGTTTCTTTATTATTATATTTATTCTTTTTTATTATTCTTGTCTATTTTATTATTATTATTATTATTATATATTAATTTTTATTCTGTTATTCTATTTATTTAAACATTTATTTATTTTAACATCTTGTATATTTTTTTGTATTCTCCTTATTAGATGTTCTTATTAAAATTATCACAACCCTTCTGGTCTTTGTGAGATGCAGTGCTGAATTATAGCTTTTGTTTAACTTTTTCTCACTTTAATTTACTTTATTTATACATTATTTGATGTATTTATTTTTATTATTTAAAAAAGCCTTTATTTATTGTTATTTTTATTCTATTATTCTATTTATATTATTATTATAATTATTTTCACATGTATTTATTTATACATTCATTAAGTTTCTGTATTTATTTTTAATTTAATTTCCATTTAATATTTATTTTAAAGTGTTTCTTTATTATTATATGTATTATTCTTATCTATTTTATTATTATTCTATATTTAATTCTATTACTATATTTATTTCCACATGTATTTATTTATTCATACATTTATTTATTTAAACATTTTTATTTATTTTGTATTACATTTTTGTCTCCATATTAGACATTACTAAATTAGTTCTTACTAAAATTACCACAACCTTTATGAATATATAAAGTAAATTCTAAACCATCTTTGTGATGTGCATCATACAGTGCCACATTTCCCTTACTCTCTGGTCCAACGTATTCATTTAAAAATAATAATAATAATATATGGCAAACTGAAGAGTGTTTACTTAATATTTATTGCCCAAGTCCAAAACAGACAGCACAAAACAAAAGCATATCTGACAAAATCAAAGCATTTGCCAGGTGCTTCTTGCGCCAGCCTCCCAGTAAAAGTACAAGTTATTTATGGAGTTCAAAATCAACCCTGGAAAGTATTTTTGTTTCAGAAAGGAGATGAGGGTTTCAAAGCTAACCCCACCCCCAGTCCCTCTGTTTGGATTTGGAAACTGGACTAAATTACACTGAACATCTGTCATACCAAATAGAGCATGCTGATTTGACTCTAACGTCTCGCTCAGGCTAATCCAATTGTTTTGTCTTGGTTCCCATAAGACGTAATTAAGTGATCACCGTTGGAACATCTCCATGCAATCAATGGTGTGATGTACATAAGACATTATAAGATGTTAAAGTGCCACATACAGGCCACAATATTAAATACATAACTAAAAAAAATATTATGCTTGTGCAAGTGTACAGCCACATTCTTTATAAGTCTTATAAAACCATATTTAAATCAAAAACCAAACCATATTTGAGCTCAATTATTGGATTAAATAAATGACATTAAACATAATTATGCAAAGATCGAATTCTGAGGAAATTAGGCCTGTTTTTTTCACAGTTGCATGGATACCTAAATCAATACCACAAGAACAAGAAGAATTACATAGTCACATTATTAATAACATTAGGTACCAGGAAAATATTTTTTTAATAACTTTATACAAGTTTTTATTTTCAGTGATTTGTATTCCACATGATTTATGTATAATTTAAAGTCATTTATAAAGTTGTGTAAGAAATTTGGTTTGGTTTATTTTATTTTTCTAATGTATTGTTCTTTAATGTCATTCTGAAATTAAAAAGGACATCAAATAACACAAATATCTATCACCAATTCTATTGCTGCGTGCGCGCTCCCGTACAAATCTTGAGCTCACTCCTGACGTTAGCACGCTCTCCACACAAGCTCCGCCCCTTTCATCCTGGACGTGTTTGTGTTTACAGCTCAAGTTCCTCCGGTTTTCATCAATAAACCGAGTCCGAACCCACCTGGATTTAACAAGGGTATCACCATGGCCTTTCAGGGGTCTGGGGAACTGGAAGATCAGATCGAGGAGCCGGAAGACACGCTGAGAGTTTCCCCGGCGGAGGAAATGCCCGTCGATGGGCCTCCAGCGGTAGAAGAGCCGGACCCGGAGCCGTTACTGCTGCCGTGGGACCGCTTCTCCACCTGGCTCCACTGCATCTGCGTGGTCGGCTTCGATCTGGAGCTCGGGCAAGCTGTGGAGGTACAGAAAACTGTCATATTAGTGCTGTCTGTTCAGCTGTCACCTGTGATTTGGCCTGCTAGCCGGCTAACTGAGTGGAAGTCAATGGAAAAACCTGCTAGCATCTCTGGCTATTGCTAACAAAAATAGTTGAGTCATCAAAAGTATATATATATATATATATGTATATATGTATGTATGTATGTATGTATGTATGTATATGTGTGTGTATGTGTGTGTGTGTGTATGTGTGTGTGTGTGTGTGTAGTATATGCATGTAAATATTTCTGATATATATATATATGGATGCTGAACCATGTTTTGATCAATAACTCTTTCAGTAGTTTTGAAACATTTGTGCATTAAACATATTCATGTTTATTTGTGCCATTTCCTGATGTAATAATCTGATGTCTGTCTACAATGTGTGTAGTTTGTCTGACAGCTGTCAAGGTCAAGGAATAAGAGTCCTTTTCAGTGTGTCGATCTAAACATCAGTTGTCTGAACTAAGACACTGAACTAAAAAACCCAAATTGCATTTCTGTAGCTTAAACGGTAAAGCATGGTGCTAGCAATGCCAAGGTCATGGGTTCGATTCCTAGGAAAATCATGAACTGATAAAGTGTGTTACCTTTAATGCAATCAGTGTCGCTTTGTATATAAGCTTCTGCCAAATGCATGATTGTATATAAGATCACAATCGTCCATACCTAAAGCTTGGTTTGTGTGATTGAAAAATATACTACAAAACAGCTTATATAACCAAAGTAAAGGCAATTGTAAAAGGTGCTTTTAGTCTCCCTCAATGCATCGCCTCTAAAGGCATTAAACTAATCACACTGATTTCCTAAGCATCTAAGAGTGGTCAGCTACATGACTAACTACAACTACTATCTGCCATTTATGCAAATGTTAGTGAAATGCAGTTTTAAAAATACAAAATTCACATTTTCTGTGTTATTCTTTCTATTGCAGGTGATCTACCCACACCACTCCAAACTCACTGAAAAAGAGGTACAAAAGCTTTCTGTTTTATATCTTCCTGCTGGATTGAACTGTATTGAGATATTGAGTGTTTCTTTGTTTCTCTCATTTTAGAAAACAAGTATATGCTATCTGTCATTCCCAGACTCCAATTCAGGTAAAATTGCATTTTTTCGCTATGGCTTTCTTCCTGTTTCCATTGTAAATAATGAACAGTTGATGCACAGATGATGTGTTACTTGATTTGAACATGCGTTAGTTGAACTTCCTAAACCTTTACCCCCAGTTTCACAGACATGCAAACATTTTAATTCCCCATGATTTACTCCCCCTCAAGTCATCCTAGGTGTATATGACATTCTTCTTTCAGACGAATACAATCAGAGTTATATTAAAAAATGTCCTGGCTCTTCCCAGCTTTATAATAGCAGGCCAAAATTTGAAGCCAGAAAAAGTGCATCCATCCATTATAAAAGTGCTCCACACAGCTCTGGGGTGTTAATAAAGGCCTTCTGAAGTGAAGCCATGGGTTTGTGTAAGAAAAATATCCAAATTTAACCGGTTATAAAGTAAAATCTGTATTCAACTTACGGAAAAAGCATAACTTCCGATGCATGACGTAGCGTAAGCGTTTTGAACTGCAAGAGGCGTTGAATACGGAAGGCGGTCTGGAAGAAGCCAAATATTTTACTTTATAAAGTTTTAAATATGGATATTTTTCTTACACAAACAAACCCATTGCTTTACTTCAGAAGGCCAGGTAGCCGTGTGGAGTACTTTTTTGATGGATAAATGCACTTTTATGAGCGTCAGTGTTTATGAGCTGCATGTTTGAGCTGTTTGTTTGTCAGTGTGAATTTTATTTCTAAGGTTTATAAAAGCTACTTAAATGTCCTAATTGAACTATCTTATTCCTGGCTTAATCAAGCCCTGTCTATGAAACCAGGCCTTAATGTTTTGACAGTGGAAAGTTCAGTAGATCACACAGTTTTAACGCTAAAAGCTAATAGAAAGGAAGTTTATTCAGTTATCATTTTTCAGGGTCTTTAAATTTTACAGTGCAGTTCAGAGACTTCTTCTCATGTATTTTTAAAACTGTGCTGTGAAGCAATGCAGTTGTACTATGTGAATGTTTTCCCATGGTTGAGGTTTGATCTAGAGGATTGTAATTCATCTGAGTGAGTACTATGACCTGTGGTCTTACTCTAATATGTGTGGGATGAGAGCTCGACATCCTCCCTCTCCAGAAAGCACATGCATATTCAGAAAGGAACTCGCAGTGTGGGTTGTGGAGTGCTTTCTGACTGTTTTGTATTAGAGATATTAATGGACTGTCACTGGGTAGGTCAATATCTGTGATCATGCATTTGTAACCGATGCTCTGTAACAGTATATATTTTTGCTACGTTTACTATTGTTACCGAATAATATCAATATTAATGAATCACCCTGTTGACCTTGAGTTGAGATGCTCCTGATGCTCCTCGCTTCTTATGCTAACAGCTTGCAGTTATGTTGTTCTTTTAAATGTCTGCCTACTTTTTTATTTTATTCTAGAAGTAATTTTATTCTTCTTCTGTGGAAATCAAAAGAAGACTTTTTCCATGCATAATCATTTTTGAGACATGCATCAGTATTGTTGATGTCAAACATGGCATGTGGCATCTTCACGCTGTATATTTGAATATATATACAGTATACACACTATATTGCCAAAAATGTTGGGATGCCTGCCTTTAAATGCACATTAACTTTAATGACATCCCATTCCTAATCTGTAGGGTTAAAAATGGAGATGACCCACCTTTTGCAGCTACACCAGCTATTCTGGGAAGGCTTTTCTCAAGGTTTAGCAGTTTGTTTATGGGAATTTTTGATCATTCTTCTTGAAGCCTCGCTCGCAGTCTCCGCTCTAATTCATCCCAAAGGTGTTCTTTCGGGTTGAGGTCAGGACTCTGTACAGGCCAGTCAAGTTCCTTCACACCAAACTCACTCATCCATGTCTTTATGGACCGACGCTTTGTGCACTGGAAGGGCCAACAGGAAGGGGCCATCCCCAAACTGTTCCCACAAAGTTGGGAGCATGAAATTGTCCAAAAGGTCTTGCTATGCTGAAGCATTAAGAGTTCTAAGGGGCCAAGCCCAACCCCTGAAAAACAACCCCACACCATAATCCCCCTCCACCAAACTTTACACTTGGCACAATGCAGTCCAGAGAACACGTCTCCTCTGCTCTAGGTCTCCTCTGAGTCCAGTGGCGGCGTGCTTTACCCCACTGCATCCCACGCTTTGCATTGCTCTTGGTTATGTAAGGCTTGGATGAGCTGCTCGGCCATGGAAACCCATTCCATGAAGCTCTCTCCGCACTGTTCTTGAGCTCATCTGAAGGTCACATGAAGTTTGGAGGTCTGTAGCTATTGACTCTGAGTTTGTTGACTTCTGTGCACTGTGACCCTCATGCGCTGACCCCGCTCTGTGATTTTACATGGCCTATCACTTCGAGTTGCTGTTGTTCCCAATTGCTTCCACTTTGTTATAATCCCACTAACAGTTGAGCGTGGAATATTAAGTAGTGAGGAAATGTCAGGAATGGACTTATTGCACAGGTGGCAACCTATCCCGGTCCCACGCTTGAGTTCCCTGAGCTCCTGAGAGCGAGCCATTCTCTCACAAATGTGTGTAGAAGCGTCTGCATGCCTAGTGCTTGATTTACACACCTGTGGCCATGAAGGGATTGAACACCTGATTTGTGAGCAAGTGACCAATTTCAGTTGCAATTGAATGTAGGAGGGAGGGCTTCAGATTCTAGAGAGCATTTGATTGGACGTAAAATCTGATAGAAATATTGAGAAGCTAAGTGCTGAGTGATGTCATTAAAATCACTGATCCATGTTGGCGGAAGTGAAAGACTGTAAGTTTTGACTCTTCGTCACACATACTCAGCTTGTGTTCATTTAGTTCGCAACAAACTTGGGTTATTAATAGCGATGAGGAGGAACAGGATTTGAAGATTAAAGCACAGCCCAGTTAATGACTGTGTAAATACGCAGGCGGTCTTATTCTGGATGTGTGTTTGAGATCTCTCACTGCCCTAGTGAGTCTCCTGGTGTGATATTGATTCTGTTCTCGTCTTTCTGAAACTGGAGAACCCGATGTATGAGCAGATACCCTATCCCATCATTCTGCTCACTTCAGCTCTCGTACAATACACTATCTAACAGGATGTAGCATGTCTTGTTGAAAGTACAAATGCATATCATATTTTACAAGCTAGCGAAAGGCATTTTTATCATATCTATAGTTTAGCTCTTTAAATGTTTTTCAGATTTTAAGATGTGTTGGCACTTTTATTGTAGTCTGTTTGCAAGCAAGGCTCTGAAAGAGTATTCAGAGAATATGCAGTACTGTGCAAATGTCTTGCACGTTAGTATTTTCACCCCAAAAAGTGTCTTGGAAGCGTTGTCACCAGATTTAGTCTGTCTCAGTTTTTTCTGTTTCTTCATATAATCACATACTGTCTTGATGATGGTGAGATCAGATCATACCAGCTGTTGTCAGACTCTTTCTGCACGCAAAAATCTCACTGGATTATTACAATTAATGGCTAAATGAATGTTGTTTCCCTCTGACACTACAGCAAAAGATATAAATAACTGTCTTAACCATTTTTGGGGTAAAAATACTAACGTGCCTAATATAGGGCCCTATGAAATGAATTTTTTTTCCAAATTCTTTTTTTTATTTTTTTGAAGATTTCCTTTTTCCGTTTTTTTTATTTTTTTATTTTTTTTACCAAATTCTTTGGATTTTGGATTACATTTGAATGGTTTAATTGAATCAAAATATTTATTTATGTATTTATTTATTTTAAATTTAATTTTAGGAATTCTTGCATTAAATTGATTAATAAAATGACAGTAAAGACATATAGAATGTTAAAAAAGAATTCTATTTCAAACAAATCCTGTGCTTTTAAACATTCTATTCATTCTGAAAAATGTTTCACAGTTGTTTTCAACATTGATAATAATCTCATTAGCATATCAGAATGATTTCTGAAGGGTCATGTGACACTGAAGACTGGAGTAATGATGATAAATTCAGCTTTGATCACAGGAATAAATGACATTTTATGAATTGTAATATTATTTGACAATATTACAGTTTTTACTTTATTTTTTAAAAATAATAACAGCCAAAAATCTCACGAAGCCAAACTTTGAACAGTAGTTTACCTAATGAAATCCCTAACTGTGGTAAAATCACTGTAATGCTGTGATTTGATTGTTTCTTATTGTTTTAATGCATGTGGATGGGACATTCTTACAGGATATCCTGTTGTAAACGGTCTGTTCGTTGACAGATGTGACCTAATCAAACCTGATTTGTCTTGTGTGTCCAGTTCTCATTTCCCATGATTCCATTGGGCTGTTTTGAAAATGCCTCTCATCTCTGACACCAGTTTCCTGGAGCCGTTTTCCTCATGGAGGGCCAAGAGTTAGATGCCAGTGTTTGTGGGTCAAACTGTGCATATGGAAATGTCTGGTGTGCGTTAACATGTTTTCTCGCATGCTGTGGGTGAGGCACGAGAGAAGCATGCGGGTTGCTGTGGCAACAGAGTTCCTGCCACCCTATCAGATGTGAAGAAGTGCATCTGTTGTGACACATTACGCCTCTCTCTTCACATTCTCTCCATTTATTTGACTCATATGAATGTCTTATAATGATGGATGAGACTCCATGTGTGAAGTGCGCGTTTTAAACGGCAAGCAACACATTTAATTAAATGTGAAATTTTGACATAGAGTATTGATAAAGTAAACTGATAAAGTATTTTCTTGTAAAACGTACTCCAATAATCCAATAGTTATATTTACAACTTCGAAAAGCAGTGTTTTTACAGTGTACGTACATTTTACTGGAGCTTGTAGTGAGAATATTAATACTTTTTGTGCTCCAATTATGAAATTGTCAATCGCTATGTATTGACTAAATATTTGAAATGTAAATGTTGATGTCAAAACCATGACTATTTTTAAACAGGCCATTTTGTACCCTTGTATATCTGTAAAAGAATGATATTGGTCAACTATGTATTTCTTTTCCTGTAGCTAACCTTAATTATCATCATAGATGTAACCCTAGTTATGCATTAAAGGATATCTGATTGGCCTGCGTTTGATTATTTAAATGGATTTTCTAGAACTGGCATGTAACGAGCGTGTAGTTGGATGTTGATTCAGTAGGATTAACTCTAAATATTGTGTAAACGCTGCTTTTTATAGACCCCTGTGGTGTTGAGGAAAGGGTTAACGGGGCGGATGAGGTAATCCATCAGTCACGGCCTCCAGATAGATCCAGTAATCCGTTTTCACACTTGCACAAACCACCTTCCTTGTTCCTTGTTGCCCACACACATCACTGCATGCAGAAAAGACAAAAATAGAGACGAACGCACACAAACACGCCTGTCCTAATCTGAACCGGAGCAGTCGGGCCCGGGACATCAGAACAGCCTGATGTGATGTAGGAGGCTGTGATTCTGTGGGTTCTTCTAGAATAATGTCCAGATGGTTTCTTAACTTATGGATGTTGCATTTTGTGTCTGATTATTTGTGAATATCTAGAAGACCTAAAAATGTCATTTCCATTTTACACAACATACAGATTACAGTCTAGACTTAGTAAAGATTCTATAATTTTTTTTGTTTTTTGTTTATGTTTTATTATTTGTATTTATGTTATGATTAATTACATATTTTTATATATATGATGTATGCTGCTTTGTTTTATTACGTTTTTTTATACCTTTTGTTTATATATTTTACATATTACATATTTTTACATACAAATTGTGTTTTGTGTGTGTGTGTGTGTGTGTGTGTGTGTGTGTGTGTGTGTGTGTGTGTGTGTGTGTGTGTGTGTGTGTGTGTGTGTAATTTAATATAATACACTCACCTAAATGATTATTAGAACACCTGTTCAATTTCTCATTAATGCAATTATCTAATCAACCAATCACATGGCAGTTGCTTCAATGTATTTAGGGGTGTGGTCCTGGTCAAGACAATCTCCTGAACTCCAAACTGAATGTCAGAATGGGAAAGAAAGGGGATTTAAGCAATTTTGAGCGTGGCATGGTTGTTGGTGCCAGACGGGCCGGTCTGAGTATTTCACAATCTGCTCAGTTACTGGGATTTTCACGCACAACCATTTCTAGGGTTTACAAAGAATGGTGTAAAAAGGGAAAAACATCCAGTATGCGGCAGTCCTGTGGGCGAAAATGCCTTGTTGATGCTAGAGGAGAATGGGCCGACTGATTCAAGCTGATAGAAGAGCATCTTTGATTGAA
This sequence comes from Gobiocypris rarus, assembly GCA_023029165.1. Classification (NCBI taxonomy): domain Eukaryota; kingdom Metazoa; phylum Chordata; class Actinopteri; order Cypriniformes; family Gobionidae; genus Gobiocypris; species Gobiocypris rarus. The sequence continues at coordinate 4,115,089 of CM040931.1, read as the reverse complement.
ATAACCACTCGTTACAACCGAGGTATGCAGCAAAGCATTTGTGAAGTCACAACACACACAACCTTGAGGCGGATGGGCTACAACAGCAGAAGACCCCACCGGCTACCACTCATCTCCACTACAAATAGGAAAAAGAGGCTACAATTTGCACGAGCCCACCAAAATTGGACAGTTGAAGACTGGAAAAATGTTGCCTGGTCTGATGAGTCTCGATTTCTTTTGAGACATTCAGATGGTAGAGTCAGAATTTGGCATAAACAGAATGAGAACATGGATCCATCATGCCTTTACCACCCCCTTTCGCCTTCAGAACTGCCTTAATTCTACGTGGCATTGATTCAACAAGGTGCTGAAAGCATTCTTTAGAAATGTTGGCTCATATTGATAGGATAGCATCTTGCAGTTGATGGAGATTTGTGGGATGCACATCCAGGGCACGAAGCTCCCGTTCCACCACATCCCAAAGATGCTCTATTGGGTTGAGATCTGGTGACTGTGGGGGCCATTTTAGTACAGTGAACTCATTGTCATGTTCAAGAAACCATTTTGAAATGATTCAACTTTAAAGCATTCTGACGAGTGCCTAAACTTTTCCCAGTACTGTAGTTTTGCAGGAAGGTTTCCTCAAGTGTCTGGGAGACGTCGCCTCAGTTCTTCTGGATTTATCCATCTCAGTTTTTTCTGTTTCTTCATGTGATCACAGACAGACTCAATGATGTTGAGATCAGATCAGACCAGCTGCTGTCAGACAAAAAAATCTCTGGATTATTACAATTAATTGCAAAATGAATGTTTGGAAAAGTAAACTGATATTTCCTACTGACACACTACAGCAAAATATATAAATAACTGGCTTAAAAACATTCATCGTCTTTTTTTGGATTCTGGAAATATTGATGGAAATTGAAAAATTCTAAATGCATTCCCTCACAACAATTTGAAGTGTCTTCATTTCTTTTGTCTGTTTTACAACATGACAAGTGTGGTTTTGCTGTACTGTGATGTAAACTAAAGCCTATTGGTGATTTTAAAGTATATAAGGCAGAATCCTTTTGCAACCTTGGCCTTTACTTCCAAAGGATGATGCCGAACAGAATTTTTTTGGCAGACTAAATAATATTGTGGCTGAAGGTAATTCAGATTTGTTTTGGGAAAAGAAAGCACTTCAGATGAAAACAACATGGTTTCAACAGAATGTCCTTGATTCAGAGTGTTTGTCTCTGGTCACAGGTTGTCTGGGGGACACACAGTTCTGCTTCCGTTTCCGGCAGGCCACTGGCAGGAAGTCATCACTCGGATGTTTCCTCGACCACTTCGACCGGGATGCGCCAGTCTGTCTCAAGGTCAGTGCTGACTGCTGAGGGCGTCAACATGAACTCCTATCTCACAAAATCCTGTTCATTAAGATTGCCCTAAATTAATCATATGTCATTAAAATGCTTCTGCATTATTATTGAGGAAACGTGCTTGTTTTTCTTCTTTCCCACAGAGAGATCAGGGTTATTACTACGGATATGTGTACTTCAGACAGGTGCGAGACAAGTCGCTCAAGAGGGGCTACTTTCAGAAGGTACGACCATATGAACCTGATGCCTCATGACAGACATTGAGTTGATCAGGGAGGTGATGAATTAAAAGTGACTTTTTGTAGTTGTTGTAACATGCAGATCGCTTCAGACGGTTCAATAAACAACTCCAATGTAGCATTTTGTGTCCCATCCACCCAAGAGATATTCCTGGCCCTTTGGTGCACATTATATCTCAATTTATATGTTCTTATGTTCCTGTCCTCTACTCAAATGGACCCTTTTCACATGTCCCGGGTTCTCAGAAGCACAAGTCATAGTTCTATACTTCTATAGAGTGTACCAGTATTTTTTTCCATTCATTTCTCCAATAGGGTTTTAAAAAGTCTAAAGGCCTTTACACACGGGACAATTAACGTCAGCTTTTTCGGCGCGTCTTTGTGTACACACCCAATCGATTTTCACTGGCGATGCGCCAAGTGAACGTGCAAATTCAGTAGATGGTGCTGCGCCACTTTACACTTCTGACACTCACTTGACACAAAGTAGAAGAGAGACAGTATTTACCATGGGGGTAATCCAGCCCCTGGAAAGCGTACCTTCCATAGGGGCAGCCATTGCTAACCATCACCTGCTGTTAGCATCTCATTGACTCTCATTCATTTTGGCGTCACTTTGACAGTGAATAACTTTACATCTGAGGCGTTTAAAGACTCCATTTGACCATTGTTTATTTCTAAAGAAACATGACAATGTACAAAAGGCTCCATTACCTTGTATCTTACACTATCGCCCCGTAGAAGACGTTTTTGTAAAAAAATATTTACTTAACGATTGCGTCATAACCACACGACTCTCTGTTGAAGTCTATTTGGTCGCTGTGTCCATTTCTTTTACTGTCTGTGGTATTTACGTGCTTGACAAAACCATTCACACACTTTTGCTAACTGGCAAGCAGCATTAGCAGCTCATCTTCTTCTTTGTCTGTATATAAAAAAATCTATATAAAATATATATACATACACAGTACACACATGACCTTTTATTTCGGATGCAATTAAATGCGATTAATCAATTGACAGCACATGTATGGATGTATGTAATTTTGAGAACATAGGGAGACGGACTCGATTATGTCATTCGCAGTGCTTCATTGGAGTGGGTGGAGCTAAATATATTGAATATTTTGCGTGTCGCACCTCTCTGATTGGTGTAATTTTCCGTAGAGCATCATGGGTAATGTAGTTTTTCACCAAAAATGCCACTGTTCAATATAATTTTTTTTTAAATAAGTTGAAATAATTCTGGCTGACGGCTTCAACTGAAGCAAATACCATTGGTTAACAACCTCATAGCTCACAGTAGGGCTGTCTTTAAGGGTTTAAAGGTTAAAGTTATCATTATAAATCTATTTCCCTATTTAGAAAATTAATCCAGAATTTTTATTTCTGAATCCCGACTGCTGCGCTCTGTAGCAATTAAATGCGTGGGAAAACTTTTCTTTTGCTATTTGAGAAATGGCAAAAGAAAAGTTTTCCCACGACTTTCAAAATGAAAAATAAATAAATAAAATACAGGGAGATTGATTACATTGGTCAAAAGAGAGAAAGATGTCACTCCCTCAGCCATTGTCAGCATTACTTTGGCATAAAACATATATATAAGGTATATTGTTATTAATGTACATATAAAAAATGTAAAAAAAAAAGCTTGATTCATGATATTAATAACTACATGTCTTCACAGTCTGTGAAAAGGGGCCATTGTTCAAATGGTGTTGCAGTGATTTGAGCACAGTTAAGTGGTGTTTTCAGTCTGTGAGAAGCCTCAAATGGTTTTTCACTTCATTTTGCCCCTAGTTTGCTCCCCTTACTTTATTATCTTTACCTGCGCTGCCAGCTACGCTTAAGCACAGCACTGAACAAGTCCCAACACCACACGAGCATCAAGTGTCTGATTTTCTGCATGCAGCAGAAGTGTGATTCTGATCTATCACCAGCGAACGTTGTTCACACCCTAAAAATAGAGGCGGAGATTAGCTGGGAGTTCTGGAATTTTTCAAGAGCCTTTAATTCTCGTTATTTTCGAAGGCACAGGTGCTTTCTGGGGCCTTTTCTGCCCTGCGGCTTCTTATGCAACTCTTGAGGTGATTCACTGCGCTTCAATAAAACATTGTGGTTTTTGACATGAGCGGACACAACCCAGTTTGTTTTCTTTACTAACGGAACAACGTTAGCTACTACCACAGGCCTAACTCTATAAAGCCTACTCTATCAAATTTCTTACACACAGTTATAGGGGTGTAACAATATATCGGGTCACAATATATTGCAATACAAAAATGCAACAATATGTTTTGTGAATAGTTCACCCAAAATGAAAATTACGATCCATTTTTTACAATGAATTACAATTTTGAATTGCAAATTCAAGTTTACAGAGTTTTAGTGTATGTATAGAATATGTATAATGTATAATAATGCAATATTTGTGGGTCCTGATGCCAAATATCTTATGTCACCAGTAAAAAGTGGCCTACATTAGTTTAAATTTATCTAGTCAGTGACCGACTGCAAGCATATTCAGTCTAAAATAATTCTGTATTTTCAGCTTCAGAATCATGAATATTTCTCAATATTGTCCTGTGTATTGTGTTACCAGCACCAAGTCCAAGCCTATTCATTTCCACACTCAATCTAATCCCAAATTTAGCATTTTAATCAACAGTACATTTTTTTGGTTAACCTTTTACCGTATGTCTTGGTGTATCACAATAATATCATATTGTGATATGTATCGAATCGTGAGGGTATTGTTACACCCCTACAAAATTATAAAGCCTCTGAATTATCAACTTATTACATATTAGAATGTATGCCTGTGTGAATGCACTGCGTATCATCATCTTTTCTGTGCCATGAAAGAAATAAGTCCTAAAGGTCTGAAGCAGCATGAGGAGCTATTCCTTTAAGATGTTGTCTGTTGTGTTCTGGCCAGTATCCTGAGAGGATTTGTGAACTTCATGACCTTTCTCTCATCATGTATGCATGTGTCTCTCCTCCAGTCTCTGGTCCTCATCAGCAAGCTGCCCTATGTGACCTTTTTCCACTCTTTGCTGAAGCTCATCGCCCCGGAATACTTTGAGAAGCAGGAGCCGTGTTTAGAGGCTGGTGAGTCCTGAAAACATGGACAACAGACGGTAAAACAAACCAACACTTATTCTGATAACCAATCAAACTCGCCTTCATTAGTGGTGTTTGCAAAAACAAGCATAGTTAATACTATTGCTAGGAACATTTCAAAATCATAATATGCATATGAAATTTGCAAATGTAACTTGTCATTTAAGTGATTGGAAGTTTATTTGGTTGATAGAAAACAAGTAAAAACATTGAAAAGTAGATGGTGCTCTTCACTTACGGCATAATCAACCACCTTGAAAACCCTGACAACCACAATGCAACACTTTCCAGCCATATCTTGCCACCAGAATATCATTTTGGCAACTTGCTACAACGACTCAACACATTAGTAACTGCATAGCAAAAAATTTCACATTGTATATCAGGTTGCCTAATCTTAAAGAGATAGTTCACCCAAAAATGAAAATTCTGTTATTTATTCTTCACCCTTATGTCATTCCAAACCTGTAAGACTGAAAAATCAAATCTGAGAGATTTCTGTCCCTTCATAGACAGCTACATAACTGTCACTTTGACGCTTCGAAAAGTTCATAGAGAGATTGTAATACTAATCCAAATTAATTGAGCGGTTTAGTCCAAATTTTCTGAAGACACTTGATCGCTTTATATGATGAACAGAGTGAATTTAGTCTTTTATACACATATAAACATTGATCAACGAACATAAACAGAAGCTCAACAGAACATGCATGATGTGTGAGAACAAACCTAATTGGTTCTCGTTGAAGCTCAAATGTGCTGCGTAACACCAGAATGAACCTCATTGGTTCTCGCTGAAGCTCAAATGTGCTGCGTAACACCAGAATGAACCTCATTGGTTCTCGCTGAAGCTCAAATGTGCTGCGTAACACGAGAATGAACCTCATTGGTTCTCGTTGAAGTTTAAACGTGCTGCGTAACACTAGAATGAAGCTCATTGGTTCTCGTTGAAACTCAAACGTGCTGCGTAACACCAGAATGAACCTCATTGGTTCTTGCTGAAGCTCAAACGTGCTGCGTAACACCAGAATGAACCTCATTGGTCCTCGTTGAAGCTCAAACGTCCTGCGTAACCCCAGAATGAACCTCATTGGTCCTCGTTGAAGCTCAAACGTGCTGCGTAACACCAGAATGATCCTCATTGGTTCTCGCTGAAGCTCAAACGTCCTGCGTAACCCCAGAATGAACCTCATTGGTCCTCGTTGAAGCTCAAACGTGCTGCGTAACACCAGAATGATCCTCATTGGTTCTCGCTGAAGCTCAAACGTGCTGTGTAACCCCAGAATGAACCTCATTGGTTCTTGCTGAAGCTCAAACGTGCTGCTTAACACCAGAATGAACCTCATTGGTTCTCGCTGAAGCGCAAACGTGCTGCGTAACACCAGAATGAACCTCATTGGTTCTTGCTGAAGCGCAAACGTGCTGCATAACACCAGAATGAACCTCATTGGTTCTTGAAGTCTGGAAAGTCTTACGGGTTTGGAACAACATAAGGGTGAGTAAATAATGACAGGATTTAAATTTTTGTGTGAATTAACCCTTTAATAAAAGTTTTGTTTTTACGTTAAAGCTTGCAATGACATCGACCGGTGGCCCACGCCGTGCCCAGGGAAGATTCTTACGCTCCCCATCATGGGTGTGGTCATGAAGGTAACTGGTTTTTCTTCCCTTGGATCTTTGTAAGATACCAGCCGAGTCTTTGACAATCCAGTGCACTTTATTAACGAACGCTGCCATCTGCTCTCCTCAGCTACGCATCCCCACGTGTTATGACAAGCCTGGAACTTCTCAGCTCGTCCAGTCCACACCGGTATGAAAACCACTGCCGCTGCCAGGCCTGTAGGCGATGGTGCTGATGTGTCATATTCTGCAGAGTCTTTTGCTCTTATGTAATGCAGTCTAATCTTTCATTTGTAGAGTGACAGTCTGGTATCCATCGTCCTGCCGACCGTCCATGAAGTAGATCTCTTCAGGTAAAGCACATTCATTGTGTGCTGCTGTGAATGGTACATAGTGTACTAATGTTTCATAGTTGGGCTGGATTTGTTTATTACTTGTCCTCTGGGGCCTCCTGTTGGTAACTGAGAAAAGTGCACCCAAGTACATTTACATTAAAAAGTTTGGGCCAAGATGTTTTTGAAAGAAGTCTCTAATGCTGCATTTATTTAATCCAAACTACAGTAAAAACAGTGAAATAATATTACAACTTAAACAACTGTTTTCTATGTGAATATATCGTGAAATGTAATTTATTCCTATGATCTAAGCTGAATTTTAGTCATCATTACTTCAGTCTTCATTTCTTCTTTTTTTGCAATCACTTTTGATCAATTTAATGCATCCTTGCCAAATAGAAGTATTAATTTCATTCCAAAAATAAAAATGGTTCTTACCCTAAACTTTTGAATGATAGCAACCCTCTACGCACACCGTGGCAATATAATCGCCATTGGCTAGTACATTTTTTTGTTTACTCGCCAGACTGATATACTGTTTTATTTATATTAGTGCTGTCAAATCGATTCATCGTCATTAACCACATCCAGAATAAAAGTTTGTTTACATAATATTTGTGTATAGTGTGTGTGTAATTATTATGTGTATATAAATACGCACACATGTATATATTTAAGAAATATTTTTTATATATTAAATATATTTATTTATATTATAAATGTATATACATGCAAATATTTCTTAAATAAATACATGTGTGCGTGTGTGTGTGTGGTGTGTGTGTGTGTGTGTGTGTGTTGTGTGTGTGTGTGTGTGTGTGTGTGTGTGTGTGTGTGTGTGTGTGTGTGTGTGTGTGTGTGTGTTAAGATGTTGTCATTCAGTGTGTCTGTAAAATAATATTTGCTGAGTTGCTGGGTTCATGAATATTAATCACGTGGTCATGTGTGTGTGTGTGTGTGTGCCCTTGTTTATATTACATTGTGGGGACCAAATGTCCCCATAAAGATAGTAAAACCTGAGATCACCTACATTGTGGGTCCAGCCAGTGGTCCACAAAATCACACAGGATGAGTTTTTTTGAGAAAGTAAAATGAAGAATGTTTCCTGTGATGGGTAGGTTTAGGGGCTGTGTGTGTGTGTGTGTGTGTGTGTGTGTGTGTGTGTGTGTGTGTGTGTGTGTGTGTGTGTGTGTGTGTGTGTGTGTGTGTGTGTGTGTGTGTGTGTGTGTGTGTGTGTGTGTGTGTGTGTGTGTGTGTGTGTGTGTGTGTGTGTGTGTGTGTGTGGACTGGTAATCCCCTACGGTATGGGGACAAAATGTCCCCACAAAGATGGCAATATCCAAAATCCTTGTCCTTGTGGGGACATTTTTGGTCCCCATGAGGAAAACATCTTATAAATCACACTGTGATGTTTTTGAAAAAGTAAAAATGCAGCATGTCTCCTGTGATGGGTAGGTTTAGGGGCAGTGTGTGTGTGTGTGTGTGTGTGTGTGTGTACAGTATGGTAGTGTGTGTGTGTGTGCTGTGTGTGTGTGTGTGTGTGTGTGTGTGTGTGTGTGTGTGTGTGTGTGTGTGTGTGTGTGTGTGTGATGGGTAGGTTTAGGGGCAGTGTAGGGAGATAGAATGTACAGTTTGTACAGTATAAAAACCAGTACGCCTATGGAGAGTCCCCACAAAGATAGTGAACCAGACGTGTGTGTGTGAGAGAGAGAGAGAGAGAGAGAAACCGCGCTCCCTCAAAGCGGCAGCGAGTTGTGCGCCTTCACAGTAGAGTTTACAGTACGTCAAATAAAGGTGCGCACGCATCCGTTGAGCTCAACTGAAATAGACAGATCGCTTGACGGAGAGTGAAACTGTTTCTCTGAGTGTTCAGCGAGTGAAAATATATCTATGTAAAACATATTCTTAGCCTCTAACACACACACTGGCGAGAAAAATCTAAGCATTTATTAGCCAATGGCTAATGATAGATATTGTTTAGTCGCCCAGAGTGAAATATACTTGCATATGCGAGTGTTTTACATGCATTGTAGAGGGTTGGATAGTGTGATGTTTAATGGTCATAATGATGTATTGAGGAATTGTATAAAAATACTATGACTCCAAGTTGCATGTTATATTGTTTTAATTTTATTTCAGCATCCATTAATTTCATGTTTGCTGTTTGCACTGTTTCTCATGTTGCAGGTGTTTCTATCCAGTGTTTTTTCATATCCAGATGTTGTGGGAGCTGGTGTTGCTGGGTGAAGCGTTGGTGGTCATGGCGCCATCACCTGCAGAGTCTTCAGACACTGTGTTGGCATTGGTCAGGTACAGCGGATAAAGTAATAAGCCATGTGAGATTGTGTTAAACTGTTAAGACCTCTTAAAGACCCCCTGTAGTCAATCATTTTATCCCTTAAAACTCCTCTTTGATCACCAAAATGACACATTTAAATGTTTTTTTCCTGTGAATATATTGTCTTTATGGCTTAAAATAGCTTGAATGTAACGTGACACCCTTGCTTCATGAATATGCAAATTAGTCTCCGCCTCCATCAATCACATGAGCTCGGATTACCTGATCCACTCACTGTAGTAAACAGTAGAAAACGCTACACACTGGCAAGTGGAAATACTGGTTTAATTAAGCCATATATGTTTGAACCAGAAACTGATTCATAAGAAGAGAGTGAATTATACAGGCTCGTATTCAAGTCCATGTATCAGAATGGACAATGTCAGACACATAACTGTAATTAATATGATCATCCTTCTGCTTGACTACATTATTAAACAGCTAATAATGTGTCTCTAATGTTACAAAAATCATGTCCCCATTCGCCATCTCAGAGTCAGATGCTGCCTTCTTAAAATCAGCATCCTTAGAAACGTCAGCGGAGAAAGACATACAGTTTATCATAACATCGTAATATACATCATATACATAATTCACCCGCTATATTGATAAATGTACCAAATTTCTCATATCAACAGGAAAATATCCTGGGATAACATGGCTTCTCTTGAGATTCCCCTGCTTCAGAGCGGTCATAGTTAATGATATGCTAAAGCCCCGCCCCCCTCGTGACGGGATTGGTCACATGTTTGTGATGTAAGGAACAGGGGCGGTCTTTGGTTCACTGCAGTTTTAAAGAGAAAATACTCAACAATGGTGTTGACATGGGTTGTCTTAAAGCATATTAAAAACACCACATAGACGTTTAGAGAACAATAAAAAACTTGAGTTTCACCGCAGGAGGTCTTTAACCTTTAACTTTAAAATATATGTAACGTGTAGCTTCTTGCTTTTTTTAAAACAGCAGTATTATAGTATTAATAATCACAATTGATACTTGGCGTAATAAGTCATTATTGTGATTATTATTATATTAGTAAGTGCATGTTCATTAGTGTAATTGTAAGTTGTTTATGGTTATTAAGTAACATGGTGTATACATGTAGAGTTCAACTGATGTGCTGTTTTAACAGTCCATCCAATCAGGTTTTAGATTTCTTAAGATCCCTGCAGTCGTTTAGCATTTGACATGACAATAATAGCTATACTTTTTGATGACTTCACTGTTTGAAATCAGCACCATGTTTCTCTCTGATTGCTCATGAAATGTTCTCAGGATTGCAGATATGCACTAGCCTGGCTCTGCCCTCTTACATACTTCTGCTCATTTTCCTTCAGTACTGCGTGTAGGATTGTGGTATATTCTCTGGTTTTCTTCGGTCAAATTTTAACCGGTCCAATCAGCGAACAGAGGGAGTGGCTGAGAACGATGGCGTTGATGTTGTATGCTAGTTTGAGATGACATACAACATGACCAGACGTTAGCGATTGGTTATGGCAGATCCAATAGTTTTAAACTTCATCAGAGTACCCCCCTTCATGGAAGTTAACGCTTGTGAATGGAGAGCGGCCAGAAATGTATGAGAGTCTGGTAGGACCAGGCTAAATGTGTACAGAATTCAAACACTGTTTTGCCTTTGCCTGTTTATTAAATATTTTGACTAATTTTATAATGCTCTCAGCAACTTAATGAATGTGTAGTACTCATTTTAACATAATTGTATTATATTTAAATCAATTCCAAAGTCCAAATTCAGTGTGCATCCAAGCGCATGGGAGTATTGCAGTACTTGAACAGCAGACAGATCAGGTTTTGTAGCTCTGTGATGCTGACCACGCTGCGGTCGACCTTGAAGAAGGGCGGCTGGATAAGTCATGTGATGTGACGTGTACAGAGACACCGTTACCCACCACAGACTCAGACAGTGTTGAACATGAATGTGGTTCCCATCTAGACTTCTAGATCACTTTCTATTGCTAGTTAAACCAAAGCGCTCTCTCTGTGTCTGTGTGCAGTTGTATCTCTCCTCTGCGATACTGCAGTGACTTCCGGCCGTACTTCACCATTCATGACAGCGAGTTTAAGGAATACACCACTCGAACACAAGCTCCGTAAGTTAACCGTGTGCAGAAGATTTCACATGCATGAAAAATATAAACTGGATGGGTGAGGCTTTTATAGATAATAAATATAAAAGATTTATATTTTGTTTGTATTATAATTTGTGTGTGTATGTGTATATACATATATTAATAAAACAGGGACAGCAATAGTCCCTCAGTTACTTCACTTAAACAAACGCCGGTTGTTATTTATTTATTTATTTGCTTTTTGGTAAAATACGGTTAAAAGATATTAACAACAGAATAAACATAAAATATAATATAAATTATATTTACAATAATAAAATCTGATAATTATTAATACAATATTTAATACAGTATAGTAAATACATTAAATTAGATTAGAATTACTGTAAATAAATATATTGAAACCTTTATTTATTTATATATTCATATAATTGTTATAATAAATTATTACATATATTTTTTGTGTGTATGTATAAATATATATATATATATATATATATATATATATATATATATATATATATATATATATATATATATACATAAACATACACTATATTAATATTTGTATAATTTAATAATTTTCATTAAATGTTTTTTTAAATATTTAATGTCATTGATATTCAGTATGCTGCATTAATTATTGTAATATTTGTTTCATTTTCTTATAATTTTTTATTCTGATATAATTTATTGTATTTTATTTAGTATTAGTACTGTCAAATCGATTAATCGCATCTAACAGGAGTTGGTGTTGGTGTGTGTGACGTATGTGTTTATGCATATACTGTATACACACACATATATGCATATAATGATATATACACACATATATTACATATACACAATTTTATTGCAGTTAATCAATTTGACAGCACTATTTAGTATATAATGCAATTAATAAATACTCTAGTATTAGTATTTTGAAGTGTGTGTGTGTGTAGACAGGGTTGTAATATTGAGTGTTTTTGTTCTTTTGACCTACAAACGCAGCATGTAATCCAATCAGTGTCAGGATGATCGTATGATCGATGAGATGGTTGTTCGTTCAGATCGAGTGCTGAAGATATTTCTGGAGCTCAGACAGGAAGTGACATGTGACACTCTAACGGGGTCTCTGTTAACCGGATCTTGTGTTGTGTGTGTTGTGTTGTGTTGTAGGCCTTCGGTCATTTTGGGAGTTACGAACCCATTTTTCGCCAAAACTCTCCAGCACTGGCCTCACATCATCCGCATCGGAGACATGAAGCAAGCAGGTGCTGCCCTTTAGTAGTGATTGATACATGTAGAATTAAAGCTAATGAAGCATGGACTTGTTATTAAGCCTCAATACGCAGAGGTTGCTGGCTTTGTTCTTTATTATAAATATCTTATTTTTTTAAAGGAGAGATGGCCAAACAGATGAAAGTGAAGAAACTAAAAAATCTGAAGACTTTGGACTCAAAACCTGGTGAGACTTGAATGAGAAACTATCATTTTATGATGTTCTGTATTCATGTAGGATTTATTCAGTACTCCAGATCTGGCCTTTGTGTTTCCTTCTGTTAATGTTTGAATTACAGAACTGTAAATGTCCAAAAGCTAGAGAATCAATAAAAGTCAGCGTTTGTTAGAGTGAAGTAACTGAAGGATTCTTGGTCTCAGGTGTGTACACTGCATATAAACCATTCCTGAACAAAGACGAGGACATTATCAAGCAGCTCCAGAAGGTGAGTGTCTCTCTGGTGTATTATATCAATGCTAAAACATTCAAGCAGGAGTATTAATTCAGTTCTTTTGTTGTTAACCTCAGGGAGTTCAACAGAAGCGTCCTTCAGCGGCCCAGAATGCAATTCTGCGGCGATATTTCCTAGAACTTACACAGAGTTTCATCATACCACTGGTAGGAGCATTACTTTGCATACAAAATCAATGACACAGCGCCATTCACACGCACCTGAACAGTGTTGCTATTGTTAACTAAAACTATTGAATTTGGAAGTTGAAATAAAGTAAAATATACATTTTAAGAAGTAGTATAATATATTATATAAATAATGCTAAAATAACACTGCTCCTGAATACATTAAAAACATGGCTCATGCATGTGTGATGAAGTCTCTGTGAATGTAGGATTTAATGACATATTGTGTGTTTGATTTGCAGGAGCGTTATGTGGCCAGTCTAATGCCTCTACAGAAGAGCATCTCACCCTGGAAAGTAAGTTTGTCAGATCATTTCCTTTTTAGATTAACCAATTTAGTAACTTTTAGTGATACTCACAATATTTATTCTCTCATTTTCCAGAGTCCTCCACAGCTCCGGCCGTTCAACCAGGAGGAGTTTATGAAAACTCTGGAGAAGGCCGGACCTCAGCTCACCTCACGACTCAAAGGAGACTGGATCGGCCTCTACAGGTACAGCTGCTTTGTGTGTGTGTCTGTGTGTCTGGGTCTGGGTCTGTGTGTCTGGGTCTGTGTCTGGGTCTGTGTGTCTGGGTCTGTGTGTCTGGGTCTGGGTCTGTGTGTCTGGGTCTGTGTGTCTGGGTCTGTGTCTGTGTGTCTGGGTCTGTGTCTGGGTCTGTGTCTGTGTGTCTGGGTCTGTGTCTGTGTGTCTGGGTCTGTGTGTCTGTGTCTGTGTCTGGGTCTGGGTCTGTGTGTCTGGGTCTGTGTGTCTGGGTCTGTGTCTGTGTGTCTGGGTGTGTGTCTGGGTCTGTGTGTCTGGGTCTGTGTCTGTGTGTCTGGGTCTGTGTGTCTGTGTCTGTTTGTCTGGGTTTGTGTGTCTGGGTCTGTGTCTGGGTCTGTGTCTGGGTCTGTGTCTGTGTGTCTGGGTCTGTGTGTCTGTGTGTCTGTGTGTCTGGGTCTGTGTCTGGGTCTGTGTGTCTGGGTCTGTGTGTCTGGGTCTGTGTGTCTGTGTCTGTTTGTCTGGGTTTGTGTGTCTGGGTCTGTGTCTGTGTGTCTGGGTCTGTGTGTCTGTGTCTGTTTGTCTGGGTTTGTGTGTCTGGGTCTGTGTCAGGGTTATTTTAATTTATTTATTTTTGTCTGTATGTCTGGGTCTGTGTGTCTGGGTTTGTGTGTCTGTGTGTCTGGGTCTGTGTGTCTGTCTGTGTGTCTGTCTGTGTGTCTGTCTGTGTGTCTGTGTCTGTGTATCTGTGTCTGGGTCTGTGTGTCTGTCTGTCTGTCTGTCTGTGTGTCTGTGTCTGTGTATCTGTGTCTGGGTCTGTGTGTCTGTCTGTCTGTGTCTGTCTGTCTGTCTGTCTGTGTGTCTGTGTCTGTGTATCTGTGTCTGGGTCTGTGTTAGGGTTATTTTAATTAATACATTTTTTTGTCTGTGTCTGGGTGTGTGTCTGGGTGTGTGTGTATGTGTCTGGGTCTGTGTTAGGGTTATTTTATTTATTTTTGTGTGTGTCTGGGTCTGTTTGTCTGGGTGTGTGTCTGGGTCTGTGTGTCTGGGTGTGTGGGTCTGTGTGTCTGGGTCTGTGTGTCTGTGTGTCTGGGTCTGTGTGTCTGTGTGTCTGGGTCTGTGTGTCTGGGTGTCTGTGTGTCTGTGTGTCTGGGTCTGTGTGTCTGGGTCTGTGTGTCTGTGTCTGTGTGTCTGGGTCTGTGTGTCTGTGTCTGTTTGTCTGGGTTGTGTGTCTGGGTCTGTGTCTGTGTGTCTGGGTCTGTGTGTCTGTGTCTGTTTGTCTGGGTTTGTGTGTCTGGGTCTGTGTCAGGGTTATTTTAATTTATTTATTTTTTTGTCTGTATGTCTGGGTCTGTGTGTCTGGGTCTGTGTGTCTGTGTGTCTGGGTCTGTGTGTCTGGGTCTGTGTGTCTGTCTGTGTGTCTGTCTGTGTGTCTGTGTCTGTGTATCTGTGTCTGGGTCTGTGTGTCTGTCTGTCTGTCTGTCTGTGTGTCTGTGTCTGTGTATCTGTGTCTGGGTCTGTGTGTCTGTCTGTCTGTGTGTCTGGGTCTGTGTGTCTGTCTGTGTGTCTGTGTCTGTGTATCTGTGTCTGGGTCTGTGTTAGGGTTATTTTAATTAATAATTTTTTCTGTGTCTGGGTGTGTGTCTGTGTGTGTATGTGTCTGTGTGTCTGGGTCTGTGTTAGGGTTATTTTATTTATTTTTGTGTGTGTGTCTGGGTCTGTGTGTCTGTGTCTGTGTGTCTGGGTGTGTGTCTGGGTGTGTGTCTGTGTGTCTGGGTCTGTGTGTCTGTGTGTCTGGGTCTGTGTGTCTGTGTGTCTGGGTCTGTGTGTCTGTGTGTCTGGGTGTCTGTGTGTCTGTGTGTGTGTGTGTGTGTGTGTGTGTGTGTGTGTGTGTGTGTGTGTTAGGGTTATTTTATTTATTTGTGTGTGTGTGTGTGTGTGTGTATCTGTGTCTGTATTAGGGTTATTTTATTTATTTTTGTATTTGTTTGTGTGTGTGTGTGTGTGTGTGTGTGTGTGTGTGTGTGTGTGTGTCTGTGTGTCTGGGTCTGTGTGTCTGTGTGTCTATGTGTGTGTGTGTGTGTGTACATAGAATTTATATGTTGTCATATTAATATTTCATTTATAAATTACAAATGTAACATTTTATTAATTTATGTAATTTATTTAATTAAATTATATAAAATGTATATATTGTATCATTTATATTTTATTTAATTGATATATTATAAATGAATTGAAATATGATAATTATATGTAATTAAATAAATATAACATTTTATTAATGTAATTTATATAATTACAATTATAAAATGTATATAATTATAAATAACTTACAATATATATTTATTTATTTAAATAATTTATATCATATACACTTTTTATTGATATATTATAAATATGAAATTTTTATATAAAAACATAATTAAATAAATGATATATAATGTTTATTGAAATATTATAAATAAAACATTTTTATATAAAAACATAATTAAATAAATTATATATAATGTGTATAAATATTCTATTTGTCATTTATATAAATAAATTATGTATATATAATTGATATATATATTAATTATGTACTATTACTTACAATGTGTACTAAATATATATGTCTGAAAATGAATCAAATTTGAAAAGACACGTGGACTTCTAAAATATAGCAAATATGCGTTTACTAGTTAATTTGAGCTCTAATATATTTTTACAGCATTTTGCATTATGTAAAAATTGCTCACAAGCCATAATGAATCCTGATTTGTGAGCTATTTGTTCTGATGAGATGCTTTTTATCAGTATAACTCAAACCAGCTCACAAATTGTTCTGAAATATCTATTAACCTATCAGTTTCAATCAGAGGTTTTTAAATGCTTAACCAGCATGGAGAAGTTAGGATGCTCAAAAAATATTTTCTTCGGTATAAAATCTAAAAAGTTAAATGCTTATTCGCTCTTTTCATCTGTTCGGGACTCCAGGCAGTTCCTGAGGTCTCCAAACTTCGATGGCTGGTTCAGGAACCGCAGGAAGGAGATGATGCAGAAGCTGGAAGCTCTTCACCTGGAGGCGCTCTGTGAGGAAGACCTGCAGCTGCGGATACAGAAGCACACGGAGGTGGAGACGGTCGACCTGGTGCTCAAACTCAAGGAGAAACTGGTCAGTACTTCAGTCGTTCTGTGCATATTACGACAACTCCACAGTTCTAGAGTGGGGTTTTCTTTGTGTAGCTTATGTGTTTTTCTCATTTGCTATGTATCCATGCACTTTTATGCAAATTCTGGGATATCACATAAAAATTGCTGGATGGAAACCACAAGATGCATGCAAAATCTTAAGATTTGCATAAAACATGTATTTACTCAATTGAGGCGGAAACATATATTGTGATAGAATCATATTCACAGAATAAATCCCTTGATTCACAACAAAAAACTTCAACCTCAAAAGTGGATATTATTGGATAACTGGATTAACCAGCGGACCAATCGCATCGCAGCATCTCTAATGTTGGTTTGATCATTCTAAAACGCCTGAGTCTGTCATCATAATGATTTGATATAATGACATCACAGAAGCGTCTCACACGATTGCGTTCCCAAACGTCGGCCATCCGAACGCATCATGTTTTCATCTGCGGTGCAAGGCATTTATGTAGGAAAAAAGAGCCACACGCTTCCCTGATTGCAGCATATTTTTACTAATAAATGTCAATAAGCATAAATCTATTTCACTTGCTTTTGATTTGAACTCTTGTGTTTTAGCATACTAGCACTAAAATACACATCACACATTTGCGAACGAATTTTACGCAGCGCTTGCGAAAATAGACATAAGGCTGTATCTCTGCAACACTTAATCGTATTCTGACCAAACTTGGTACATGTCATCACAAGCATAACCTGAGGCGACATGCTGCGTTTAAACACAGCGCCACCTACTGGTCCGGAGATACGAAAATGGCTATGTTTCCGTTTAGGAAAGTGGTCTGGTCAGTTTTGGGGCGGCATGCTGAGTCAAATGATATCCAATTTTTCCGCATCAGCCATTTTGAATTTTGTTGTAAAATACGCATTAGCGTATTGTTATGAAACTCGGTCATCGGCATGCCCTGAAGGAGACTGAGAAGGTTCGAGATCAAATATTCACTTATAACTTTGGATGTGGTTGATTTTTTTTTTATGGGAGTCACATCCATAGATTCCTGAATCCTTGCCGAGTCAAATGTGCTAGGTCACGCCTTATGGTTTGTTCAATGTTGTGAATTAGCGTTTAAACAACCTTCACAATTATCAATTATCTTTTTGTATTTTATTACCGGTACTTTGCGCTTGTTTCCCAGGAAGTGAAGCTTTTGTTCTCTTGAACACATGGGAAGGAAACATTGCTTTATTCACGAATATTTTATGCAATATTTATAGTTTAATTTACAATTTTGGGTGAAAATATATAGTGCACCTGCAATTGTCAGATGCACTGAAAATGTATTTGGTGTAGAAACCTTTTTATTGCTAGTAAATTTTACTCATTAACTAAGGAACACATTGAATTAAATATTACATTTTAAAGTTGAAATACTGAAATAATATTTTCCTGTAAAACACACATCATCTGAGGGTTTTTTTTGTGTAAATGTGTAATTCATCTCCTGTTGTGTCTCAGACTCAGGCCGAGAAAGATCAACTTCCTGTCAAACTAGGAACTCTTCCCAAACTACAGTCCCATATCGAGAGCATCATCCTCTCTCTTCCAGAGGACCTGCAGGGCATCTTACACAAACCGCCGAGCCCTTGACCATCAGCCAAGGCTCCACAGACAGACCAGACTGCGGCTCATACGGGGTTAATGGACACAGACCCGCCGGACCTCCACAGGTGTGACGGATTTCTGCTGGATCCTTCTCCAAGTGCACTTGTTGCTGCAGATCCGAGTGCCCTTGAACGGACAATGCTGGCATTGCCAAAAACAGACACACAGACGACTGACAGCACAGGAAGTGAGTAACAGCGCGAGGGACGAATGATGGCAGAAATGAAGCACACGTGGCGTGTTACGAACACAGTCTGAGTCTGAATGCTGTAAGTCTCACCGTGTGAGATTAACATTCCTGTTGATTTTAAACATGAGGACACTTAAAAGATGGAATCAGGAAAACGCGATCTGGAGCTAAATGGGCCGGATTCATATTCACCACTTCCTTATCTCATGAAACCTGTCGGAAACATGTTCAGGTCATATTTCACCCCAAAATTAGGAAGAGGGAATAAGAAATTATATTTTACAAACAAAATAAGCCTATTATAAGACCATTAAAATACCATTTATATATATATAGATCTGTGGCATTGTTTTCATGATAATCAGGTCATATTTCACCCCAAAATGAGGAATTAAGAAACCATATTTTGCATGCATTATTTTAATAATAATAATAATTAAGCACATTTTAAACCCAGTTTTCAGTACTAAAATGCACCAAATCTAATTTTCATTACTTTACTGTGAAAAACACGACTTTATTTACATTGTTAAATATTGTTACAGTAGTTTTTCTATTATTATTATACACTACATTATTATTCAAAAATTAGCATCACCATGAATATTGAGACAAACTCAAATTTATGCTGAAATATACTTAATTATCAGGAAAAATTCATAAATTTTCCATTATATTTTGGGTGAAATGTTCCCTGGAAATGTTTCATGTTTTGAAGTTGATATTGCAATAATAATAACAGGCAGATGTATTCCCCCTTTAACAGAGACCAACACTACTAACCTATAAATGTTGAAGATTGTTCATCTTTAGCACATTATCGCAGGTGTCAGGCGTGAACAGCACAAATATAATCGTGTATTTCTCATAATGAATGCGAACCCAACGATAAAAACACATATTTATTTTTAATTCATAAACTGACTAACCACAAAAGGGAAAATAGCCATTGTCTTTTCCTTTCCTCTTCGCCGAACTGGTTCATAAATCATAACTTCCCGTGCTGTTGCATTGAGATTGTGCTCTTCCTTCTGCTTCAATATCATATATACATCCATACTGTACACTTAAACACAATATAGTCTTCAAATACAGCTTCCTTTACACTTGCTTGACCGATAAAGGTGAATACTGCGGTTTCTTTGTGCCTTTTCATTTTCTGACTAGCTTGATTTGATCGATTTTAGGACCAGGTGTGTCCAATTTTGATCAATTTTGTGAGTACATCAGTGCTTTAATATCATGAAATATGATTGTTTGACCTTTTAGAAGGAGCTTCTGTTATTTGCACTTTATCAGTGGAATGTGTCGAGCAACAGAAGGTTTGTGACTTACAAAAACACATTTTTATGACTGGTCATATGTTGGAAATCCATCCGTTATGTTGTGTGCCTTGAGCTAGGAAGACAAAGACCATCGCACCCCTTCACCCTCTGACACTGTTTTCCATATGAGCGCTTTATCTGGTTATGTAGGATGCGGACTCATGGGACACCTCGTGTGTGTGTGTGTGTGTGTGTGTGTGTGTGTTGTGTAATGTTTTATATTTGAAGAACAAACCTATTTTAACATGCTTGAATTTTAAAGAGGTATATTCTAGTACGCCAATAACGAATTGCTTTTGACACGAAGCCTGTTTGTGATACTGATGGATATTTTCTAACATCTGTATTTTTGATCGGCTCATTTATATTGGTAGTTAATGTACAGGATGTTTTATTTGTTGCTGTGGTGATCATTATGGAATGATATAAATGGACAATTATGTTTTGTTTTGTAAACCATGTACACCAAACCACAGTCCAACATTTCAGCATAAACTATATTTTTCTATCACACCCTTTACCACTATTTTCTTTTTCCTGTAACCAGTGAAAGCTTTTCCCTAGAAAGAGTTTCATTCTTTTACCCTCATGAAGAACAAGTATATTTTTCAGGTGTAAATAAATGTCAATAAGAATAAATCTATTTCTGTTGTTTTTGATTCTATTATATGTGCAACTTGTATATTTTAGTGCTAGTATGTAACACGTTACTGTGCCCTTATTTAGAGCCAAGCACCACTTATTGTAATCATTGGTGTTATTATTATTCTTTTACTACTACTACTTCTGCTCTTGAATCTATGGCGTCCCAAAATTTGGCACACAGATAGAGGACCGTCTGACCGGTCACCGTAGCAAATTTGGAGTCTCTAACTCAATCCCTCTAGCGCCACCAACTGTCCAAAGTTGCACTTACGCTTGTGCTAATAATTTTTGAACAGTAAGGGCTAGAAACAAAATTCTTTTGTGATGTCGTTTGAGATCGTGCGAATTTTCCCGCCAAAAAAACTACTTTTTCGAACTCCTCCTAGACGGTTTATCTGATTTGCACGAAAATGTACCCAGATCTTTCAACAATAGCAACAAAATGTATGGAATTCAACTCAATTAATCAAGTATTTTTGAGTAACGCACAAACAAATTTTACCCAGCGCTTGTGAAATTAGACATAAGGCTGTATCTCTACTACACTTTATCGTATTCTGACCAAACTTGGTACATGTCATCACAAGCATAACCTGAGGCGACATGCTGCGTTTTGACACAGCGCCACCTACTGGTCCAGAGATATAAAAATTGGCTATTTTTGTTTGAAACTTATGAATGATTTGCATTTAGAAAAGTGGTCTTGTTAGATTCGGGGTGACATACCTAGTCAAAATATATCCAATTTTGCAATTTTTGGCATCAGCCATTTTGAATGTTGTAGAAAAATGCTATAATTCATGAATTCATTAGCATATTGATATGAAACTTGGTCATCTGCATGCCCTGGAGGAGCCTGAGAAGTTTCGAGATTAAATATTCACGTGATTATAACTTTGGATGTGGTTGACTTATTTTCACGGGAGTCACATCCATAGATTCCTGAATCCTTGCGGAGTCAAACGATACCAAACAAGCTAGGTCTCGCCTTATGGTTTGTTCAATGTTGTGAATTAGCGTTTAAACAACTTTTGCAAATATCTTTGAAACCGATAGTCTGATCGAGACAAAACCAATGTAGGAAAATCTGTATCATTGCAAGCTGACTATGCATAATGTCAAATGTCCACATTTTGAAAGTAAGTGGCAAAATGCACTCAAAGTCTGGGTTATTTTTTATATTCTCATAAATATAAATGTCTATAACTCCTAAACAAAATGAGATATTTTCACCAAAAATGACACGCTTCTGTATGGGGGTACTCTGAGGACACACACACAAAGTGGTGGGACTGCGCCTCTTGGTGGCGCTATAATTAAACAAAACATGAAATTATATCTATACAACTCAATGTATTTATGAGGGTTTGAACCTTTTTGCTTAAAATTGGCTCCAAATGTCTTTACTCATTTTTGCAGTTAGTCTAGCTTCCTTGTTTGCTTCTGTTGTGCTTTGCCCGATAATTGCTGCTTGCAGCTATATTTTGATAATTACTTCTGTAATGAATGAATGCCACTGTGGTCATTGGTACCACAGTTTTTAATTGATTACCAAAGTTTGTAAATAAATACAAAATTTATTGAAGATATTTGAAAGGCACATATTGAAGGCAGACATGTACAAAAATGTCTTTACAGTGTTAAGTTAAATATATACAGTGAATTAGAATTATATATAAAGATGTTTAACAATATCCCATGAATATCTCAAAATAAAACAGATCTGGAGATTTATACATTCAGTGTATTTTCTTCTGTAGCGTTTTATCGCTTGGACAGTTGATCCGAGAGCCAGTCCAGTCCTTCATATAAGCCTGACCCTTGAACCGCACATGTGGCCTGGACGAACCACTGCGAGAGAGACAGAGAAACACACGTGACCTCACACATCTGCAGTTCTGCTCAGGCTCAGCATCTGCATTGAGTCTGTGTGTCACACACTCACCTGTCTTCCTCTCAGCGCGTGTAAACCCAGTCTGTCTGTCAGCTCAGAGACCGCCATGGCTTTGGGTAAATCCTGCTTGTTGGCAAGAACTAACAGAACGACGTCTCGCATCTCGTCCTCCGCCAGCTGAAAATGGATTTGATGCACGTACACAATATTACATTGAGACTGTTATTATACTGAACTAGTGTATGTGATCTGATGATACACAGATCATAGATGACTTACCATCATTTTTAGTTCCTCTGCGGCCGTTTCAATCCTGTCACGATCACTGCAGTCCACCACAAAGATCAGACCCTGAAACACACACACACACACACACACACACTTTGTTCAGTGCATTTCATAAAGCAGCTGGTTAAATTTGAAGTGATAAAATAAATGTAAACACATTATTACCTTAGTGTTCTGATAGTAATGTCTCCAGAGGCGTCTGATAATGTCCTGACCGCCGACGTCCCACACAGTGAAGGAGATGTTTTTATATTCAACAGTCTCGACATTAAAACCTAGAGAGAATCACACTCAGTCATTATGAAATATAATACTATGTTTGATTTTAAGCATTAAAACATGTGTTTGACCTGAAGTGTCTTACCTAGAGTTGGAATGGTTGTGACAACTTCCCCAAGTTTGAGTTTGTAGAGGACTGTCGTTTTCCCTGCTGCATCCAGACCAACTTATATAGAAATATATACATTTATTACATTATGAAAATGCACAAGTGAATATTTTATTACATTGCACGTATCAATTAATATGCATCTGCTTGCACTAGAGTAAGAATAAAAAATAAAATAAAAGATTTTCGAGATATAAAGAAATGTACTCACCCATGAGCAACCTCATCTCTTTTTTCTCAAAGAGCCGTGAGAAAATGTTAGAGAAGAAGATTCCCATTTTTAAAAGTGCAAATGAAAAGCTGTTTTAGTTAAAGTAAATGTTCAGAGGCAGAGGCTCAGATTGCTAGTGTGAGGATGGTGTGTGTGTTCAGTGTGTGTGAGTGAGTGTTTATATAGGCTTTTTGCTTTCGGTTTGACTGACAGCTCGACACCGCCACTCTCACACAAGTCGCGCGCAATTTCTCCCGCGGCAAATCCAACGCGTTCGAAATGACGTCACATACTGTATCACGTGTCAAAACACAATTTTGTTTTAGTAAACACACATTTTAAAGTTAGCGTACATGTATGTTAAATATGAGCAGAGCGTCGAGTCAGACATAAATATACATTCAAACACTGATAATATTTCAAGAATTTTGCTGTCTCTTTATGTCATTAAATTATCTTAAAGGGATAGTTCACCCAAAAATGTAAATTCTGTCATCATTTAATTGCCCTCAAATTGTCCCTAACCTGTATGAGTTTTTTTTTTCGTCTGTTGAACACAAATTAAAATATTTTAAAGAATATTGGTAACCACCCAGACAGTTGATGGCACCAATTGATTTCCATGGTAGGCTATTTGTTTCCCTATGGAAGTCAATAAACTTTTTGTTCACAGCATTCCTCAAAATATCTTCATTTTTGTTCAACAGGTTTGGAACAACTTGAGGGCAAGTAAATTATGACAGAATAAATTTTTTTGGGTGAACTATCCCTTTGAAATTAGGCCTATACTATTTCTGGTATGTGTGTATATATACGCATATGTGTATACACATACACAATAGACTATATACTCACCTAAATGATTATTAGGAACACCTGTTCAATTTCTCATTAATGCAATTATCTAATCAACCAATCACATGGCAGTTGCTTCAATGCATTTAGGGGTGTGGTCCTGGTCAAGACAATCTCCTGAACTCCAAACTGAATGTCAGAATGGGAAAGAAAGGTGATTTAAGCAATTTTGAGCGTGGCATGGTTGTTGGTGCCAGACGGGCCAGTCTGAGTATTTCACAATCTGCTCAGTTGCTGTCATTTTCATGCACAAACATTTCTAGGGTTTACAAAGAATGGTGTGAAAAGGGAAAAACATCCAGTATGCGGCAGTCCTGTGGGAGAAAATGCCTTGTTGATGCTAGAGGTCAGAGGAGAATGGGCCGACTGATTCAAGCTGATAGAAGAGAAACTTTGACTGAAATAACCACTCGTTACAACCGAGGTATGCAGCAAAGCATTTGTGAAGCCACAACACACACAACCTTGAGGCGGATGGGCTACAACAGCAGAAGACCCCAGCGGGTACCACTCATCTCCACTACAAATAGGAAAAAGAGGCTACAATTTTGCGTGCTCACCAAAATTGGACAGTTGAAGACTGGAAAAATGTTGCCTGGTCTGATGAGTCTCGATTTCTGTTGAGACATTCAGATGGTAGAGTCAGAATTTGGTGTAAACAGAATGAGAACATGGATCCATCATGCCTTGTTACCACTGTGCAGGCTGGTGGTGGTGGTGTAATGGTGTGGGGGATGTTTTCTTGGCACACTTTAGACCCCTTAGTGCCTATTGGGCATCGTTTAAATGCCACGGCCTACCTGAGCATTGTTTCTGACCATGTCCATCCCTTTATGACCACCATGTACCCATCCTCTGATGGCTACTTCCAGCAGGATAATGCACCATGTCACAAAGCTTGAATCATTTAAAAATGGTTTCTTGAACATAACAATGAGTTCACTGTACTAAAATGGCCCCCACAGTCACCAGATCTCAACCCAATAGAGCATCTTTGGGATGAGATGGAACGGGAGCTTCGTGCCCTGGATGTGCATCCCACAAATCTCCATCAACTGCAAGATGCTATCCTATCAATATGAGCCAACATTTCTAAAGAATGCTTTCAGCACCTTGTTGAATCAATGCCACGTAGAATTAAGGCAGTTCTGAAGGTGAAAGTAAAACACAGTATTAGTATGGTGTTCCTAATAATCCCTTAGGTGAGTGTATACACCAATCAGGCATAACATTATCACCACAGCACACCTTCAGGGGTCTAGTGGAGTCCATGTCTCTATGGGTCAGGGCTGTTATAGCAGTAAAAGTGGGAGCAACACAATATTAGGTCATAATGTTATGCCTGATCGGTGTGTGTGTGTGTGTGTGTTTGTGTGTATATATATATATATATATATATATATATATATATATATATATATCTGGCACCAAGATGTGAGAATCCGATACTTTAGTCCTGTAAGTTGCGAGTAATCGACATCCCACAGATGCTCGATTAGATTGAAATCTGGGGAATTTGGAGGCCAAGTCAACACCGCAAACTCCTTGTTGTGCTCCTCAAACCATTCCTGAAGCATTTGTACTTTGTGGTAGGAGCATTATCATGCGGGAAGAGCCACAGCCACCAGGGAATACCGTTTCCATGAAAGGCTGTACATGGTCTGCAACAATGCTTAGGTAGGTGGGACGTGTCAAAGGAACATCCACATGGATGGCAGGATCCAAGGTTTTCCAGCAGAACATTGCCCAAAGCATCACACTGCCCCCGCCAACTCGCCTTCTTCCCATAGTCCATCCTGGGCCATGTGTTCCCCAGGTAAGCCACGCACACACACCCGGCCATCCACGTGATGTAAAAGAACACATGATCATCAGACCAGGCCACCTTCTCCCATTGCTCCGTGGTCCAGTTCTGATGCTCACGTGCCCACTGTTGGATGCTTTGGCGGGTCAAGGTTCACCATGGGCACCCCTGACTGGTCTGCGGCTATGCCGCCCATACACAACAAACTGCGATGCTCTGTGTATTCTGACACCTTTCTATCAGAACCAGCATTAACTTCTTGAGCACTTTGAGCTCCAGTAGCTCATCTGTTTGATCGGACCACACGGGCCAGCCTTCGCTCCACACGTGCATCAATGAGCCTGGGCCGCCCGACCCTGTGGCGGTTCTCCACTGTTCCTTCCTTGGAGCACTTTTGATAGATCCTGACCACTGCAGACCGGGAACACCCCACAAGAGCTGCAGTTTTGGAGATGCTCTGACCCAGTCGTCTAGCCATCACAATTTGGCCCTTGTCAAACTCACTCAAATCCTTACGCTTGCCCATTTTTCCTGCTTCTAACACATCAACTCTGAGGAAAAAATGTTCACTTGCTGCCGAATATATCCCACCCACTAACAGGAGCTGTGATGAAGAGATCATCAGTGTTATTCACTTCACCTGTCAGTGGTCATAATGTTATGCCTGATCGCTGTATATATACAGTATGTATATATATATTCTAGTGCAATTACAAGTATTGTATTATAAAATATAATGTCTCATCATATATGGTAACTTATACAATTTTTACTAACATATAGGTCTATTAATTAGGAAGAATGTTTTTGAAAATGGCATAAGGTTGTGTTTAAAGATTTGTGATGTAACTAAAAATGACAAATCATTAGCAAATTTCTCAAAAATGTCAGCTTTTCATTTTTCAAATAGTTTACTGAAAGTGAAAGCAGTGTTCATGTTTTGTAAATGCATCATTTATTGGAGCCGTGAAAGTACAGATTGATATTTTTGGAACAATTCTGTTTTTATTTATATTTATCTGTAAAGGCAAAACATCCTATATCTCATGCATTTTCTGTTCTGTAATATTTATTTAGTAAATGACAATGAAACATAGAACTATTAGTGTTTGTAAATAAATACATCATTTATTGGAGATATTTGAAAGGCACAGATTGAGCTGTTATATAATATATATATATATATATATATATATATATATATATATATATATATATATATATATATATAACAGGTCATTTTTAAGGTGCAAATAAAAGAGAACACATACTAAAACATGGCAAAATGTTTTTGAATGTCCATAGAACAAAGTGATTACAGTATTGATTAACATTAATAATACAAAATGCTTTTGCGATAATAAACAGTTGGAGGCTGTTATAATACAATACTTTATATTATAAAAGTGCATTTTTCAAGTATCAGTCAACAAAACCCCCCAAATAAAGTATTAAAGCGACCATGAACTCATGGACAATTCTTGTTGTTTATTGCAGTATTTATTATAAATGATTTATCCATGCATATAAATTGGTTTGTTTAAAGTTAATGTTTAATCCGAATAACTTCCCGTCCCTG
The DNA here is from genome assembly GCA_023029165.1 of Gobiocypris rarus. Classification (NCBI taxonomy): domain Eukaryota; kingdom Metazoa; phylum Chordata; class Actinopteri; order Cypriniformes; family Gobionidae; genus Gobiocypris; species Gobiocypris rarus. The sequence continues at coordinate 4,087,629 of CM040931.1, read as the reverse complement.
TTGCAGAGACATCTCTTCTCTTCTCTGATGGCGTGTTTACTGGCGTGATCAAGCCTCGCCCTGTTCCAGAAGCCGTCTCACTCGGATATACGTCACAATAGGGAAGAGGAGACTTTCACAACTTCCGTTTCATGTCGACTCGTGCATTATTGTTGCTTGGACAGTTGATCCGAGAGCCAGTCCAGTCCTTCATATAAGCCTGACCCTTGAACCGCACATGTGGCCTGGACGAACCACTGCGAGAGAGACAGAGAAACACACGTGACCTCACACATCTGCAGTTCTGCTCAGGCTCAGCATCTGCATTGAGTCTGTGTGTCACACACTCACCTGTCTTCCTCTCAGCGCGTGTAAACCCAGTCTGTCTGTCAGCTCAGAGACCGCCATGGCTTTGGGTAAATCCTGCTTGTTGGCAAGAACTAACAGAACGACGTCTCTCATCTCGTCCTCCTCCATCATCATTTTTAGTTCCTCTGCTGCCATTTCAATCCTCTCACGATCACTGCAGTCCACCACAAAGATCAGACCCTGAATCACACACACACATGGCGTTTTGTGAATAAAACCTAATTTTGGCAAATATAGTAAACTAACTAGAGATAAAAACTCTGTTACCTTAGTGTTCTGATAGTAATGTCTCCAGAGACCTCTGATGACACTCTGACCGCCGACGTCCCACACAGTGAAGGAGATGTTTTTATATTCAACAGTCTCGACATTAAAACCTAGAGAGGAGGTGGATGGCAGATTATGAGCAGTTAGACATGACGAGAGCTTGGTCATAATGGCCAATAATAAATAAGCTTTCCATTGATGTTTTATGATAGGACAATATTTGGTCGAGATTTGAAAATCTGAAGGGTGCAAAAAAATCTAAATATTGAGAAAATCTCCTTTAAAGTTGTCCAAATGAAGTCCTTAGCAATGCATATTACTACTAATAATACAATTTGATATATTTACGTTAGGAAATATATAAAATATCTTCATGGAACATGAGCTTTACTTAATATCCTAATGATTTTAATGATTTATACCCATATATACCCATGCGACTTATGACTGTGCTACAGGGTCACATATATAAAAGAATGAATGTAGGAATTGATGAATTATTAATGTGTTGCGTTGAGTTTCTTACCAATGGTTGGAATAGATGAGACAACTTCACCAAGTTTGAGTTTGTAGAGGATTGTCGTTTTCCCTGCTGCATCCAGACCAACTTGGAGAAGAGATATTTATATTTACTACACCATGAAAATGCACAAGATTCATAATTGGAATATTTTCTAAAAAATGTCACATATTATGACAAATTAATATGCATATATTCGCCATAGAGAAATTATAGTGCAAATCAAATAATAGAGTAAAGGACATTTTAAGGGGGTAAAATGTACTCACCCATGAGCAACCTCATCTCCTTTTTCTTCCAGAGACGCGAGAAAATGTTAGAGAAGAAGATTCCCATTTTTGCAGATGAAAAGCTGTTCGGTCAAAATAAACGTCCAGAGGAAGAGGCTCAGATTGCTAGTTTGAGGATGGTGTGTGTGTGTGTGTGTGTGTGTGTGTGTGTTTATATAGGCGTTTTGCTTTCGGTTTGACTGACAGCTCGACACCGCCACTCTCACACAAGTCGCGCGCAGTTTCTCCCGCGGCAAATCCAACGCGTTCGAAATGACGTCACATACTGTATCACGTGTCAAAACAAAGTCTTACTGTACTCGAGTAAACAAATCTTGTTACAATGTAAAGTTTAAAATCTCTTCGCTGGATAATGATTTCAGATTATCTCTTTTTCAGGCTAAACAGCTAATTTCTGAAGTCTAGCCCACACAAGTTGTTTAATTTCATATTATATGGCTACCTACTGTTGCTGAAAGGTTTTGATGCATCAAAATGGTTAAATTAAACAAACCATAGCTGTTTAGCAACATTTAAGACATTCTGTGGAGGAATTGTCACTTTTAATTTAATATAATTTTATGTAACCTACTCAACACACATAATAGATATATTTATTATGTGTGTATATTGCATTTATTTGGCACTTTTTTAATTTTTCAATGCCACGAGAACAAGAGGTATTACATATTCACATTAACATTAGCTGAATGAAAAATAATAAAATCCAGTGCTTTCAAAGCATTACAAATTAAGTTTTTTTTTTTTAAGTTAGCAAAATATTTACATATAATTTAAAGTCATTTATAAAATCTGAAAACTTTGGTTTGCCTTGAGCCCACTTCTTTTTACATATATGGTATTTTGCTAATAAAATAAATAACTGTATATATGTTGTTGTTTAATATAAAAAAAGCACATCAAATAGACACATTTCTATCATACACTTCAGTTTTCTATTAATAAAGTTTTCCAAATCTCTCCAAAATAATCTTGAGTAAATACATTGAAAGTAAATAAATAAAACAGATGCAAAAAAGTTTGTTTTTAAGTTTAAACATTTCCAAAACATGCGTGAGGTGAGGTAAGACATGTGAGGTAAGACACCTCCTTAATTTAGATATTAACACAAAGCTTATTTGGCCTTTTCCATGCTTTGACCCAAGAGATATTACCAAATAAAGAAGACCAAAAGAATCTTGTGTCATGAAAAGACTTTGTTTTGACACGTGATACAGTATGTGACGTCATTTCGAACGCGTTGGATTTGCCGCGGGAGAAACTGCGCGCGACTTGTGTGAGAGTGGCGGTGTCGAGCTGTCAGTCAAACCGAAAGCAATAAGCCTATATAAACACTCTCTCACACACACTGAACACACACACCATCCTCACACTAGCAATCTGAGCCTCTGCCTCTGAACATTTACTTTCACTAAAACAGCTTTTCATTTGCACTTTTAAAAATGGGAATCTTCTTCTCTAACATTTTCTCACGGCTCTTTGAGAAAAAAGAGATGAGGTTGCTCATGGGTGAGTACATTTCTTTATATCTCGAAAATCTTTTTATTTTATATTTTTATTCTTACTCTAGTGCAAGCAGATGCATATTAATTGATACGTGCAATGTAATAAAATATTCACTTGTGCATTTTCATAATGTAATAAATGTATATATTTCTATATAAGTTGGTCTGGATGCAGCAGGGAAAACAACAGTCCTCTACAAACTCAAACTTGGGGAAGTTGTCACAACCATTCCAACTCTAGGTAAGACACTTCAGGTCAAACACATGTTTTAATGCTTAAAATCAAACATAGTATTACATTTCATAATGACTGAGTGTGATTCTCTCAAGGTTTTAATGTCGAGACTGTTGAATATAAAAACATCTCCTTCACTGTGTGGGACGTCGGCGGTCAGGACATTATCAGACGCCTCTGGAGACATTACTATCAGAACACTAAGGTAATAATGTGTTTACATTTATCACTTCAAATTTAACCAGCTGCTTTATGAAATGCACTGAACAAAGTGTGTGTGTGTGTGTGTGTGTGTGTGTGTGTGTGTGTGTGTTTCAGGGTCTGATCTTTGTGGTGGACTGCAGTGATCGTGACAGGATTGAAACGGCCGCAGAGGAACTAAAAATGATGGTAAGTCATCTATGATCTGTGTATCATCAGATCACATACACTAGTTCAGTATAATAACAGTCTCTATGTAATATTGTACGTGCATCAAATCCATTTGAACCTTTTAAGCTGGCGGAGGACGAGATGCGAGACGTCGTTCTGTTAGTTCTTGCCAACAAGCAGGATTTACCCAAAGCCATGGCGGTCTCTGAGCTGACAGACAGACTGGGTTTACACGCGCTGAGAGGAAGACAGGTGAGTGTGTGACACACAGACTCAATGCAGATGCTGAGCCTGAGCAGAACTGCAGATGTGTGAGGTCACGTGTGTTTCTCTGTCTCTCTCGCAGTGGTTCGTCCAGGCCACATGTGCGGTTCAAGGGTCAGGCTTATATGAAGGACTGGACTGGCTCTCGGATCAACTGTCCAAGCGATAAAACGCTACAGAAGAAAATACACTACATCATAACTGAATGTATACATTATGTCCGCAATTTTTTTTATCACTTTGAGATATTCATGGAATATTATTATAAATCTTTATATATAATTCTAGTTCAGTAAATGGACTTGGACTTGCCTACCTTTAATATGTGCCTTTCAAATACACTATGTACATGACTGAATGTATAAATGATGCACGGCTGTACTGTTATTTTGGTCTACTACTGTATTTAATGTACTGTTATTGTACCACAGTTATGTGTCATGTTCTGGACGAGCTGAAGTCTGCCTGTAATATTGATCTGTGCCTTTAAAATACATACAATACATTTATTTATTTACAAACATCAGTTTCACTCTCATTTTAAAAAATGAATAAATATTTATTACAGTTTTTCTCAATTGCTTTGTCTCAGTTCTCTTATGATTTTTTTATTTCCCAAAACATTAAGTTCAGATCTCTGAACAATTAGCTTCTTTTTCACATCAGATTGGAATTTCTTATTGATTTGAGCAAATTGCAAATGCTTCGGCACATGTGTGCAAAGAGTACATACAAGTGTCTGCAGTTTGGACAACAAATAATTGCATATGGCTTGTTGATCAAAACTGATGACTCGATTCTCACTTACACTGTCAAACACTTCAGAACTTCTCAGACATTTTTTATAAGCCATCACATTCAAAACGATCTATTCAATTATCATAATTAGTATACATGAATGTATATTCTAAAATATATCTGACATTGACATTATTTGTAATGTCTTCTGGCACATGGCCTCTAATTGCAAATTACCTCTAATATGAATCAACCATTTAACCATTTACGTAACCAATCAACTTTGGCAGTATATATATATATATGTACATATATATATATATATATATATATATATATATATATATATATATATATATATATGTAGATTGCCCACAGCACAATCACTGCTGTAGAAGTTTTTGAGAATGGAGGACGTTCACAACCCTGAACTGCAGCAACATGCTCGTGGAAGAGCAATTGGAAGGCGTGTAAGAATACGTGGTGGTGGTAGAGGAAGAAATAATCGAGGAAGAGGTGGAAATAGAAGAGCCACACTTGTGGATCATGTCATAAATCATGGTTTTACAATGGAAGAGGCTGGTCGAAGAGTACAGCCTAATGTAAACAGGTCCACAGTGTCATCAATTGTGCAAACCTTTCGTAGGGAAAACAGGTAAATGTTTTTTTTTTTTTTTTTTTTTTTAACAGTATATAAAGTATTTTTACAGTATAAATGTCACAATTGACCAGTGTGAGTGCCGCCGATCACTAGAGGGCACTCCAACCCGGACTGTCATTCTGTCATAGACTACATCTCCCATAATCCTTTACCCGGACTCATCAGCACTCATTGATTACATTCACCTGCACTACATTACCTTGTTACCTCACACTATAAAAACCATGTTCACCCTGTCAGTCACTGCGAAGTCTTGTTTAGTGTTACACTGCATTTCTGAGCGTTTTCCCTGGTTTCTTGTCTCTTGGTTCATTGGATTTCTTGCCTGTCTTCGTGGATTACCCTTTTGCCTGTCACCTCTGTTTTGTTTGCCTTATTGGACTGATTGCTTGTGTATGACCTTCTGCCTGCTTTCTGTTACGACTGCTCTGAGACAGAAGGTTGAAGATCCAAATGCAGCTTTATTCAGAGGGTAATCCACAATCGTAATCAGAAAGCAGGCAGAAGGTCATACACAAGCAATCAGTCCAATAAGGCAAACAAAACAGAGGCGACAGGCAAAAGGGTAATCCACGAAGACAGGCAAGAAATCCAATGAACCAAGAGACAAGAAACCAGGGAAACCGCTCAGAAATGCAGTGTAACACTAAACAAGACTTCGCAGTGACTGACAGGGTGAACATGGTTTTTATAGTGTGAGGTAACGAGGTAATGGGGTGCAGGTGAATGTAATCAATGAGTGATGATGAGTCCGGGTAAAGGATTATGGGAGATGTAGTCTATGACAGAATGACAGTCCGGGTTGGAGTGCCCTCTAGTGATCGGCGGCACTCACACTGGTCAATTGTGACAATAAACAACAATATTGTAAAGGTAAATCCAAGTCTATTTGTTCATTCTATAGAACTGCACGACAACCTCGCGCTGGTGGCAGAGCAGCAGTATTTAACCAACTGCAAGAACAAGAAATTTGCAACATAGTCATAGCCAACAATTCCATCAGGCTAAGAGAGATCCAAAGTGCAATCATAAATGACAATAATGTCTTTGCAAATATACATTCTGTCAGCATTTCCACCATAGCTCTATAAGGTGTCATTTGAGAGGAACGGTGAAAGAGTCAAGGCGTTACGGTACCATTATGTCCAGGTAAAACATTGGTGTGCACTTAGTAAGTTTTCCTGTTTTTTCTAAGATGCCTGTATTACTTTACTGTAAGTTTCAGAAACCCATAAGAAAATACATTTACTGTTACATTTTTTTCTGTGTTTCTTCATAGAGAATCATGGAGTTAGAAGTACATGAAACGACCCACATTCTTGTTTTTGTGGACGAGGCTGGGTTTAATCTGTCCAAAGGCCGGAGACGTGGTCGCAATCTCAGTGGACACCGAGCCACAATTGACACACCAGGCCAACGTGGGGCCAATATTACAATGTGTGCTGCCATACTCCACACATATTCCACACATTGGGCCCTATAATACCCAACTTCTCCTGGCCTTCCTAAATGCACTTTACAGAGACCTGATTCCAGAACAAGAAAGAGGTTTAGTTAGACCACATTTGCCTAATTATGTTGTTGTTTGGGATAATGTCAGCTTCCACCGAACCAACAGTGTTAGGGACTGGTTTGCTGCACATGAAAGGATAACAGTGGAATTCCTTCCACCATACTCTCCATTCCTAAATCCAATAGAAGAGTTTCTATTCTAGATGGAAAGTGTATGATCATAGACCACAAAATCCGATGTCTTTGTTGGATGCCATGAATGCTGCATGTGAGGACATCACAGCTGACCATTGAAGGGGATTGGGTGCGGCATTCAAGGAGATTTTTTCCACGGTGTGTGGAAATGGAAAACATCAGATGTGATGTTGATGAAAATCTTTGGCCTGACCAACGTGAGCGACAAGATGTCCACCGAGAATATATTTATTTTATTTTTTTATTTTTTTCTCATGAATGTTATTTGTTGTTTGTGTATTTGTGGTAATACACAAATATGAAATTTAAAGTGAAATCTTGTTACTCTTGTCAGTTACTTTACATGTACAGTAAATACACTTGTATTGTGTATATACACATGAAGTACAAAAATAAACACTGTAAAAATACAAATGTTTTTTTTTTCTACATGCTATTGACTTTTCTCAACAAATATGAGATTTTTGTTTAAACCCTTCATTTTCATGGTTGACTTGTGTGGTGAAAAAACAACTAAACATTTTGACCAGTGTGGGTCACACAATGACAAAAATACTTTAGATTTTGGTGGCCTTGGCCAAATTATTGACACAATAACTAGGTTTTGAAGCATGAATTAAATGTTTTGGGTGAGTAACTACATTTTGCAGACATGCTATAAAGTTTTGAAGTTCCTGCAAACAGTTGTGACATTTGCATTGCAGGTTAAGACTGTTTCGAAAAATGTGCCAAAGTAATTGAGAAAAACTGTAAACAGAATAGAAATGCATGATAAATGATTTATTGCACAGTTATAATAGATAGACAGACAGATAGATAGATAGATAGATAGATAGATAGATAGATAGATAGATAGATAGATAGACAGATAGACAGACAGATGGATAGACAGACAGACAGATAGACAGACAGACAGACAGACAGACAGACAGACAGATAGATAGATAGATAGATAGATAGATAGATAGATAGATAGATAGATAGATAGATAGACAGACAGACAGACATACAGACAGACAGACAGACAGACAGATAGATAGATAGATAGATAGATAGATAGATAGATAGATAGATAGATAGATAGATAGACAGATAGATAGATAGATAGATAGATAGATAGATAGATAGATAGACAGATAGACAGATAGATAGATAGATAGATAGTGGAAGGATAGATAGACAGACAGACAGACAGACAGACAGTCAGACAGACAGACAGATAGATAGATAGATAGATAGATAGATAGATAGATAGATAGATAGATAGATAGATAGATAGATAGATAGATAGATAGATAGATAGATAGATAGATAGATAGATAGATAGATAGATAGATAGATAGTGGAAGGATAGATAGACAGACAGACAGTCAGACAGACAGACAGACAGATAGATAGATAGATAGATAGATAGATAGATAGATAGATAGATAGATAGATAGATAGACAGACAGACAGACAGACAGACAGACAGACAGACAGACAGACAGACAGACAGACAGACAGACAGATAGATAGATGATAGATAGATAGATAGATAGATAGATAGATAGATAGATAGATAGATAGATAGATAGATAGATAGATAGATGATAGATAGATAGATAGATAGATAGATAGATAGACAGACAGACAGACAGATAGATAGATAGATAGATAGATAGATAGATAGATATAGATAGATAGATAGATAGATAGATAATGTATAGATAGATAGACAGACAGACAGACAGACAGACAGACAGACAGACAGACAGACAGACAGACAGACAGATAGATAGACAGACAGACAGACAGACAGACAGACAGACAGACAGACAGACAGATAGATAGATAGATAGATAGATAGATCAATAAGAAAGATGATTGACGTCTGAAGTCTTTCGGCTCTTCATCATCAGTGTTCATGATGTGGCAGCGGTGACGTCATTTCGACCGCGTTGGAGCCGCTGCGAGCAGAAGATACGATAGAAGATAGATAGATAGATAGATAGATAGATAGATAGATAGACAGACAGACAGACAGACAGACAGATATATAGATACATAGATAGATAGACAGACAGACAGACAGACAGACAGATAGACAAATAGATAGATAGATAGATAGATAGATAGATAGATAGATAGATAGATAGATAGATAGATAGATAGATAGATAGATAGATAGATAGATAGATAGATAGATAGATAGATAGATAGTGGATGGATAGATAGATAGTGGAAGGATAGATAGACAGACAGACAGACAGACAGATAGATAGATAGATAGATTGATTCTAAGCAAGTCTAACATTTTAAATGAACTCCATTGATAATATTTAAATCAGTGAATGTGTCACTTGTCGTTTCAGAGTGTTTACTTTGTTTACAAGAGAATAGGAAGTATTTTATGCAAAGTTTTCCCAAATGTTTGACTTGATTTGATTCCTGTTGTCTTTCAGTTGGTCTGGATGCTGCAGGAAAAACCACAATCCTGTACAAACTCAAACTGGGAGAAATAGTCACAACAATCCCAACTATAGGTGAGATAACAGATCAAAAACATCAGTTTATGAGACTTAAAAAGACTTATGAATTTATGTCTCAAAGATTTATATGTGGGATTTTAGTCCAGGGATGCTGTGTTGATATTCACATTATATACCTATAATCACATAAACATCCATTTTAAAGGAGTAGATCACTTTAAAATTAAAATTAGCCCATGATTTACTCACCATCAAGCCGTCCTAGGTGTGTATGACATTCTCTCTTTCAGAGTTATATTAAAAAATATCATGACGCTTCCAAGCATTATAATGGCAGTGACGGGGTCTGTTGAGTTTAAAGCTAAAAAAAGTGCATCTATCCATCATAAAAGTGCATCTATCTATCTATCTTAAACGTGCATATATCTATCTATCATAAAAGTGCATCTATCCATCATAAAAGTGCATCTATCTATCTATCTATCTATCTATCTATCTATCTATCTATCTATCTATCTATCTATCTATCTGTCTATCTTAAACGTGCATATATCTATCTATCATAAAAGTGCATCAATCCATCATAAAAGTGCATCTATCTATCTATCTTAAACGTGCATATATCTATCTATCATAAAAGTGCATCAATCCATCATAAAAGTGCATCTATCTTAAACGTGCAAATATCTATCCATCATAAAAGTGCATCTATCCATCATAAAAGTGCATCAATCATCATAAAAAGTGCATCTATCTATCTATCTATCTATCTATCTATCTATCTATCTATCTATCTATCTATCTATCTATCTATCTATCTATCTATCTATCTATCTACCTATCTATCTATCTATCTATAATAAAAGTGCTTCTATCCATCATAAAAGTGCATCAATCCATCATAAAAGTGCATCTATCCATCATAAAAGTGCATCAATCATCATAAAAAGTGCATCTATCTATCTATCTATCTATCTATCTATCTATCTATCTATCTATCTATCTATCTATCTATCTATCTATCTATCTATCTATCTATCTATCTATCTATCTATCTATCTATCTATCTATCTATCTATCTATCATAAAAGTGCTTCTATCTATCATAAAAGTGCATCAATCCATCATAAAAGTGCATCTATCTATCTATCTTATCATAAAAGTGCATCTATCCATCATAAAAGTGCATCAATCATCATATCTATCTATCTATCTATCTATCTATCTATCTATCTATCTATCTATCTATCTATCTATCTATCTATCTATCTATCTATCTATCTATCTATCTATCTATCTATCTATCTATCTATCTATCTATCTATCTATCTATCTATCTATCTATCTATCTATCTATCTATCTATCTATCTATCTATCATAAAAGTGCATCTATCCATCATAAACGTACTCCACACAGCTCCGAGGGTGTTAATAAAGGACTTCAGAAGTGAATCAATTGGGTTTTGTAAGAAAATATGCATATTTAAAACTTTATAAAGTATCTCCCGCCAGACCGCCTTCTGGACACTTACGCAGAAAGTGTAATGCCTGAATGCGAGAGGCCTGACGTCATTGTTGGGCCAGTAATGTTTTTTTTTCCATAAGTTGAATATGGAAGGTGGTCCGCCGGGAAGCTTTATAACTTGTTAAATATGGATATTTTTCTTACAAAAACCCATCGCTTTGCTTCAGAAGGCCTCGATTATCCCCCTGGAGCTGTGTGGATTACGTTTATGATGGATGCATGCACTTTTTTGGGCTTAACTCAACGGACCCCATCATTTCCATTATAATGCTTGGAAACATCAGGATATTTATTATTTATTGTGTTCATCAGAAAGAATAAAATCATACACCTAGGATGGCTTGAGGGTGAGAAAATCATGAACTACTCCTTTAAAGTCAAATATTTAGCTTCATATGTTCATATATAAATATTTTTCCATTGTGACATTATTTCAATGACGGGTACATGCGCTTGACAGGTTTTGTGATATTTGCCATTGATTTATTACTCTGAGACTCTCATCTTGATGCAAACAACTGCAAAGATCTGCATCTCTTGACTGCAAACCATGCGTGACTCCTCTAGGTTTTAACGTCGAGACGGTCGAGTACAAGAACATTTGCTTCACCGTGTGGGATGTGGGTGGTCAGGATAAGATCAGGCCTCTGTGGAGACACTACTTCCAGAATACCCAGGTAAACAGATGCATAGATGGCCTCGCATCACAGCAGGACGTCCTACACCGTTAAGATATTCAAACAACAATGGCGTCGCAGCATTCCAGCCGATGCATTGCTCATTCTGCCATGGCCGTTCTGATTGAGTTTGACCGTCCAGCCTTGTGAGCTGCTAGAACAACAACTGCGGGTGTGTAGTTGTAGTTTGGCTGGATGCCGTTGATGTTCTTTGTATGAGGATGTTGGTGTGTCTATTAGGATTACGTTGAACTAGCACGGCCTTTACTAGAGTTTGATTCGGAGAACAGAACAGTTTCTCTTCTGTTCGTTTAATTCTTTTTTTCTTTGAGAGAAAGAAAAAATATTATTCATATAAGCTCATTATGGAATATCGTTTCATTTGTTTACATTAGAACTATCAATGAAAAATACTTCTAAAGCATTTCTTAATCTTAATTAATGTTCATTTTTAACATTTAGTAATACCTTTAAAGTCCCTTTGGCAAGTTATTGTACTGACGATTCATTGTCATATAAATAATTGTGATCAATTTAATTCATGTCATTTACAGTGTAAGCCTCATGCGTTTTTTTTTATTTTTTACTTGCATTCGTATGTAATAATCATCAATTTTATTCCATAGATGATTTACTTTAATGCTGTGATAATTGATATTTGTATAATATAATGCAATCTGATGTAACCCACAAGCCTTCATTTAAAATGAAGGAAGACCTTTTGATTATCTTTGCATACTTTACAACCAGGGTTTGACATTTTTTGCTCACCAGCCGCCGTGGTTAATGGTTTTCCAAAGTTACTAGCCACTCAGCATTTTCACCAGCCACAATTTAGCTCTGGTCTGATTGGCTTATTTCAGCAGCTCACACAAGTGCAGTTGTTCAGCTAACACAATCACAAACAGCACAACCAGCTCATGATCCTGACAGAACACAGATCGACTGAATGACACTTTAAGCAGAACATCTCAAATGGAGATCGCTCAAATGCAGCTCACATATTTATTGGTGTTTTCAGATCACCGCACGAGAGAGAGAGAGAGAGAGAGAGAGAGAGAGAGAGTGAGAGAGTGAGAGAGAGAGAGAGAGTGAGAGAGAGAGAGAGAGAGAGAGAGAGAGAGAGTGAGAGAGTGAGAGAGTGAGAGAGGAGAGAGAGAGAGAGAGAGAGAGGAGTGAGTGAGTGAGGAGGAGTGAGTGAGTGAGTGAGTGGAGTGGTGAGTGAGTGAGGAGTGAGTGAGTGAGTGAGTGAGGAGTGGTGAGTGAGTGAGGAGGAGTGAGTGAGGAGTGAGTGAGAGTGAGAGAGTGAGAGAGTGAGAGAGGAGAGAGTGAGAGAGTGAGAGAGTGAGAGAGTGAGAGAGTGAGAGAGTGAGAGAGTGAGAGAGTGAGAGAGTGAGAGAGTGAGACTGTAAATGTTTAGGTAAAACGCCGGATTGAATACGTGTTCGTTTCACAGAAAAGCTCTGATTGGGGGATTAAATTACTGAACTTTGGCAACCGCAAACAAGAAGACTCGAAAGTCCTCTTTTCCCCCCGACAAAACCAAAACCAGTGCTTTAGTGCAAAACCAACTACATTTTAGGCTCGTCTTTTTCCGTAAAAACAATATTCCATTTTTATATAGTCACAATGTACGCAGTGACTAGTTATGTATGGTACTTGGAGTTTCCTATTGTTACTGTACTAGCATCTTGTGTTATCTAGACAATGCTGTCTCTTTAAGAAACTTTCAATTTAATCAGAACTTGTTTAGATAGTCAATAAGTGGATAAAACACTACTTGCTGCTTGCAGCATTATAGTTGGAATTGCCCCTTTCTTCAGTTTTAGACGCTGAGCGTCACTGCTTGATATTGTCCCAGGTTAGAAAAACTGTCCGTGGTGAAAAGGGCCGAGCAAACGAACAATTTTGAATTAAATTGTTGCAGTATCCGATTATAACAACCATGCCTGTTGACATGTTTTATCTGTGGGAAGGGTATGAAAGTCCTCACATCCCCTGCACAGCCTGGAACATCACATTTGTGCCCATGATCTGCCATGTTTGCTGTCCTGACGCTTGTTTCCCTGCAGAACTCCCGATGATTCGGCTGCAGTTCCACCTGACATTAAACATGGGCTGGCATATGCAAATGTTGGGGGCGTACATATTAATGACCCCATCGATTGCGTCATCGATGGCTATATGTTGAGATTCACTTATTTTTCTGTGGTGTTTCTCACAAACAAGATTTACATATGAAGGAGGAGGCAATGGTTTTCTGAAACTCACTGTATGCGATTTCCATGTGTTGAACTCTTGTTATTTCACTATGACAAGGTTAATTCAATTTCTCATGATAGGACACCTTTAAATTACTTGATTTTGAGTCATTTTACTTGATTTAGAAGATTTAAAACCCTTTCAAATGCAGAGTGACCACCCAAATCAAGACTACACTGTATATCAGCTGGGATGTGCGGGTGGGCAATATGAGCATATATGATAAATTTAATATGATATTAGTTATTTTAGTTTGGCTATATAAAAGAACAAAGAAGCAAATTACAAAAACATGATTAAAAAAAAAAAAATTTCAGATACAGTAGGTTTATTTAATATGTATACATGTATTTAACATCTGTAGTTGTTTGATTAACATTAATGACAGACAGGTTTTTAATTGGGCTGCTGAATGCATGGACGTAATATTCGAACATATATCCAGTTATTACGTGTATACGTGTATTTGACTTTTTACCGTCGTTGTGTTGAGAGATGAGCTCATTAAAATCACACTGTTGTAATAGTTTGATTATAAAGTATGTGTGAGACTATAGTTTGAATTAATCTTTTCTCTGCACGACACATTGACACAGAACAGAATGGCTCTTTTATCCTGATCATCATATAAGCATTCGTTCGTTTCTTGCGCATAAACGTCACATCCTTTTGATTTTCCCGGGTAAAAACAACCCGAGTCCTTCACATAAAAATCAGTCTTTAGGCTTTCATAGACAACCTAGGAAGTTGGGAAGGTCTCATTTTTTTAAGTTTCGTTACAAGCTGTTCACACATTGGAAATAAAATGTGATTAATACACATAAATATGTTAACGAATGGGACCTTATTGTAAAGTGTTACCAGAATATCTAACAGGTGATTGTTCTTCATTTCTACACTCACAAAACCAACTGTGTCTTCACCAGCCTAATAAATTATCATTATAAGACTTTTCTTTTGTTTTTGTCTTTTAAATGCCTAAAAACAGGATAATACTGTGCAATAAATATTACAGTTTGCATGTGAAGTTAAAGGGGTCATAACATCAAATTTTCCTAGGTCCTATGGCTCATTCTCAACATCTGCAACCTACGTTAGCATGACAACGGGGATCAGAAACATAATAAATAGGAAGTAGGATAGATACTATTATTGTTAGTGCTTCTGCTGTTAAGGAATGAAAGTTACTTGTGGTAAACTGAACTAAACTAAAGAATCCCAGCATTAGAAATCAGCATCTCACATTTGTTTTCCCTGAGATCCCTGATCGATTGTCCCAATGTGATGCAGCTTTGTGTGCATGCAATGTGTATGATCTGAGCACTTGTGCTTTATATTTTCTGACTGAAGTATGTTTTTACACCGAATGTGACACCTTGTGTTGTTTCCTCAGGGTCTGATCTTTGTTGTGGACAGTAATGATCGCGAGCGAGCACAGGAAGCAGCAGAAGAGCTTCAGAAGATGGTGAGGACACACCCTGAGATCAAAAACATTAGACCAATCACAACAGACTGGGTCATCTGACCAATCAGAGCAGAGTATACCAATCACAACAGACTGGGTCATCTGACCAATCAGAGCAGAGTAGACCAATCACAACAGACTGGGTCATCTGACCAATCAGAGCAGAGTATACCAATCACAACAGACTGGGTCATCTGACCAATCAGAGCAGAGTAGACTAATCACAACAGACTGGGTCATCTGACCAATCAGAGCAGAGTAGACCAATCACAACAGACTGGGTCATCTGACCAATCAGAGCAGAGTAGACCAATCACAACAGACTGGGTCATCTGACCAATCAGAGCAGAGTAGACCAATCACAACAGACTGGGTCATCTGACCAATCAGAGCAGAGAGACCAATCACAACAGACTGGGTCATCTGACCAATCAGAGCAGAGTATACCAATCACAACAGACTGGGTCATCTGACCAATCAGAGCAGAGTATACCAATCACAACAGACTGGGTCATCTGACCAATCAGAGCAGAGTAGACCAATC
The DNA here is from genome assembly GCA_023029165.1 of Gobiocypris rarus. NCBI lineage: Eukaryota > Metazoa > Chordata > Actinopteri > Cypriniformes > Gobionidae > Gobiocypris > Gobiocypris rarus. Next base: position 4,071,777 of record CM040931.1, on the reverse strand, counting down.
ACAACAGACTGGGTCATCTGACCAATCAGAGCAGAGTAGACCAATCACAACAGACTGGGTCATCTGACCAATCAGAGCAGAGTAGACCAATCACAACAGACTGGGCCATCTGACCAATCAGAGCAGAGTAGACCAATCACAACAGACTGGGTCATCTGACCAATCAGAGCAGAGTAGACCAATCACAACAGACTGGGTCATCTGACCAATCAGAGCAGAGTAGACCAATCACAACAGACTGGGTCATCTGACCAATCAGAGCAGAGTAGACCAATCACAACAGACTGGGTCATCTGACCAATCAGAGCAGAGTAGACCAATCACAACAGACTGGGTCATCTGACCAATCAGAGCAGAGTATACCAATCACAACAGACTGGGTCATCTGACCAATCAGAGCAGAGTATACCAATCACAACAGACTGGGTCATCTGACCAATCAGAGCAGAGTAGACCAATCACAACAGACTGGGTCATCTGACCAATCAGAGCAGAGTAGACCAATCACAACAGACTGGGTCATCTGACCAATCAGAGCAGAGTAGACCAATCACAACAGACTGGGTCATCTGACCAATCAGAGCAGAGTATACCAATCACAACAGACTGGGTCATCTGACCAATCAGAGCAGAGTAGACCAATCACAACAGACTGGGTCATCTGACCAATCAGAGCAGAGTAGACCAATCACAACAGACTGGGTCATCTGACCAATCAGAGCAGAGTATACCAATCACAACAGACTGGGTCATCTGACCAATCAGAGCAGAGTAGACCAATCACAACAGACTGGGTCATCTGACCAATCAGAGCAGAGTAGACCAATCACAACAGACTGGGTCATCTGACCAATCAGAGCAGAGTAGACCAATCACATCAGACTGGGTCATCTGACCAATCAGAGCAGAGTATACCAACCACAACAGACTGGACCATCTGACCAATCAGAGCAGAGTAGACCAATCACAACAGACTGGGTCATCTGACCAATCAGAGCAGAGTAGACCAATCACAACAGACTGGACCATCTGACCAATCAGAGCAGAGTAGACCAATTACAACAGACTGGACCGTCTGACCAATCAGAGCAGAGTAGACCAATCACAACAGACTGGGTCATCTGACCAATCAGAGCAGAGTATACCAATCACAACAGACTGGGTCATCTGACCATTCAGAGCAGAGTAGACCAATCACAACAGACTGGGTCATCTGACCAATCAGAGCAGAGTAGACCAATCACAACAGACTGGGTCATCTGACCATTCAGAGCAGAGTAGACCAATCACAACAGACTGGGTCTCGGAAAGGGGTGGTTTAGAAAGACAGAATCTTGGAACTAACCGCTTTCAGACTCTTTGAGAAATGAGGTGATGTGCAATGTATATTATGAGTGAATTCAAATGTTTGTTGCTCTTTGATGCATGTAAATCTATTGTAGGACAGTCCAAAACAAAATTAGTTACCTTTAAAATCGCATTATAGGGGCACTTTAACCATGTACATGTGACATCTTTGAGTTGTGTTTCTGTTTCAAAACGATGTAAATATCTGCACGTATTCTGACTTCAACAGCTTCAGGAAGATGAACTGAGAGAGGCCGTTCTGCTGGTTTTTGCGAATAAACAAGATTTACCAAATGCAATGGCCATCAGTGAGCTGACAGACAAACTGGGACTGCAAGCACTCAGGAGCAGAACTGTGAGTGGTGCAAGCTTATTGAGCATTATTATTACTGTTCTTATGCATTTAAGTTATACGCTTAATTTAATGGAGCAATTACCTTTTGGTCATATGATGTTTGATCATTAATTGAAATGCCTAATGTATCTTTTTATTGGTAATATGTTAATATTGTTCTTTTGGCTGTTTTTGTCAGTGGTATGTCCAGGCGACCTGTGCGACTCAAGGGACTGGTTTATACGAGGGGTTAGACTGGCTCTCCGAGCAGCTCTCCAAACGCTAAACTGCACTTCCTGCTCGAACAGGATGTGTGTTGTTCCAAAGGACATGATTAGTGGATTGATCTGTCACAGTAGCTGTTCATGTACCATTTTCAATGGATTATTACCAAAAATTCACCTGCTGATGTCAGTCTTTGGCAGTGCATTTGAACATTTTGTTTAGTTTTTGATTCGTTGCACCTTTGACCCTGACTGTCATTTCTCTGATTCATTCCTCTTGATGTATGAGGCCATATAATCTATAGATTTGAGCAAAGTATGAGAACTACTACTTTTAAGGAGCTCTTGCAGTAGCCCTGTTTTTTTCGACGTGAGATCTGTACTTATACATCGAGCATTAATGATAAACTTTTGAGCTCAGTCAACTTGATTAATAAACTTTCCCTCATTCCGAACACCTCGTTCCCAAGCGTTTGCATGCCATACATCCAGGGAAATATTCTCAGAGAAGCATGCATTAAATAAATAAAAGATTGTTCTTAGACTAGCACACTTAAAGATTGGCAATGCATTGATTTAAGCATTAGTTTTAACGCTTCTAACATGCATAAGATTATATTAGGAACTAGTCTGATGTTGTTGTAAATAAGGAGCCTTTTTATGTATACATGTACTCACAATGGCCTTAAACACGCTGTGCTTTACTATGTGAACGCACTTGCTTTTGATTTACCATTTGAACTGAGAACTATTTTTATTCCCAGCTTTTGAAAAAATTCAAGTGGGTCAATGCTAGGAATCATGCAGCTGTTCCCCTTTTTAAAATGCACAAAAACATTATAAATAAAAGTGTGATATAAAAGCGTGAAATGCATCACTTGTATGGATTGTCATTGTTTAATGCTTTAAATGGTCATAATCCTTAAAACACTTTGACATGTTAACATTGCACATCGCTGAAAACTATAATAGTACTCAGTCTGTCTATTAACGGGAATGTGGTTATTTTTCTGAGCCATTTCCATTCTTCCGATTTGAAAAGTTGAAGCAACGTCACAAAATTCAGCGGAATATTTAAAAATGATATTTTAATATTTCCAAGTAGGAGTGAATAGTCATTTGATAAATGTAACAATAATTCATCCTCATTATAAATATTAAGTTGTACAAATGAGAATGAACCTATATGATAAATACAAATAGCTAAAATTGTTTACAGTAAGTTATAATATGGTCCAAATAAACATATGCATTTTGCATTGGATGACATGCATAGACACGTTTGAACTGTTAGTCACTTGTTCTCCACTTGAGGTCACACACCATTGCGATGTGATCAGACGGGTGTGAGACGCTCGGCAGGGCCACATGTGTGGTGACTTCCTCATGGCTGGGCAGAGGAATGACCTGCTCCACATGAAGCACATCCGGCTCGACAAAAATATAGTCCAGACACCCCTGGAAGCCCCTGACGTAGTTGGTGTAGGCCGGGACCCCGCAAGCGCTGGCCAGCTGGAAAGGGTTATTGAGTCCTGCCTGGATCTGCTCTTCTGGACCATTGGAGGCCCAGTCGTCATGGTTCTCCGAGACGGATCCCTGAGAGATGAGCTGGAAGAGGCCGGAAGAGGGCGTGCTGTTGAAATCACCTGCGAATGTAAGACTGGCTCCGGGATGCTTCTCCATCACCACCTGCTTCATGTGTTTCAGGGCCACAGCCATCTGGACCAGTCGAATGTTTCCTCCTGAAAACAATAGAATGTCATTCCATTCGCATTAATTCTCACCTTTAATATTATCAACAGCATATACTGTATTTTCAAAATAGCAGAGGGCCTAAAACAGACCCTTGCTGCACAACATAATTTACTGATGTTAACCTGGACAGTCCCAACAATAAGGATGAACTGAATTAAAACTCATTCCATTCACATTGATGCTCACCTTTAGGGTGCCAGTACAGGTGTGTGTTTCCGACACATAATATCCTTGACGGGTCACATAATGACTGCAAAATGGTCACCTGAAAAATTAGGCAAGAGGTGCATTTTTTTGTTGTTTTTGCATAGATAGATTTTAAAGCAAGACAAAACAAGGATTAAAATAAGATCAAGATAATTGTTAGAGAAAACCTGTAAAAATAAATAATGAATTTAACAAAAAATATATATTTTAAAATAGAAAAAGTTAATTTACATTTTATTAATATTTCACAAATATTTTGACTTTCAAAAACAACTAAAATTAATTTAATTTGGGAAAATAATTATTAGAGAAAAACTGTAAAAATCTATTTGAAAATCAATTTAAATAGAAAAATAGTAAATTTAGATTTTATTAATTTTTTCACGAATCTTTTGTTTGAATCTTAATGTTTCCACATTTAATGATTCCAGGTAGTGTGTGAGTGTATATATATATATATATATATATATATATATATATATATATATATATATATATATATATATTTTATTTATTTATTTTTATTTTTTTTTTTTTTATTGTATGTATGTATGTTTTTTTAAATCCTTATCCAGCGAATCACAAACAACTGGAAAAATCTTGGAGCCCTTTTTGGACAATCATGGGAGGCCTCGGCGTCAGAATGAAAGACTTTAATTCTGTGCCGTGTCACAGTGAAATACCTGCAACGTCGTCGACCTGCTTAAGACCTTCTCTTTCAGGCTGGGATTGGTGGACACTTTCTCCAGGAGTTCCCGATGAAGAGGATCTGCCGTCAAGGCCTCTCTCAGCATAACATCACACTGCTCCAGCAACTTCAACTTTGACCTTCTAAAATACGTCGCCAGACCTTCATATTGCCCTTCCTTGATTTTGAAAACCCCTTCCAACCCAAAAGCATCCAACGCTGGAGATAAACTATCTAGAAAAGCACCCTTGTCCACCTCCTGGAGGCAGATGATGTCTGCGTTGTACCCCGACAGCTCCTTCTTGATCAGATTCTGCCTGTAGTCCATCTCTAGGGCGTACGGTGCGCAGTAAGGGTACAGGACTGTTTTGGAGAGATCGGTTTGGGCGTAGATGTCAGCCAGGATGTTATAAGACACAACCCTTAGAGAAGACTCATCTGTGATCTTCTGGGTGTACAAGTGCCGGTTATCAAAGGTGCACATCCCTGGACCGGCTTCTACGGCAGCTGAAGACATCAGTTCTTTGGGTTCCCCAAATTTTGATCCATTCCCTGGGATGCATTTCAACATCACCCGCAAGCCAATGTCCAGATTGGATGGCGTGAACACACGGTCAAGTCCTGCCTCCATCCAACACTCCGGATCTCCACTCATATGGGCATTAGGTGAGCTTTCCTTGAGCCATGTGAACTTACAGTCCTTGAGATCTCCAAACTCTATCTCCAGCTTGGGACAAACAGGAAACCCGGACATTAGAGATGATGGCAGCTCGGATACAGTGAATGTTGGAGGATTTCGTTCCACTTTGTACTTCAAATTCCCCACATGTAGCACAGCCCCATCCTGCCATGCGTCAGAGTTCAAGGTCTCCGCGGTCACGTGATCTCCGTTTATACACAAACTGATTTCTGGTTTAACGTTATCGGCTTCAGGTGTCTCACCTTTCCCCTTGCTTTGTTTGGATCTTTTCGCTTTGCTCTGTGTCTTGATGAGGCCGTTCGCTATCCGAGACAGAACTTTCCCCAGCGGTTCTGTCTTCTCGCGCTGCATCTGTTTATTACTGCCCTCGAGACTGAACGAGATGGTCAGTTTGGACTCACACGGCACACATCTCACGACACATCTCTGCATATTCATGTCAAACCGGGCGGTGAACAGATTCCTATGGGTTAGGATTGAAAAGTTGGGAATATAACGGAAAAATAATGATTTACTTGAAAACGGCACGCGAGTCAACATGAGGAACTGGCGAGAAAACTACCGTTGGCTTCCGTAATCGAAAAACGTCACCCATTATTCAGAACACTAGATTCGACATGCTTAAGGTGTTATTACATATAAACTAAATGTTCTCTTTAATTCCACCTTAATTAAATACATTATTATATTAGTAAACTATTAACGTCAGGTGTCCTCGAAAATGATTTGTAACGAAAACCCTGATCTCAATATAGTAATATCTGTATATTCGTAGAACTAGATTCGATATATTTCTTTCGTTTTTGTCAAAGTCATTGTTTAGGTTGTTTTATTTTATTTTTTAATAAGTATTTTATTATTTTAGAATTGTATTACACAATTTGTGTGTTATCCTCTAAACCAGGGGTTTTAGCCGTTTCTGGGGAGTTGCGTGGAAATTTAGAGAAAAACAAACTATTAATTAAACAAACGATTAAAAAATATAAAATGCTTAAAATAATAGTAAAATAAATGTAAAAATAAATAAATAACATCTAACAGTAAAGTTGGCTACTATAATACGCAGAAAACCTTTTTATTAATATAAACATTTATAATAATAATTTTCATTGTATAATTGGCTCTTTATACAAGAAACTATATCGATGTCTTTTACAGTGTAGGACCTAAAAGGATCAACTTTTTTTTATTTTTAATTACGTGATCGCAAAATGTACTTACCTTAAAGGGACAGTTCATCCCAAAATGTAATTTCTGTGATTATTATAAGCTTTTCTAAACTTCCATGAAGTTATTTCTTGTGTTGAACATGATGTTGGTAAACAAGATGTTGGTAAACAAACAGATGTTGGACCGCATTTAAAAAAAAAAAAAAAACTATGGAAGTCAATGGGGTCCAAGCGGTTTGGTTTCCGACATTCTCCAAAATATCTTCATTTGTGATGAACACAAGAAAAAAACTCATTGTAACAACCTGAGGGACAGTAAATAATGACAGAATTTAGATTTTTGGGTGAACTATCCCTTTAAACTCGTATGAGTATTTTATACTGCCGCTAGATGGCGCTGTCGGCAAATTCTTTATCCTTTTAAAGCTCATTTCATTGTTAATACATCTCTGCTACACACTGTAATTGATAAATGTGATTACCTATCACCTGTACCATTCAATCATCCTCTATTACTGCTCAAAACAAAATAATATTGAAACGCAACTGTGCTGCTGGTTTTATTGAACTCAACCAAGAGGACAATAATAATCATCAAATATTAATACATCATAGCCCCTCCATTTTATCTGCATAAATGTCTGCTGAACAAAGTTAAGCTATTAATATGTTACCAAATACATGTGTACATGAACAAAAAAACATATTTTCGCTTATTTAGCACATTATGATTATTACCAATATACAGCACATGGTTAACGCAAACCATCTGATTATTCTGGTTGTGAAATGTGTCTAGCCACTGACATGCAGTATGTTCACTACACAGCAGACGTCATGACGCTTCACTGTTGAGATTAAAAACCCTCTTCATCACAGCCAAAGGGCTCAGCATCAAATCATACACAAAAGACTGAAAAAAGATGAAAAAACAGAGTTAACAAACAATCTACACAAAAATACCATCACGATTTAAAAAAAAAAAAAACATATTCCCAGAATTAATACAATTCATGTCATTTTTTTTTGCAAATGTCTTAAAATATTTGCTGGTTAAAGACTATTGAAATCATTACGCCGTGGTTTATTAATTATGTTTTGCACCAATAGTACTTTTCTAATCATGGGGGAAATGCATTCCTTTTTTCATTGATAGTCAAATTAAAACTATATTACACTATCATATTCATAGTTGTTTAAAACTTCAAAGTCAACATGAAAATCAACGTTTCTTGATTGCATTGTATTGATGTGCATCATTTCCAGATGGGAAAATCAGCTTTTTCTACATGCATATGTGCAAATATCTCATATTATTACAAAGGTAAGTAGCAAACACACTTCATGTTGACTTTAAAGAAGCATCAGTACTGAAGTTAAACGGGTCCTTAGCTAAGACAGACGATGCAAATGTAAGATATATCGATTATTGTGCTATTTGGGATCGCATTCAAACATCTCTCAGAAATGACCGCTCATGAATCCGGACGCTGAATGTCTAATTCCTAGTTTTTTTTTTGGTGGGAACTGGCGGATATCTCCAGATCCTCCCATGCTCCTGATTCGGACTTCCACTGTCCCACCACAATGATGTCACTGCCGTGGTGCAGTCAGTCCCGAAGAGCCCTGGTTCCCTGTGCAGATGGGAGTCCCGTGTGGCCGCCGCTGATTTCAGCTCCAGAGCTCACAGTCACGGGAGTGTCCGTCTCTCCGCCTGCGTCGGCCCCTACGGGACCCTAGAGGTTGTTCTTCTCTGTGCACTCGGCTTCTGTGCTGCGAGGGAAGTAGACGGTGGTCTTGTGCTCTTCGTAGCGGTCGATGTGCTTGAGATGAACCACCATGTGCAGCGCGTAGGCCAGCACCAGCAGCAGGATCAGAGACGTGATCAGACCCATCAGGATCGCCGGCGTGAAGAAGGTCGCGCAGTCGCTGGCCGACGCAAACTTACTGGACAGAACATTAAACGCCTGGATCTGTGAGGGAATACAGCAGATGGTTAGTATCTATTCATCCATCCATCTCTGTCTGTCTGTCTATCTATCTATCTCTCCATACATCCCTTAACCCATCCATCCATCCCTCTGTACATTCCCCCTCTATATATCTATCTATCCATCCATTCCTCCATCAACCCCCCTCTATCTATCAATCCATCCTTCTCCCTTCTATATATCTTTCCACCCCCTCTATCTATCTAATCCACCCCTCCCCCTCTATATATCTATCCATCCATCCATCCAAACACCCATCCATCCATCTCTGTCTGTCTATCTCTCCATCCATCCATCTATCCCTCCATCCATCCCACCTCTATATATCTTTCCATCATCCCCCCTCTATCTATCTAATCCATCCATCCACCTACCCACCCACCCATCCATCCATCCATCCATCCATCCATCCATCCATCCCCCTCTATCTCTTTCTTTCTATCTATCAATCTATCTATCCATCCCTCCATCTCTGTGTGTCTATATATCTCTTCATCCATCCATCCCTCTATCCCTCCATCCATCTATCCCTCTATCCATCCCCATCCATCCCTCCATCCACCCCCCTCTAATTCATCTATCCATCCCTCCCTCCATTCATCCATCCCTCCATCCACCCCCTCTATCTATCTAATCCATCCATCCATCTCCCCTATATATCTTTCCATCCACCCCCCTCTAATTCATCCATCCCTCCCTCCATCCATCCATTCCTCCCCCTCTATATATCTCTCCATCCATCCATCCCTCTATCCCTCCATCCATCCCTCCCTTCATCTATCCCTCTATCCATCCCTCCATCCACCCCCTCTATCTATCTAATCCACCCCTCCCCCTCTATATATCTCTCCATCCATCCATCCCTCTATCCCTCCATCCATCTATCCCTCTATCCATCCATCCATCCAAGCACCCATCCATCCATCTCTGTCTGTCTATCTCTCCATCCATCCTTCTATCCCTCCATCCATCCCACCTCTATATATCTTTCCATCATCCCCCCTCTATCTATCTAATCCATCCCTCCCTCCCTCTCTCCATCCATCCATCCCCATCCATCCCTCCATCCACCCCCCTCTAATTCATCCATCCCTCCCTCCATCCATCCATCCCTCCATCCAACCCCCTCTATCTATCTAATCCATCCACCCATCTCCCCTATATATCTTTCCATCCACCCCCCTCTAATTCATCCATCCCTCCCTCCATCTATCCATGCCTCCCCCTCTATATATCTCTCCATCCATCCATCCCTACCCCTCTATATATCTCTCCATCCATCCCTCTATCCCTCCATCCATCCCTCTATCCATCCTTCCATCCACTATCTATCTAATCCATCCATCCCTCCCCCTCTATATATCTTTCCATCCATCCCTCCCTCCATCTATCCCTCTATCCATCCCTCCATCCATCCCCCTCTATCTATCTAATTCATCCATCCATCTCCCCTATATATCTTTCCATCCACCCCTCTCTAATTCATCCCTCCCTCCTCCTCCCCTCTATATGTCTATCAATCCAAACACCCATCCATCATCCATCTCTGTCTATCCCTCCATCCATCCCTCTATCATCCCTCCTCTATATATCTATATCTCTCCATCCCTCCATCATCCCCCCTCTATATCTATCACCCATCCATCCACCCCCCTCTATATATCTATCCATCTATCCCTCCCTCCCTCTATTCATCCATCCCTCCCTCCATCTATCATTCTATCCATCATCCCTCCATCCCTTCCTCTAGCTATCCATCTATCTCTGTCTGTCTATCTATCTCTCCATTTATCTATCCATCCATCATTCCGTCTATCCATTCAAAGCAGAATAACTCATAGTTTTTGATATTCCATATTATACAGGATTTCATTTCACTCAAACTCAGCATGTTCTCCCACAAACTCTGGACTATGAGCTTTTTTAAAAAAGACGCAGCTCTCCTGCCAAACAAGCTTGTGTAACCACATTACACCCACCACAGCCTAAAAATACAGCACAAGATGCTACAATTCCAATAAGAGGCGTTTATCAGCGGAGGACGGAGGGAAAGTGTTGCCTGCCAACCTGGAAGTCTGTGAATGTGATGTGCCAGTTTGCGGCGTGGTCGGTGTTGGCGCTGGGCACCAGCAGCGTGTCGTACTTCTGCAGGCTGCTGACGTGCTGGCAGTGATACGAGTTGGTGGAGGGCGCGTACACATCTGTGGCGTTGAACGTGGCCTCGTACGTCCAGTTGTAATGGATGTGCACGTTATCGAGAGTGAACCAGTTCTGTCCCGCCGACTCGTAGAATGTGTTTGACATCTGTAGCCTGTGGGAATAAACACATATATACGGCATTGTCACGTGTCTTTACCTCTCTGCGGTGCAAAGCCAATAAAAATCATTTCTGCTTTTAGATGAGAAGTGCATAATGGGGGCTTTACCAAAAATATCTATATTATCTCTGAATTCAGATGAGATATTGACACATCTGAGATAATGTGCCCATTTAAATGCCAACTATTGACATTGACAATAACAACCTATAAAACATTAAAAAGAGGTTTTCATTCATATTAGTAGCAGAGCTCTTTATAATGTTTTACAGGATGTCAATGTTAATTTATGAATACTAAAATATCAGAATATTAATACTAATATTTATTGAAGATTGGTGGCAATAAGTCACGTGAGCCATACTTTACAGTGATTTTACCACAGTCAATGGAGCTTTGGCCTACAAATTAACAGTTGATGTGACGCATCCTTATATAATACACAAGAAAATAAGGAATAACCTGATGGAGAGGCCTCTCAGATCTTCCACATCGCCAAACCGTAGATTGAGTCTGGTGAAGAACAAAATACGTCAAATTTTGTTTAAATATCAATCAAATTTAACAAGTAAACTCTAGCAGTCAAATTTCTCCTCTCAATAAAACTTCTTAAGCTAGAGTGGTTTGCAGGTCTTAGCTGGGTCGGACTGGTCTGGTTGGGTCATTTATTTATTAAAAAGACATCAGAGCATGTCCAGATACTATTTCACTCCAAAAACAAACATTTATTGTGATATTAAAGAGGAACTATTCACCACTTGTTCACCTTACTATAGTATGTAATGTTGGTGTTTGAATCCCTCCAGCAGTTCTTCTCTATATCAGTGTCAGTGTTTCTGAACTCCCTGAAACGCCTTGAGTTTTCTTCTGTCACAATATTCCTTATTTAAATAATTATGCAGAATAAAGGGGCGGGGCCTGGTTGAGATAGTTAGTAGTAGGGCTGGGACAAAAAATCGATATGCCGATTTATCGCGATATTTCCGGCCGCGAGACGTTATCAATACGCTGTCTCCAAGTATCGATATTTTATTAGAATATTCAAATTTATATATACATTGTGGCTGTTTACCGCTTTGGCTTCCCGGAGTGGTAGTACCCCAGACTTCCTGTGGTGGCGCTCCACCGAACGCGAATACAGCGTCAAAATCGTGTCTAGTTTGACGCGTGAACATTTTGAATCCATTTGAAGCGAAATAGACGCGCGTTCAAGGTGCTCCGGGAGAAAAATGTCATAAAAGACCACTCTTTTATGCATTAACAGCCGCATAAATGTGGTTCAGCCAGCGCACTACCTGGATTTTCTTCACTGCAAAGAAATATGTTTAAAGTTATGAAACTTCACTTTGCCCTCAGTCAAAATGATTTGTATAGGCAACAATAGATTCATTAGACCAAAGATCGCCCAATAGATGTACACAAGATGAATTATATGTCATGTTTAATCGATATGCCGATACAGAGACATCCGAGCCAGCGGCAAACACCGGGACTGGGACCAATTTTTTTATTGGCGCTGTCTTTATAAATAAACCACATATTTTCTCTTTAAACAACTACATTATCAACTGAAAAGCATTAAAACTACATTTAGTGACAGAATATCCGTATTTTTAATTATGCAGGGTTTCTCCTCACGTCACTTGACCATGTGACAGCAGCAACCAGGCTCCTGATTGGTTAACGCGCTTGGTACTCAGATGTGACCATACTTCATTATATAAGGTTTTATACTGAGTGTTTTTTCACATTTTTAGTAATGTGTGCATTTTGCAATTTCCAAATATGAAATGTTGCTGCTATGAATAAGTCAGAGATAGTGACCTTTCTTTATTTTAAATCATTTAGTCACAGAAAACTGTTCTCTCATGGCTGTTTGATGGCTTTACTGTACTTTAATGCTATATCTCAAAAAAGATTAAATTATTTAGTTTAAAAAATGAAATACATGATCATATGACTTTTTTTGATGCTTTTTTCCATTTACAAAATGATATCGTGAGTGATTTTCTTGCAATATATCGTCTGTCACAGAATCGCTGGTATCGTGATACATCGTTATTGTGGGCAAAATATCGTTATATCATCGTATCGTGTGTTGACCTGTGATTCCCACCCCAAGTTAGTAGTGTGTTGAAACTGGCGGTTATGGTAAGGGGCGGGACATTACACAAACATGCTCAAAGTGCTTAACCAATCACAACACACTGGTCCAGCCGACCAATTAGAGTACAGTGTGCTTTTTTAGAAGGCGGGGCTTCATAGAGACAGAAACTAAACAGAGCGTTACTGACAGACTGGGAAAAGAGGAGCAGCAACAATGGATAATATGGGAAAAATATGTTTTTTGAACATTCAAAACCTGTGCAACTGAACTTACATGGCTTTATCTTTACTGCAGAAGGAGCCTTTGGTGTCCACCTGTGCGTCTGGGCTGAAGGTTCTCTCTGTGAGGTCCACTAAACTGTGATTCCTGTATCTGACGGCCAGTTTGCGGGCCCTGAAGAGGATGCAGGTCTTGCCGTTGTATGTCACGCTCAGGGGAGAGTACGGCAAAAATCCTGGAGACTGCAGCAACTTCCTGCGTGGAGGAGCGTGAAGCTGCCATCCGTACGGCTGAAACAAGAGCACAGTGAGGTAACGCACATACAAGTTTGGGGTTGGTAATGTTTTTGAAAGAAGTCTTTAATGCTCACCAAGGCTGCATTTATTTGATCAAAAAATATAGAAATATTTTACAATTTAAAATAACAGTTCTATATGAATACAAAGTACATTCCTGTGATCAAAGCTGAATTTATCATCATTACTCCAGTCTTCAGTGTCACATGATCCTTCAGAAATCATTCTCAGATGAGGATCTGATGCTCAACACACATTTATGATTATGTTAAAACATTTTCAGTATGAAAAGATTTTTTATAGAAACCATGATACATTATTTTCAGGATTATTTGATAAATAGAAAGTTATTTGAAATAGAAACGATTTGTAGCATTATAAATGTGGGCATTTATGAAACATAATGTGTGACAACTAGCCCCATTCTCCCCATGCTTCCTGTTATATACACTTAAACAGACAGTTCACCAAAAAAATTTAATAATTACTCGCCCTCATGTCGTTCCAAACTTGTAAGACATTAGTTCATCTACACAACAAAAATTAAGTTATTTTTTATTAAATGTGAGAGAACTAAAATATGTGAGAACCAATGAGGTTCATTCTGGTGTTACGCAGCACGTTTGAGCTTCAGCGAGAACCAATGAGGTTCATTCTGGTGTTACGCAGCACGTTTGAGCTTCAGCGAGAACCAATGAGGTTCATTCTGGTGTTACGCAGCACGTTTGAGCTTCAGCGAGAACCAATGAGGTTCATTCTGGTGTTACGCAGCACGTTTGAGCTTCAGCGAGAACCAATGAGGTTCATTCTGGTGTTACGCAGCACGTTTGAGCTTCAGCGAGAACCAATGAGGTTCATTCTGGTGTTACGCAGCACGTTTGAGCTTCAGCGAGAACCAATGAGGTTCATTCTGGTGTTATGCAGCACGCGTTTGAGCTTCAGCGAACCAATGAGGTTCATTCTGGTGTTACGCAGCACGCGTTTGAGCTTCAGCGAGAACCAATGAGGTTCATTCTGGTGTTACGCAGCACGCTTTGAGCTTCAGCGAGAACCAATGAGGTTCATTCTGGTGTTATGCAGCACGCGTTTGAGCTTCAGCGAGAACCAATGAGGTTCATTCTGGTGTTATGCAGCACGTTTGAGCTTCAGCGAGAACCAATGAGGTTCATTCTGGTGTTATGCAGCACGCGTTTGAGCTTCAGCGAGAACCAGTGAGGTTCATTCTGGTGTTACGCAGCACGCGTTTGAGCTTCAGCGTGAACCCGTGAGGTTCATTCTGGTGTTATGCAGCACGCGTTTGAGCTTCAGCGTGAGCCAATGAGGTCCATTCTGGTGTTACGCAGCACATTTAAGCTTCAGCGTGAACCAATGAGGTTCATTCTCGTGTTACGCAGCACGTTTGAGCTTCAGCGTGAACCAATGAGGTCCATTCTGGTGTTACGCAGCGCGTTTGAGCTTCAGCGAGAACCAATGAGGTCCATTCTGGTGTTACGCAGCACGTTTTGAGCTTCAGCGTGAACCAATGAGGTTCATTCTGGTGTTACGCAGCACGCGTTTGAGCTTCAGCGAGAACCATTGAGGTTCATTCTGGTGTTACGTAGCACGCTTTGAGCTTCAGCGAGAACCAATGAGGTTCATTCTGGTGTTACGCACGCGTTTGAGCTTCAGCGAGAACCAATGAGGTTCATTCTCGTGTTACGCAGCGCGTTTGAGCTTCAGCGTGAACCAATGAGGTTCATTCTGGTGTTACGCAGCACATTTGAGCTTCAGCGTGAACCAATGAGGTCCATTCTGGTGTTACGCAGCGCTTTGAGCTTCAGCGTGAACCAATGAGGTTCATTCTGGTGTTACGCAGCACGTTTGAGCTTCAGCGAGAACCAATGAGGTTCATTCTGGTGTTACGCAGCACGCTTTGAGCTTCTGCAAGAACCAGTGAGGTTCATTCTGGTGTTACGCAGCACGCTTTGAGCTTCAGCGAGAACCAATGAGGTTCATTCTGGTGTTACGCGGTACATTTGAGCTTCAGCGAGAACCAATGAGGTTCATTCTGGTGTTACGCAGCACGCTTTGAGCTTCAGCAAGAACCAATGAGATTCATTCTGGTGTTACGCAGCACGTTTGAGCTTCAGCGAGAACCAATGAGATTCATTCTGGTGTTACGCAGCACGCTTTGAGCTTCAGCGAGAACCAATGAGGTTCATTCTGGTGTTACGCAGCATGTTTGAGCTTCAGCGAGAACCAATGAGATTCATTCTGGTGTTACGCAGCACGCTTTGAGCTTCAGCGAGAACCAATGAGGTTCATTCTGGTGTTACGCAGCACGCTTGAGCTTCAGCGAGAACCAATGAGGTTCATTCTGGTGTTACGCAGCACGCTTTGAGCTTCAGCGAGAACCAATGAGGTTCATTCTGGTGTTACGCAGTACATTTGAGCTTCAGCGAGAACCAATGAGGTTCATTCTGGTGTTACGCAGCACGCTTGAGCTTCAGCAAGAACCAATGAGATTCATTCTGGTGTTACGCACGCTTGAGCTTCAGCGAGAACCAATGAGATTCATTCTGGTGTTACGCAGCACGCTTGAGCTTCAGCGAGAACCAATGAGGTTCATTCTGGTGTTACGCAGCACGCTTGAGCTTCAGCGAACCAATGAGGTTCATTCTGGTGTTACGCAGCACGTTTGAGCTTCAGCGAGAACCAATGAGGTTCATTCTGGTGTTACGCAGCACGCTTTGAGCTTCAGCGAGAACCAATGAGGTTCATTCTGGTGTTACGCAGCACGTTTGAGCTTCAGCGAGAACCAATGAGGTTCATTCTGGTGTTACGCAGCACGTTTGAGCTTCAGCGAGAACCAATGAGGTTCATTCTGGTGTTACGCAGCACGCTTTGAGCTTCAGCGAGAACCAATGAGGTTCATTCTGGTGTTACGCAGCGCGTTTGAGCTTCAGCGAGAACCAATGAGGTTCATTCTGGTGTTACGCAGCACGCTTGAGCTTCAGCGAGAACCAATGAGGTTCATTCTCGTGTTACGCAGCACGCTTGAGCTTCAGCGAACCAATGAGGTTCATTCTCGTGTTACGCAGCACGCTTGAGCTTCAGCGAGAACCAATGAGGTTCATTCTGGTGTTACGCAGCACGCTTGAGCTTCAGCGAGAACCAATGAGGTTCATTCTGGTGTTACGCAGCACGCTTGAGCTTCAGCGAGAACCAATGAGGTTCATTCTGGTGTTACGCAGCACGCTTGAGCTTCAGCGAGAACCAATGAGGTTCATTCTGGTGTTACGCAGCACGCTTGAGCTTCAGCGAGAACCAATGAGGTTCATTCTGGTGTTACGCAGCACGCTTTGAGCTTCAGCGAGAACCAATGAGGTTCATTCTGGTGTTACGCAGCACGCTTTGAGCTTCAGCGAGAACCAATGAGGTTCATTCTGGTGTTACGCAGCACGCTTTGAGCTTCAGCGAGAACCAATGAGGTTCATTCTGGTGTTACGCAGCACATTTGAGCTTCAGCGAGAACCAATGAGGTTCATTTTAGTGTTACGCAGCACGCGTTTGATCTTCAGCGTGAACCAATGAGGTTCATTCTGGTGTTACGCAGCACGCTTTGAGCTTCAGCAAGAACCAATGAGGTTCATTCTGGTGTTACGCAGCACGCTTTGAGCTTCAGCGAGAACCAATGAGGTTCATTCTGGTGTTTCGCAGCACGCTTTGAGCTTCGCAAGAACCAATGAGGTTCATTCTGGTGTTACGCAGCACGCTTGAGCTGCAGCGAGCCAATGAGGTTCATTCTGGTGTTACGCTGCACGCTTTGAGCTTCAGCGAGAACCAATGAGGTTCATTCTGGTTACGCAGCACGCTTGAGCTTCAGCGAGAACCAATGAGGTTCATTCTGGTGTTACGCAGCACGTTTGAGCTTCAGCGAGAACCAATGAGGATCATTCTGGTGTTACGCAGCACGCTTTGAGCTTCAGCGAGAACCAATGAGGTTCATTCTGGTGTTACGCAGCACGCGTTTGAGCTTCAGCGAGAACCAATGAGGTTCATTCTGGTGTTACGCAGCACGCTTGAGCTTCAGCAAGAACCAATGAGGTTCATTCTGGTGTTACGCAGCACGCTTGAGCTTCAGCAAGAACCAATGAGGTTCATTCTGGTGTTACAGCACGCTTGAGCTTCAGCGAGAACCAATGAGGTTCATTCTGGTGTTACGCAGCACGCTTGAGCTTCAAGAACCAATGAGGTTCATTCTGGTGTTACGCAGCACGCTTTGAGCTTCAGCGAGAACCAATGAGGTTCATTCTGGTGTTACGCAGCACGCTTTGAGCTTCAGCGAGAACCAATGAGGTTCATTCTGGTGTTACGCAGCACGCTTGAGCTTCAGCGAGAACCAATGAGGTTCATTCTGGTGTTACGCAGCACATTTGAGCTTCAGCGAGAACCAATGAGGTTCATTTTAGTGTTACGCAGCACGCTTTGATCTTCAGCGTGAACCAATGAGGTTCATTCTGGTGTTACGCAGCACGCTTGAGCTTGGCAAGAACCAATGAGGTTCATTCTGGTGTTACGCAGCACGCTTGAGCTTCAGCAAGAACCAATGAGGTTCATTCTGGTGTTACGCAGCACGCTTTGAGCTTCAGCGAGAACCAATGAGGTTCATTCTGGTGTTACGCAGCACGCTTTGAGCTTCAGCAAGAACCAATGAGGTTCATTCTGGTGTTACGCAGCACGCTTTGAGCTTCAGCGAGAACCAATGAGGTTCATTCTGGTGTTACGCACGCTTGAGCTTCAGCGAGAACCAATGAGGTTCATTCTGTGTTACGCAGCACGCTTTGAGCTTCAGCGAGAACCAATGAGGTTCATTCTGGTGTTACGCAGCACGCTTTGAGCTTCAGCGAGAACCAATGAGGATTCATTCTGGTGTTACGCAGCACGCTTTGAGCTTCAGCGAGAACCAATGAGGTTCATTCTGGTGTTACAGCACGCTTGAGCTTCAGCGAGAACCAATGAGGTTCATTCTGGTGTTACGCAGCACGCTTTGAGCTTCAGGCAAGAACCAATGAGGTTCATTCTGGTGTTACGCAGCACGCTTTGAGCTTCAGCAAGAACCAATGAGGTTCATTCTGGTGTTACAGCACGCTTTGAGCTTCAGCGAGAACCAATGAGGTTCATTCTGGTGTTACGCAGCACGCTTTGAGCTTGGCAAGAACCAATGAGGTTCATTCTGGTGTTAGCACGTTTGAGCTTCAGCGAGAACCAATGAGGTTCATTCTGGTGTTACGCAGCACGTTTGAGCTTCAGCGAGAACCAATGAGGTTCATTCTGGTGTTACGCAGCACGCTTTGAGCTTCAGCGAGAACCAATGAGGTTCATTCTGGTGTTACGCAGCACGCTTGAGCTTCAGCGAGAACCAATGAGGTTCATTCTGTTACGCAGCACGCTTGAGCTTCAGCGAGAACCAATGAGGTTCATTCTCGTGTTACGCAGCACGCTTGAGCTTCAGCGAACCAATGAGGTTCATTCTGTGTTACGCAGCACGCTTTGAGCTTCAGCGAGAACCAATGAGGTTCATTCTGGTGTTACGCAGCACGCTTTGAGCTTCAGCGAGAACCAATGAGGTTCATTCTGGTGTTACGCAGCACGCTTGAGCTTCAGCGAGAACCAATGAGGTTCATTCTGGTGTTACGCAGCATTTGAGCTTCAGCGTGAACCAATGAGTACCATTCTGGTGTTACGCAGCACGCTTTGAGCTTCAGCGTGAACCAATGAGGTTCATTCTGGTGTTACGCAGCACGCTTGAGCTTCAGCGAGAACCAATGAGGTTCATTCTGGTGTTACGCAGCACGCTTTGAGCTTCTGCAAGAACCAATGAGGTTCATTCTGGTGTTACGCAGCACGCTTTGAGCTTCAGCGAGAACCAATGAGGTTCATTCTGGTGTTACGCAGTACATTTGAGCTTCAGCGAGAACCAATGAGGTTCATTCTGGTGTTACGCAGCACGCTTGAGCTTCAGCGAGAACCAATGAGGTTCATTCTGGTGTTACGCAGCACGCTTTGAGCTTCAGCAAGAACCAATGAGGTTCATTCTGGTGTTACGCAGCACGCTTGAGCTTCAGCGAGAACCAATGAGATTCATTCTGGTGTTACGCAGCACGCTTGAGCTTCAGCGAGAACCAATGAGGTTCATTCTGGTGTTACGCAGCACGCTTTGAGCTTCAGCGAGAACCAATGAGGTTCATTCTGGTGTTACGCAGCACGCTTGAGCTTCAGCGAGAACCAATGAGGTTCATTCTGGTGTTACGCAGCACGCTTGAGCTTCAGCGAGAACCAATGAGGTTCATTCTGGTGTTACGCAGCACGCTTTGATCTTCAGCGTGAACCAATGAGGTTCATTCTGGTGTTACGCAGCACGCTTGAGCTTCGGCAAAACCAATGAGGTTCATTCTGGTGTTACGCAGTACATTTGAGCTTCAGCGAGAACCAATGAGGTTCATTCTGGTGTTACGAGCACGCTTGAGCTTCAGCGAGAACCAATGAGGTTCATTCTGGTGTTACGCAGCACGCTTTGAGCTTCAGCAAGAACCAATGAGGTTCATTCTGGTGTTACGCAGCACGCTTTGAGCTTCAGCGAGAACCAATGAGGTTCATTCTGGTGTTACGCAGCACGCTTGAGCTTCAGCGAGAACCAATGAGGTTCATTCTGGTGTTACGCACGCTTTGAGCTTCAGCGAGAACCAATGAGGTTCATTCTGGTGTTACGCAGCACGCTTTGAGCTTCAGCGAGAACCAATGAGGTTCATTCTGGTGTTACGCAGCACGCTTGAGCTTCCAGCGAGAACCAATGAGGTTCATTCTCGTGTTACGCAGCACGCTTGAGCTTCAGCGAGAACCAATGAGGTTCATTCTGGTGTTACGCAGCACGCTTGAGCTTCAGCGAGAACCAATGAGGTTCATTCTCGTGTTACGCAGCACGCTTGAGCTTCAGCGAGAACCAATGAGGTTCATTCTGGTGTTACGCAGCACGCTTGAGCTTCAGCGAGAACCAATGAGGTTCATTCTGGTGTTACGCAGCACGCTTTGAGCTTCAGCGAGAACCAATGAGATTCATTCTGGTGTTACGCAGCACGCTTTGAGCTTCAGCGAGAACCAATGAGGTTCATTCTGGTGTTACGCAGCACGCTTTGAGCTTCAGCGAGAACCAATGAGGTTCATTCTGGTGTTACGCAGCACGCTTGAGCTTCAGCGAGAACCAATGAGGTTCATTCTGGTGTTACGCAGCACGCTTTGAGCTTCAGCGAGAACCAATGAGGTTCATTCTGGTGTTACGCAGCACGCTTTGAGCTTCAGCGAGAACCAATGAGGTTCATTCTGGTGTTACGCAGCACATTTGAGCTTCAGCGAGAACCAATGAGGTTCATTTTAGTGTTACGCAGCACGCTTTGATCTTCAGCGTGAACCAATGAGGTTCATTCTGTGTTACGCAGCACGCTTTGAGCTTCGCAAAACCAATGAGGTTCATTCTGGTGTTACGCAGCACGCTTTGAGCTTCAGCAGAACCAATGAGGTTCATTCTGGTGTTACGCAGCACGCTTGAGCTTCAGCAAGAACCAATGAGGTTCATTCTGGTGTTACGCAGCACGCTTGAGCTTCAGCGAACCAATGAGGTTCATTCTGGTGTTACGCAGCACGCTTTGAGCTTCGGCAAGAACCAATGAGGTTCATTCTGGTGTTACGCAGCACGCTTTGAGCTTCAGCGAGAGCCAATGAGGTTCATTCTGGTGTTACGCTGCACGCTTGAGCTTCAGCGAGAACCAATGAGGTTCATTCTGGTGTTACGCACGCTTTGAGCTTCAGCGAGAACCAATGAGGATCATTCTGGTGTTACGCAGCACGCTTGAGCTTCAGCGAGAACCAATGAGGTTCATTCTGGTGTTACGCAGCACGCTTGAGCTTCAGCGAACCAATGAGGTTCATTCTGGTGTTACGCAGCACGCTTGAGCTTCAGCGAGAACCAATGAGGTTCATTCTGGTGTTACGCAGCACATTTGAGCTTCAGCGAGAACCAATGAGGTTCATTTTAGTGTTACACAGCACGCTTTGATCTTCAGCGTGAACCAATGAGGTTCATTCTGGTGTTACGCAGCACGCTTGAGCTTCAGGCAAGAACCAATGAGGTTCATTCTGGTGTTACGCAGCACGTTTGAGCTTCTGCAAGAACCAATGAGGTTCATTCTGGTGTTACGCAGCGTTTGAGCTTCAGCGAGAACCAATGAGGTTCATTCTGGTGTTACGCAGCACGTTTGAGCTTCTGCAAGAACCAATGAGGATCATTCTGGTGTTACGCAGCACGTTTGAGCTTCAGCGAGAACCAATGAGGTTCATTCTGGTGTTACGCAGCACGTTTGAGCTTCAGCGAGAACCAATGAGGTTCATTCTCGGTGTTACGCAGCACGTTTGAGCTTCAGCGAGAACCAATGAGGTTCATTCTGGTGTTACGCAGCACGTTTGAGCTTCAGCGAGAACCAATGAGGTTCATTCTGGTGTTACGCAGCACGCTTGAGCTTCAGCGAGAACCAATGAGGTTCATTCTGGTGTTACGCAGCACGCTTGAGCTTCAGCGAGAACCAATGAGGTTCATTCTGGTGTTACGGCACGCTTTGAGCTTCAGCGAGAAACAATGAGGTTCATTCTGGTGTTACGCTGCACGTTTGAGCTCCAGCGAGAACCAATGAGATTCATTCTCGTGCGTCATGCATGTTTGATTGAGCTTCTGTTTATGTTCCCTGATCAATGTTTATATGTGAATAAAAGCCTAAATTCATCTGTTCATCATATAAAGTGATTAAGTCTCTTCAGAAAATGTGCACTATACCGCTTAATTCATATGGATTAGTATTACAATCTCTTTATGAACTTTTGAAACTACAAATGGTAGTTGCGTTACTGTCAATGGAGGGACTGAAATTTGTGTTCCGAAGATTACGGGTTTTGGAACGACATGAGGGAGAGTAATTCATTTTTGGGTGAACTATATCTTTAATACTGAAAAACAGTTTACAGAAAGAGACTTTTTGGGGCACTGTAATGTATCAAAAATCTGAATGAAATTCCTGATTAAAATGTAGCAATCTGTAATCTGTTTTTCCAAAGACAGTGCAGTCTGTCAAGGATTAAATTCATCTTGTTTGGAGGTTGGAGGGAAATCTGCACCCCAGCGGCGGCACAAGGTCACATTGGCTCCGCTGGCAGACGGACACATCTCACCTGCAGCGCTCGTCTGAGACGCGCTTCAGCCACAAACACCGAGCCATCGCCGTCTGCACAGAAACACCAGACCAAAATACTTAGTTATAGCATATGTATTCAAACACTGTATATACAGCTGTTAATGTACAGTAGACATATTTTCAATTACATGTATTTTTTTAATCATATTTGACACATTAGGGATTTATGGCACTTGATATAGTGAGTATATGGAGGGAAAAAAATGCACACAAAAAAATGCATTTTGGTGCAAATGCTGATATATTTATATGGCCAAAGAGTGTGATGAAATTCTGACGCTTGTAATGTAAATCGATGATCTTTATCATGGTATAAAAGACTACTAACATAAAATGCATATAAATATCAGTGGTCACTCTATATCTCCCAATAATATGCCTTGGAAAGATGATATTTAAATGCTTAGTTTTATGTCATTTTAAATAATGCAATGCAATACAATGATGATTGAGAGATGAACAAATAAACCTTCCTAAAAGCCTGATCATGATTTTTCTAAAAAATGAAGTTGCTTCAGTCCAAAAGTGTTCATCTTGAAGTATAACTAACAATATCAAAGTTATTCTTAAGTTTATTTACGTAGATTTCGCTGCAAAAAACATTATAGCTGCAGTCACTAAAAGGCTTTTACTTGCATACAAAGTATGAACTATCAGTCAGACGATAGACGGCATGTATAGATCCTGTGCACAAGGTTTTGATCAGGCTTTAAAGGGTTAAATACTGCAAAGATATTTATTCTGATATTTATCAAAACAACTTACTTTCTTGAATGCTGATGTCTTGGGATGGCGCATCATCTGAGCTGTAAATATGAGAATTGCAGTGTGCATTATTAATCTACCATCATAAACATTTAGCTGAAATCATGTTATCTAGTTGGATCCAGTCATTCAGTTAGTCTCAACTGCAGATAGGATCTTGGCATGTTATGAATATGAATGAGAAATAGGAGGCTTTGATGCTGTGAGTCACTGCTGAAGCGTCACCATCCGTGAAGTGAGACCAGCTCTCTTTCAAGTCACTTTTTACGCTTTGCTCTGTTGCCGCAGGAAAATCCTATTGCTCAGGAGATCTCAGTTATAAGTATCAACTTTGGTTCAGACGTTTCTCCTGAAAATGCCTCAAGAGAAATAAATATAGACATAAATGAGTAAATTAACACAGCATCTCAGATCAATTTTTGAGATTCTTCTGAAACTCTATCCTCTTAATAAGGGTGTTTTTCCGCAGCAATGCCTGTTTTTTCTCAGGAGAAGCATCTGAGATCAGCAGAAAATGTCTTAATTTGCTCTCCTTTTATTCTTATTGCTGTCTAGGAGAAACCATTCAAGAGATCTAATGTTGTGATTTCTTCAACAGCAAGACAGATTACTCAAAGATGAAGTGTTTAAACGTCTAAGTCTGAGTAATGCTCCTGCAAGCTTCTCAGAGCTGATTACGGGTCAGTCTGGATCATGATGTCTGTCAGGGATCAAAGTAAGACGTGAGAATGGCTTCGTTGAACAAGGATTGCAGATGAAGCTGAAGAGACTCTGACACATAAATATATAACAAATAAATCAATGTTTCTTTAGCACAAGGTGCAGCTCTACTTGGACCGAGTGCACATAAATAATCTATGGTGTGAGAAGAATTAGTCGTGTTTTCAATCGCTAGTACTAATGCTCATAGTGATGTGATCTAAGCTCAGTGTGTAACTTTCCCTGCAGCGTTTGTGCTGCTGTAACACACAACCACTCACTCTTTCTTCTGAAAATGTAGAAATGTAATTCTTTTTTTATTCGTATCAGTGCTGTTGTTAAAACTATTTCACTGAAATAAAGCTAAAATAAAATATAGATGAAAAACTTAAATTAAAAATACATAATAAAAAGTACTAAAACTGAAAAAAAATAAATTAAGTCTGACAAAAGCACATACAATTTTGAAAACTTAATAATATATAAATAACACTAATATATATATATATATAATATATACATATATATATATATATATATATATATATATATATATATATATATATACCATACATATACCATACATTCATTTTTGTTTCTCTATATCATACAATGTTTTTATATTGAAAAACATTTCTTGTTCTATTGCAAGTGCATTTAAGGCAACATATTTTTCAGATTTTCTGACATTTTGTGTCAATATTTTAGAGCTGTCGGGATGGTTTAGGCGGGAAATTGTGTGCATGCGTCACTTGCCCATGCATGTCTCGTCATATCCGTAAATCGAGTAAGAATAACGTTTCTCCAGCTGCTTTGCCATGTATCTGGTGTGAGAGTGGCAGGGGTTAGTTGAGAGAGAGAGAGTGTGTGTGTGTGTGTGTGTGTGTGTGTGTGTGTGTGTGTGTGTGTGTGTGTGTGTGTGTGTGTGTGTGTGTGTGTGTGTGTGTGTGTGTGTGTGTGTGTGTGTGTGTGTGTGTGTGTGTGTGTGTGTGTGTGTGTGTGTGTGTGTGTGTGTGTGTGTGTGTGTGTGAGTTACAGGGGTTAGTTGTGTGTGTGTGTGTGTGTGTGTGTGTGTGTGTGTGTGTGTGTGTGTGTGTGTGTGTGTGTGTGTGAGTGGCAGGATGTGCGGGATGTTGTTTTTATTACTCAACAGGTGAGTGTGAGGTGTTTTATTGAACAGATAAAGTGCCATATGTAAAGCATCATCTGTTGTGAAGCTCATTTCTCTGGTTGTTGTAGCTGTGCTGGAGTTTATTTAAGGCGTGTCTATTAATGGGTAAACCTACAGTAACATCTTCAGCGAGTCAGCTTGAGATCCTTTCCATCTAAACTGGCTATTTCTCTGAAGCCTAGCAGTGAATGTTTTATGAGCAGTAGGATAATCATATTCATCCGCACAGAGCCGAAGCACAACCAAAACAATGTTCTTCCGCTAAATGCATGGTTTGTTTTACCCTCTACATAGTGTACCTTTAATGAATGTTTCTTTAAAGTGGTTATTGATTATGATTTCACTTTTTAAAACTTTATATATGTGTGTAGTGTTGCTGTTTGGGCTTATACAACATCTGCAAAGTTACGACACTCAAAGATCAAAGCAAAGGGAGATATTTTCTTTTACAGAAATCGCTTTTTAAGGACTACAAACGGCTGGTAGGAACTACAACGAGTTTCTCCACGTGTTAGTGACATCACTAACCCTAAAATTCACATAAACCCCGCCCCCGGGAACATGTTGAGAAGAGGAAGAGTTTGAGAGTTGCACATTTATTGTGATACAGTACGAACACGGTTTATAGATTATCATGACAGAATATGCTAATCAATGACTGAAGATCGTTAACTCATAAATTCATCAACTAACCCTTCAGAAACGTCCTGTCTCATTCTACATGTTGTCTCTTCTTCTTGAGTCTCTCCATAAAAGGCTGAACAGTTTCATTGCGTGTCTGCGTGAGGTAATCGGAGCTGCTAACACGAGCTCTTGAAGCTCCACCCTCTTCTACAAAGTGGGCGGGCAGCAGCAACTCATTTGCATTTAAAGTGACACACGCAAGTTTTTGCTCACCCACTAAAAGTGACAATTTTAACATGCTATAAAAATTATCTGTGGGGTGTTTTGAGCTAAGACTTTACATACACACTCTGGGGACATCAGAGACTTATTGTACATCTTGTAAAAAGGGGCATAATTTAATATAATTGTAACCACTGATTTTTTATGTATTTGTTGTTCTTGTGCATTGTTGCGCAAACTCATTTATCACCTCAGGACTCCCACAGCGCAGCAGAAGATTGTGACCCTGTACTGTTGCCCTTGTCCATGCAGGGGAGGATCTGTTTATTTACCTGCACTGAAAACAACATCAGACCTGTCTCGTTTCA
>CM040931.1:4030295-4040295 GCA_023029165.1 Gobiocypris rarus | reverse complement strand
AAAACTGCGGAACCACCGCCGCGAGCAGAAATGGCATGATAAACAGTACAAGAAGGCTCATTTGGGTACCGCTCTGAAGGCCAACCCCTTCGGTGGAGCTTCTCACGCCAAAGGCATCGTGCTTGAGAAAGTGTAAGGCGACGCTCATCAAGCCAATGATGAATATGTGGGTTGACTTGGTAATAAATGCCGTAACTCTGTTTGTCACGACAGTGGTGTTGAAGCCAAGCAGCCCAACTCTGCCATCAGGAAGTGCGTCAGGGTCCAGCTGATCAAGAACGGCAAGAAGATCACAGCTTTCGTGCCCAACGACGGCTGCTTGAACTTCATTGAGGTACGTTGGATTTATGCACGTTAGGCTACACATTATTCGCTATATTTGAGATTACAGTGCATCATTTCTCTTTGTTCCAGGAAAACGATGAGGTTCTGGTGGCAGGATTCGGTCGTAAGGGACACGCCGTGGGTGATATCCCTGGTGTTCGTTTCAAGGTGGTGAAGGTGGCCAACGTTTCTCTTCTGGCTCTGTACAAAGGCAAGAAGGAGAGACCCAGATCATAAACTGTTCTTGGTGAAATCACAATAAAAGGAATTTTTTCTGTTCCAAAAACTCTGTTTGTTTGTTTTATAGAATAACTTTAGATGTTTTAGAAGTGTGTGCTGCAGTGATGACGTAAGTTAACATCACCCTGATGCCCTCAACAGATATCAAATTAGATTTGTCCATTGTCTTTTAGATTATTGCAGAAAATATTCTCTGACTGAGACCACCAATAGTGGGGATTTCTGTGATTGTGGCTCCTAAATGGTGGTCCTATTCAGTCCATCCAGAAAAACGTGATTATGCGATCGCCTGATTTAATGCAAAATCAGCCAAAGTCCTCATATTTGTGCGGGGGCATTTTTTTCCAAATACGCCGCACTTTCGCCCACATAAATTGCAGGTTTTTGCACGCAAAATATGCGGCATTGCATGATTTCATTGCAATAAAGTCACATATATCTTTGCAGAAAGTTGAAAAATGTTGCGTTTGCTTCACTCAAGAGCAGCCATTTCTGCCTGTTGTCATGGGAACGCTAAAGTAACCTAATGCCTCAACGTGAACATCAGATTCAGCCCGTTTTTATTCTCACAGTGGACTGGTGTCGTTTCATTCAGGAGTTGATGCAACTTAACAGGTGTAATATTGAACTTTTTTGTTACCATTGGGATAAATCACTCATCACACTAGGCTAGTTTAAAAAAAACTTAGTTGTAAGTATATTAGTAGTATGTAAAGTTACAGTAAGTGATTGCACTTAATTTAACAGAATATGTCTGTTTTGTAAAGCTACCTCTGTAAAACAGGAAGCACTCATATATTTAATGTATTCATTTTTACAGAAGTTGCAGCATATTCCTTTTGTAAAGCTGCAGAACTTGTTTGACTCATTAATGTTTTGTAAGTTTGAGCCGTGTGTTTGTTAATGTCTGGGATATTCCCAGCCCTTTCTGTGATGTAGTGTTGCTTATCACAGGAAGTGATGAGACATGACTCTTTACAGGCCTAGTGAGATCAGGGTGTTGGGGAATCACTTTTTTAACTTTTCATCAAACCGCAGTTTTTGCAAGTTCTCGCAATTTCATCGCATAAATATCCCGCATATTCCATTACATTTTTTAAGAAAACGTGCCGCATAATCAAGGATTTTTGCCTCAACAATCACAAAAAAAGCTGCATTTTTCTGGAGGGACTGCCTATTGGTTCAAAGACGGCTGGACTTTTATGAAGTAAAAAGCTAAATGTCACGGTCACATGACTTTAGTGTCACCATGAGTAAATGTCTGATGGTGATTTCAGTCTATTTTCCTTGAAAGTTTGAGTGTGGTTATGAACACGTCGAGGATGTAAAAGTGGA
This sequence comes from Gobiocypris rarus, assembly GCA_023029165.1. Classification (NCBI taxonomy): domain Eukaryota; kingdom Metazoa; phylum Chordata; class Actinopteri; order Cypriniformes; family Gobionidae; genus Gobiocypris; species Gobiocypris rarus. The sequence continues at coordinate 4,038,396 of CM040931.1, read as the reverse complement.
TAAAGGAGTTTTCCTTCCCGGCTGACAGCGTTAAATGTCCCCGAAAACCTAATTAAGTCTTTTATCAGCAACTGTCCTGAAAAGTAAAAATAAAAAAATTATTTACTAACTAACTAGCAATAGCAATGTAATAGCAAATAGTTTATCTATATTTTTGATGTGTATTAAAATGAAAATGACACAATGTGACATTTATGACAAATGTGTGTCACAAAATATTAAAACTTTAGGGCGGAGAGTACAGGTCCTTCTCAAAAAATTAGCATATTGTGATAAAAGTTCATTATTTTCCATAATGTAATGAAATAAAAATTAAACTTTCATATATTTTAGATTCATTGTACACCAACTGAAATATTTCAGGTCTTTTATTGTTTTAATACTGATGATTTTGGCAAAAAGCTCATGAAAACCCAAAATTCCTCTCTAAAAAAATTTGCATATTTCATCCGACCAATAAAAGAAAAGTGTTTTTAATACAAAAAAGTCAACCTTCAAATAATTATGTTCAGTTATGCACTCAATACTTGGTGGGGAATCCTTTTGCAGAAATGACTGCTTCAATGCGGCGTGGCATGGAGGCGATCAGCCTGTGGCACTGCTGAGGTGTTATGGAGGCCCAGGATGCTTCGATAGCGGCCTTAAGCTCATCCAGAGTGTTGGGTCTTGCGTCTCTCAACTTTCTCTTCACAATATCCCACAGATTCTCTATGGGGTTCAGGTCAGGAGAGTTGGCCAATTGAGCACAGTAATACCATGGTCAGTAAACCATTTACCAGTGGTTTTGGCACGGTGCTTGGCAGAAGCTGACATGGCACCCCAGACCATCACTGACTGTGGGTACTTGACACTGGACTTCAGGCATTTTGGCATTTCCTTCTCCCCAGTCTTCCTCCAGACTCTGGCACCTTGATTTCCCAATGACATGCAAAATTTGAGCGACAGTCCAGTGCTGCTTCTCTGTAGCCCAGGTCAGGCGCTTCTGCCGCTGTTTCTGGTTCAAAAGTGTCTTGACCTGGGGAATGCGGCACCTGTAGCCCATTTCCTGCACACGCCTGTGCACGGTGGCTCTGGATGTTTCTCCAGACTCAGTCCACTGCTTCCGCAGGTCCCCAAGGTCTGGAATCGGCCCTTCTCCACAATCTTCCTCAGGGTCCGGTCACCTCTTCTCGTTGTGGAGCGTTTTTGCCACACTTTTTCCTTCCCACTGAGGTGCCTTGATACAGCACTCTGGGAACAGCCTATTGGTTCAGTAATGTCTTTCTGTGTCTTACCCTCTCGCTTGAGGGTGTCAATGATGGCCTTCTGGACAGCAGTCAGGTCGGCAGTCTTACCCATGATTGTGGTTTTGAGTAATGAACCAGGCTGGGAGTTTTTAAAAGCCTCAGGAATCTTTTGCAGGTGTTTAGAGTTAATTAGTTGATTCAGATGATTAGGTTAATAGCTCGTTTAGAGAACCTTTTCATGATATGCTAATTATTTGAGATTGGAATTTTGGTTTTTCATGAGCTGTATGCCAAAAGCATCAGTATTAAAACAATAAAAGACCTGAAATATTTCAGTTGGTGTGCAATGAATCTAAAATATATGAAAGTTTTTATCATTACATTATGGAAAATAATGAACTTTTATCACAATATGCAATTTTTTTTAGAAGGGCCTGTATGCAAATTAAGACAGCAAATCCACAAAACAATTGAAAAGTTATTTTTTAAGCAGTTATTTGGTCAAAAGTTGTGGGAATCCTGCATCTGGTGAACTGTCAATGATCTGTCTTCTAACGTGTGGTGGAGGAAAAAAAGAGCAAATTGCAATAATAGCCTCTCAAGGCACTAAAAATACCACCTGCAGTCTCTTAGGAAAAGCCTTCCTGTCCCCATGTGCAGATGTTGGCCTGTTTCTCTCTGCATAAATATGTGAAGCTGACTCACACTGTGATTGGTTCCCGAATCCAGACGGCTCCTGGCCTCAAAATCACATCCACACCATCAGTAGTTTCATAATAGGTAAACCATTTGGGACCAAAAACACATTTGTGACTCAAATTTTTTTTTTAAACAGTGCATCTGCTGTTGGTACCCAGTGTAATGTTCACCAGTTTATGTAATGTATTTGTTAGGATTTCTGAAAGGAGACAGGTGTGGATTGGATCATGCATAAAGTGCTTTAAAAGTTTTTGGGGAAATGATGTGGAAGAGACAGGAAAAAGTAAACACTGAATGTGCCTCTCCTGAGGATGCAATTTAAACACATGGCAAGGCAAGGCAAGGCAAGTTTATTTATATAGCACATTTCATACACAATGGCAATTCAAAGTGCTTTACATGAAAATGAAATTAAAATAGTGATAAAATTAAGAATACCACGTGTAAGACTTAAAAATAAAACAGGATAATTAAAAACAGTTGTAAAGAGAATTTTTAAAATAAGAAGACAATAGAAATATATAGTTGTAAAGATATTTAAAAAGAATAAAATTATTACAGTGTATATATAGATAAAAAATAAAATAAAAATAAAAATTAAGATGATGCATAGATTAGAATAGGTGCAATCAGTCGGACGTACAGTGGCACAGTGCTCATTCAGTAAAGGCACAGCTGAACAGATGTGTTTTGAGTCTAGATTTGAATGTGGCTACTGTTGGAGCACATCTGATCTCTTCTGGAAGCTGGTTCCAGCTACGGCTGGCACAATAGCTGAGCATGACTCTCCTTTCTTTGAGTGAACTCTTGGTATTTCTAGCTGACTTGATCCTGATGATCTGAGTGATCTGTTGGGTTTGTATTTAATCAGCATATCTGCAATGTATTGAGGTCCTAGGTCATTGAGTGATTTATAAACAAGTAATAATACTTTAAAATTGATCCTAAATGTAACTGGAAGCCAGTGTAACGACCTGAGGACTGGCGTGATATGGTCATATTTTCTTGTTCTGCTCAGAATCCTGGCAGCGTTCTGTATGAGCTGCAGCTGTCTAATGGTCTTTTGGGAAGGCCGGTTAGAAGACCATTACAATAGTCCACCCTGCTGGTGATGAAAGCGTGAGCGAGTTTCTCTAAGTCTTGCCTGGAAACAAAGCATCTAATTCTTGCAATATTTTTCAGATGATAGTAAGCTGATTTAGTTATTGCTTTGACATGACTATTGAAACTCAGGTCTGACTCCAAAATCACACCAAGATTCCTGACTTGATTTTTGTTATTAGACCTTTTGTCTCAAGATGTCGTTCACCTTGAGAATTTCATCTTCGTTTCCAAATGTAATGATTTCAGTTTTGTTTTTGTTTAACTGGAGATAGTTTTGGCTCATCCAACTGTTAATTTCATCAATGCATTTGCACAGGAGTCAATGGGGCTATAGTCATTAGGTGATAGTGCTAAGTAGATCTGGGTGTCGTCAGCATAGCTGTGGTAAGCCATTTGGTTCTCTCTCATTATTTGGCTCAGTGGCAGCATGTACAGGTTGAATAGGAGTGGTGCTAGAATTGACCCTTGTGGGACTCCATGAAGTCATGGATGTCAGTCAGACTTATGGTCACCTATACTCACATAATAACCTCTTCCTTCTAAAGTCTGACCTGAACCATTTAAGGACCATCCCAGAAAGTCCGACCCAGTTTTCCAGCCTGTCAAGAAGTATGTTATGGTCAACAGTGTCAAATGCGGCACTGAGGTCGAGTAGCACCAGAATTGATGTTTTGCCTGTATCTGTATTGGCGAATATCATTTATGATCTTTATGGCGCTGTTTCTGTGCTGTGATGTGGTGGAAACCAGATTGAAAATTGTCAAAGTATCCGTTTGAGCTTAAGAATTTGTTCAGCTGACTGAAGACAACTTTTCAATGATCTTGCCTATGAAGGGAGATTTGAGATTGGTCGGTAGTTGTTCAATATGGAGTTATCCAGATTTCTCTTTTTCAGAAGAGGCTTAACTACTGCGGTTTTAAGGGAGTTTGGAAAATTCCCATTGAGAAGTGATGAGTTTACCACTTCTAGCAGATCTGCTTCTAAACAGTTAAACACACTTTTGAAAAAAGAAGTGGGGAGTGTGTCAAGGAGGCAGGTTGATGTTTTAAGGTGCTGCACCGTTTCTTCTAAAATTTTATAATCAATTGCTTCAAAATCAGACATAGTAACTTTCCGAGGTTGTGGTCTGATCTGACTGACCCAAAGCAACTCACGGATGTGCTGATCGCCTTCCTGATATTATTTATTTTCTCTGAGAAGAAGGAAGCAAACTCACGGCATTTGCTGTCAGAGAGCATTTCACTGGGAATGTGACTCGGGGTTTGTCAGTCTCTCTACAGTAGCAAAAGAGTGCGCGTGTTGTTTATGTTTCTGTTTATAATATTTGAGAAGAAGGTCTGTCTAGCCTTGCCTAGTTCCACATTGAAATCATGAAGGCTGTCTTTATAGATGTTATAGTGGATTATAAGTTTTGTCTTCCGCCACATGCGTTCAGATTTCCTGCATTGTCTTTTCATTATTTGCACTGCCGTTGAGTTTCTCCAAGGTGCTTTCTGTCTTCCACTCTTTTTCTTGACTTTCTCAGGAGCAATATTATCAATTACACTCTTAACTTTTGAGTTAAAGGAGTCAAGGAGAGAATCAACAGAGTCTGCAGATATGCTTGGTGTTAGAGATATAGCCTTCATAAATAGCTCACTAGTGTTCTCATTTAAGCTTCTCTTTTTGACAGCGACAGATCTAGCTTCAATGGCAGGAGAGATTGAAATATCAAAGAAAATACAGAAATGATCAGACAATGCTACATCTTTAACAACAATTGATGAAATGTTTAGACCCTTGCTGATAAGTAAGTCTAGAGTGTGTCCACGATTGTGTGTGGGACCATGTACATGCTGTGTCAAATCAAAGTGTTAATAACAGTCATGAGCTCTTTTGTTGTACTGGATTCAGCATTGTCTATGTGAGCGTTAAAATCCCCAGCAATGGCAAAACAATCAAACTCTGAGGAGATTATTGATAACAGCTCTGTAAAGTCCTCAGTAAAGGATGGAGAGTATTTTGGAGGCCTGTAAACAATGATAAGCAGGATCGTGGAGCACCTTTTAACACAATACCCAGATATTCAAAGACAGATAGTCACCAAATGACACTTGCTTACATTGATAGACATCTTTAAAAAGAGCAGCAATACCCCACCTCTTCTAAACGCTCTGGACATACTCATAAAAGTAAAGTTAGGAGGAGCTGTTTCATTGAGGACTGTTGCACTGCAGTTTTCTTCAAGCCAAGTTTCATTTAGAAGCAAAAAATCTAGGTTGTTTGTGGTTATTAAGTCATTGACTAGAAATGATTTGTTCTTAAGTGAGCGGATATTTAAAAGTGCTAACTTAACAGTATTAATTTTTTCCCCACAGTAATCTTAGTTTGACATGTAATAGGCAGCAGATTAGATGGGTTTGCTATACGGTCTGAGAAGGTCTTACACTTTCTATCACGTAACAGAACTGAAATAGAGAAAGAGACAGGCACACTGGGTTCCGCTCGTTCTGTAAACATTTGATAAAGTTACTGTTATCATGGCGGGGACCCAACACACATCACTGAGAGCTGGTATCAGTTGTTTTGGGTTCACCTACAACAGATGGAGGAGGGTGTTGGCCCTGGCGTTGTGACCGAAGAAATCTCACAGGAGGAGGCTGAGGCGAGCTGGGCCCACAGGCTTTGATGGTTGTGGGGCTCGGCGCTCTTTGGTTGATATCTGGGGGCTCGCAGAAATCGAGTGTGATAGTCTGGTTCCAGCATAGACCATTTGCTCCATTCTCTCTGAGAAGCTCAGAAGCGGGGATGCTGGTGAGAGGGATAACATGTCTGGTGAGGGTGGCTGTTGTTCTGGTGTTATCGGAGGCTGAATTATGTTATCATCCATTTCATGGAGTGACTTAGACATTTCATGCAGTTTCCTGTTCAGACTAGTCATAAAGCGTAACAGTTCACTAGTCTGACCCCCTTAGAGCCCACCCTTTCGTGCACCTCCACAGTATGGGCAGAGATGTTAGTCCCTCAATCTGTGTTAGTTCTAATATGTCACATGGGGACATGGGGACCTATTTGAAAGATCTGAGCATGGTCTGAAGCGCACGGCACAGGTGCTCTTAGGGTGTGTCCGAAACCACTTTTGTTAGTTTAACGATGGAAAAAACAGTCGGCGCGACAGGCTCATGGTCCAAAAGTGCTGTCCCTCGTCTCTTAATGAGTCATGGGTGTGTTTTCGGTGTAACGTGCAATAAACCAATCAGAGTCTCATCTCCCTTTCCCTTTAAAAGCCAGTTGCGCTCGAGCCGTGGTGGATTCGCTATTTACATGGCAGAAAGACTGGAGATGAGAGCAATCCTTTTATTTTTATTATTTAAAAATGTTTGTGTGCTGCTGTCTCTGTGTGTGTGATAAGCAGAGTGTATGCACGTTATGCACCGCCTATAGGCTCATATTACTAACACACCCTTTAAATAACACATAAATACTGCACTATTGACTTTAGAGCAGGGCCCTAGCATACATCCGGTGCAATGCAACAGCAGGCAAGTGTTTTTTGTTAGTTTCAGCCAAAAGCATTTATTATTTTCACGTCCAGCTCCACGTTGTTTAAATATCAAATGCACTTGCGCATCTGTTCGCCCATGGGTGTCTGGTCTGAACACCAGGTGTGTTCTGGCGCATTGTTGGTGCATTGCTATTTTGAGTATGCAGTATTTTTTGTGTTATTTAAAGGGTGTGCGCTTACACTCTGCTTGTTACATACAGCAGCACACACACATTTTTAAATGTTAAAAATAAAAGGATTCCTCTATGGAGAAGTGTTCAGTCTTTCCGCTCACATGTAAATAGCGAATCCGCCATGGCTCGAGCGCAACTGGCTTTTAAAGGGAAAGGGAGATGAGACTCTGATTGGTTTATTGCATGTTACTAAAACACACCCATGACTCATTAAGAGACGAGGGACAACCCTTGGATCATGTGTCTGGTGCGGCGACTGTTTTTTCCGCCGTTAAACTAGCAAAAGTGGATTCAGACACGCCCTAAGTGCAATGTTTTTCTAGTGTATGCTAATGTTTTTGTTGGTCAATGGTGCAGGCGTTTTCAGTTCCTCAAAATAGCAACACCCCAACAATGCTCCTGAACACACCTGGTTTTCAGACCATCACGCCCATGGGCGAACAGATGCGCAAGTGCATTTGCTATTTAAAAGGTGCTGTATGTAAGAATTACAGCTTGTGGTTGTAATGGGTACTGCAGCCCAAATTTTAAATATTGTTTGCCCCGCCCCCTCCTCCTCGACACTCACGCGGGTTGCCAGTTTAAGGATACGCAACAGGAAAGAGTTCTATTGAGAATGGAAGATGTAGAGATTTTTAGATGGATGCTGAGGCTTTTTAGGTTTGGGAGAATCTGCGATGTCTGACCCAGTTTGTTCGCTGGCTTCCATGCTGTTTTTTTTCCCGCCAACTGGCAATCTGTAGTGTAGAGATACTATTGGGCAAACTGACGGTGTGCGTTATAGCACAGACCAAAATAAAACAGACATTCTGACACGGAACAAATAACTGGCTGTAGCATTGTTTTTCAAAGAAACAAGTAAATGAACTCAGCATGTGTCCTAAATATCTGCAAATATATTGTGGTATTTTTATGCTTTAGTACAATCAAAAACTTTCATACAGCGCCCTAGATCTGCACAAATGGAACTTTTACATTTCTAAAGAATTCAAATTTGAAGTGAAAGTTCCACATGTTGATTGTGGTTGCCAGGGTGTTGTTAATTAGTTGTTAGTGGAACGACTCCATTAAACGCCTTGTAAGCTTCTTGCATTAGACTGGTGTTTAGGATGCATTAAGGTCTGGTTTTACCCATCTGAGCAGTATTTCATCTGTTAAGCTCTATGATTTCAGGAGCAGCTGTTATTGTTTCTGGAACATTACCCATCCAAGTGCACATGGGTGTAAAACGGGGACGGTCCGCTCGGGTGCCTTCATCTGCACTACACCAATAACATTGATTTTCTGACTGACTGCATATGCAACCCGACTGTATTTCAGAGCACATTTGATTTTTCTCTTTAATATTATGATA
>CM040931.1:3987795-4025295 GCA_023029165.1 Gobiocypris rarus | reverse complement strand
TTCCAGGGACCCCCAGGGGCCAAAGGGAGTGCTAAGGGGTCCGTGGAAAAGTTTAGAGAAAAGCAGTGTAAAAATATAATTTAACTAACTAACTAAATTAGATTAACATTTTTAATAAATGTGATTTAAATTGATACCTTTGATTTAAATAAATACATTAAAATAAAATATATTAAAAATAATTAAATATTTTTTAAATAAATAAAATTGATGAAACTAAATTTGAAAGAAAATGTAAAAATAAATAAATAATGATTTAGATACAAGATAAATTAATATATTTGATTAGAATAATTTTATAAAAAAATACATCAAACAGAACAGGTAAAAATGCAATGATGTAAAATAATAGAAATAAATACATATTTTACACATTAATAATATAAAATTTTCACAATATTAATCAGGTCTTTATCCATGACAACATATAGCTTTAGGATTGAATACTGTTTAAATTAATACCATTTTTTTTTAAAAGTAACAAATTAACATTATATTAAAATACAGTTTTATTTAAATAAAAAATATATAACTTCATAGATATAAAAATGTTTAAAATAAATAACATTTTATTTAAAGAAATAGAAATAAGGAAAGCAAATGTAAAAAAATAACTTAAATAAATTGATTAAAATAAAAAAAAATGAAATTTGATTAATATAAAATTAAATACATCTAACAGTACAGATTATACAGTGAGTAGAAAAAATTCAGTGATGTAAAATTATACAAAAATCAATTTTTAATGAGCTCTTTATACATGATGACAGCATATAGGCCTACAGTAGCAGCTTTTTAGATTTGCGGGTGTCCCTCGCATGAGGATGATCGTATCCGGGGGTCTAAAAGATCGAAAAGCCCTTCTCTAAAGGGCCTTATGCTGTGTCGCATGATCAGGTATTTATAGAAGAACTCTGACCTAAATAACCTGCAGTCAATGCCCCCCCGGAGGACGAAACCCCAGCACTGGCTGTCCGAGAGAGTGTGAATGTGCAGCTACAGAGGGTTTGTGGACTCCTGAAGATACACACACTGCTTTTATTATGATTACTGTGCTAGGCCTCATGACTTTGACATCACATTGATTTGGTTTTAGACTTGCACGTGGTGTTATTACAGTTTGCATGTGTGCTGCAGGTTCACAGGTGATCTGCCTCATTATCAACATACACCAAGACCATGGATTTGGAAACATCCGGAGGGATTTTTGACGATGATTCGGTGACTCAACTCATGATCGAACAGAGTCTCCGGCACAAACAACCCGAGTGTAAGAGCTCTGGGGACGCCTGCAGGTCAGAGACTCTTTGTGCGGTCAGTCAGGTCAGATTCTGGGATGTTACTGGAGTGAAATGTGCTTTATTCATGTCTGCAGGATCATTCAGATCAGCCCTGAGAGAGAGAAGATATTCAGTGCAATAAAGCATGGTAACCGCACAATAACATATCCACAGTATAATAAACATCGGATTCAAATAAATAAATACAAATTGATTTAAACAAATAATAAATTAATCATTTTTATTAAAATAAATCAATTCAAATGAATAAATACAAAGTGATTTAAATAATACATACATAAATAACCATTTGATAACATTTTATTTATATAAATAATAATAATACATTTAATTCAAATAAATAAATAAAGGATTGATTTAAATAAATAAATAAATAACTACATAAATATATACATTTGATAAAACAAATTATTTAAACATTTTTAAAATAAATTAATTTAAATAAAATGAATAAATGATTGATTTAAATAAAAATACCTACATAAAGATAAACAATTAATTAAAAATAAATCAATTCAAATGAATATATACAAATTTATTTAAACAAATAATAAATTAACCATTTTTATTAAAATAAATAACCATTTGATAACATTTTATTTATATAAATAATAATAATACATTTAATCAAAATAAATAAATAAAGGATTGATTTAAATAAATAACTACATAAATATAAACATTGGATTAAAAAATATACAAATATTTTTAAAATAAATTAATTTAAATAAAATGAATAAATGATTGATTTAAATAAAAAATAAATACCTACAAAAAGAAAAACCTTTGATTAAAAATAAATAAATAAAAATTATCAAAATTAATTAATTAAAATGAATAAATACAATGTGATTTAAATAATACATACATAAATAACCATTTGATACAATTTTATTTATATGAATAATAATAATAATACATTTAATTAAAATAAATAAATTAAATAAATAAATAAAAGATTGATTTAAATAAATAAATAAATACATAAATATAAACATTTGATTAAAAAAAATATAAATATGTTTAAAATAAATTAATTTAAATAAAATGAATAAATGATTGATTTAAATAAAAAATAAATAAAAACATTTGATTAAAAAATATATACATATTATTCATATAAATAAATAATTAAAACCTGACTTAAATATAGACCAATAAGTATTGGTCTATATTAAATATTTCATGGCAAATACTGTGTTAATTATTTTATACTTACATTATTATTATTGTTTTTATTGTAGCTATTATGGTTTTGTTATTGTTCATTATTATTATTTTTATTATCCTATATAATATGTATTATAATATTATATTATATATTCATAGTACAACAAATACTATTACAGTAATGAGATTGTTTTTGGAGATAGCTAATGGTCATAATCACAATATCAGTGAAGCAAAATATATTAATCTTAATATTCCAAAATTGTCCTAGGCTTGTTTTTACTTTGAGAAACATAATACTTAATATTTATTTTAATATTTTATGACTGGTATGACCTAGACATCTTCATGCCAGGTTTCATGAGTTTTACCTGAATATATTATTAAATACAGTTATTATCATCATCACATTTAAACATGAACTCATCTGTGCAGAAATACTTCATACATTTTATGGTAGTTAGTGTTAGTGTTAGTGTTAGTTTAGCACAATAGCCATGAAGTTCACCATAGTTTCTGTGTTTCTCTCGACGGGTCATCAGGAGATGACAACACCCTCCGTAAGCTGACTGTCCATCAGCAGGCTTTCTCTGAAGAGGACGACACAGGCTTCGTGCCCTTACACGAGGCCGCCATACAGAGCAACCAAAACATCCTTCAGATCACACTCACGGGTTAGTCGTGAGGATTCATGTTGTGTCTAATCAATATTGTTGCTCTTATGTCTTTTACTCGTATCAGAACTGTGATTTCATCTGTTCAACAGCCTCTCCTGAGGATGCAAAGCACAGGAAGACTCACCGGGGCAAGACCGCTCTCTTCTTAGCTGTGGAAAAGGGTCTTTTGGACAACGCTTGTTTCCTGCTGGACAACGGCAGCAGTCCAGACAGCCTGGATCAGGAGGAAGACTCGCCTCTCGTTGTAGGTCAGACAAAACTCATTCTTCAATTGGAGTTAAGAGACAAGAGGCATTTTGTGAATACACACATATATACAGGTCCTTCTCAAAAAAAGTGCATATTGTGATAAAAGTTCATTATTTTCCATAATGTTATGATAAAAATTTAACTTTCATATATTTTAGATTCATTGCACACCAACTGAAATATTTCAGGTCTTTTATTGTTTTAATACTGATGATTTTGGCATACAGCTCATGAAAACCCAAAATTCCTATCTCAAAAAAATAATCACAATATGCAAATTTTTTGAGAAGGACCTGTATATATATAAACAATTTTTTACAACATTTCAAATCCCTCAGTTCTCCATCTCTGGCAAGGCAAGTCGATGTTGATTCTTGTTTTATTACGAGCTCTGTCTCTTTTTTCCAGCAGACTCTCCTCTGTTCGGTGTTTGTTGATTCTCCGGAGGTTGGAGACTTAGCGGCTCCATGTCAACCTTTCCCGCTCGTTGTGACAACTAACCTCTGACCTCACACAACACACACACACACACACACACACACACACACACACACACACACACACACACACACACACACACACACACACTGCCCCTGCCCCTAAACCTACCCATCACACACACACACACTGCCCCTGCCCTAAACCTACCCATCACACACACACACACACACTGCCCCTGCCCCTAAACCTACCCATCACAGGAGACTGCTGCAGTTTACTTTCTGTGAAAAAAACCTCATCCTGTGTGATTTATAAGCATTTTGAAAAGGACATGGGGAACATCCTCATATTTCACCCTCTCCTGTAATACCTATGTCATTATACACATTTGTGTCCTGATATTTCACAAAAACATGCCCACACACTCAGCTAACCTCTGCCACTCTCTCACACACACACACACACACACACGCATGTTTGTTTTTGTGAAATGTGGGGACATTCCATAGGCGTAATGACACACACACACACACACACACACACACACTGCCCCTGCCCCTAAACCTACCCATCACACACACACACACACACACACACACACACACACACACACACACACACACACACACACACACACACACACACACACACACACACACACACACACACACACACACACACACACACACACACACACACACACACACACACACACACACACACACACACACACACACACACACACACACATTACTGTTGTGTTTCCATGTTTTATGGGGACATCTCCATAGGCGCACGTATTTGGCACTGTGGCTAAACCGTGATTTTCTATCCCCCTACACTGCCCCCTGCCCTGCAAACTCACCCATCATGCACACACACACACACTGCCCCTGCCCCAAAACCTACCCATCACAGGAGATATTCTGCATTTTTACTTCATCAAAAACATCATTAGTGTGACTTAGATGCTTTTCTCTATGGGGACTAAAAAATGTCCCCACAAGGACAAAAATTTGATATTGTTATCTTGTGGGGACATTTTGTCCTACACCGTAGGGATTACCAGTCCACACACACACACACACACACACACACACACACACACACACACACACACACACACACACACACACACACACACACACACACACACACACACACACACACACACACACACACACACACACACACACACACACACACACACACACACACACACACACACACACACACACACACACACACACACACACTGCACACACACACACACACACTCAGCTAACACTCTGCCATAATAGGCTTTCTGTAGTGAATCAGGGTAAGACAAAAACACATTTTGGCAGAAGGATTGATGATGTATTGACTCAATATTTAAGTTACATAGTGCAAAGTAAAGGAGACACCACCTGCCACCGCAGATGAAGAATGACCTCGCTATTTAAAGTTTGCTTAGTTTAGTCATGTTCAGTCTTTAATCATTATTCCCACAGCTATAAGAAACAAACACTACGACATGACGAAGCTTCTGCTGAACTTCAGCGCCAGCGTTAACCAGGAGGGGGCGCACCGCAGGACTGCCCTGCATGAAGCCGCTCGACTGGGCTTGATGGATTTCGTGGATCTGCTGTTGAAGTACGGAGCTCATCCTGACCCCAGAAGCTCCTACGGCCTGACCCCGTTAGCATTAGCTGCACAGGCGGGACACCTGGACATCATCCGAACGCTTCTCCGGAGAGGTCAGGGGTGAACTGGGAAGCAGCTCAGGATTATTAGAGCTCACTATCGGTTTTATCTTTATTTTTGCTTTTAGGACAGGACATAATAAGACAAAATATAGAAAGACAGCACTGTAAATATAAAACAAGCCTGACAACAAACACTTACACATCAGAAAACAACAATCAAAAAAGATAATGCTTGGCTTTACATGTGATTGTGTGAAGTGTAGGTGAGGTTGTGTCGTATACTTCTCTATCTGCATGTCTCTAAGTATAAATGTCAAGTGTTTGAGAAAGGAGAAGAGAGAGAGGGAAGAAAAAAACTATAAAAAAAGTAAATTAAGTGATAAAATGAAATAAATTACATTAAATTAAAAACTATAGACACATACAGATGACAAACACGACAATTTTACTAAAATTAAAATGAAGAAAATCTAAAAATAAAACATTGAATATATATATATATATAAAAACTATAACATTGTCTTAATGATACTAAAATAACAATATAAATATTATTGTAATTATATGATGTATTGTATTTTGCCTATAGGGCTCTGTTTCGGTGGTTTGAAAAGAAATGTGTGGCATTTGAAATGAAATAAAATGATTTCACCGAACATTTCTAATTTTTATATAGTTTAATGACAGACACAGTAAAAAAAAAAAGACAAAATAAACAACACAACTACTAAAACCTTAACTCAAATTAAAAAGATTATTTTATTTCATATTTAATTTCAGACATGATGTGTGTGTAAATATTAATAATAAAAGAACAGATAAAGTCTAATAAAAAAATCACATAAATGTGTATTTTTGATGTTTTCTTTTCTACTAGTCTGAATTTTTTTTAATCAAAATCTCAAAATTTATCAGTGCATGTAAAAATTGCATTCAAATATGTTTTATTTCCATAAATTGCTGAATAAAAAGTTAAAATGTATGGTTGCACTTACATATCAGGATACTTGTTGGGAACTTGCAGATTTTGATAAATCTTTCAAACTCAATGAAATATGCATTTTGAAACACAACTGTTAATAACAATGCAGAATGTCTTTTCACCCTACAGAAGACAAGCATGCAAACATGTAAATAATAAAAGCGTCTGTTGGTGTTCAGGCGCTGATGTGGAGTCCCAGGCTCAGGACAGTGCTACCATCCTATTTGAGGCGTCTGCTTCAGGAAACCCCGACGTCATATCATTACTGCTGGAGTACGGGGCGGATGCAAACATCCCCAAACACACCGGACACCTTCCCATCCACAGAGTGGCCCATCGTGGACATGTGAAGTTAGTGCCGCTCATATGTCACATAGGTTTGATTACTATGCATATATTATGAGGGCATGCTGTATTCCACCGTGCAAAAGTCTAGGGTTGGTAAGATTTATTATTATGAGACATTCATATTTTAAAATATGATTACAATTTAAATAACTGATGTTTGGAGGAGATATTTGTCTTTAATGAACGTACAAGTTTGATTAAACCATCAAAATATGAGGAAACTATTTTAATTCTTTAAATATTTTAATATGAGTAAAGAAGAAAAGGTATTTATCTGACATAACTGTTAGGCAAACTAAAGATACAGATTTTGTTTTATTATGCAAAAAATGCATGCAACACTTTTATTTAAGGTTTGTTGGTTTGGTTCTCTCTTGTTTTTGCATGCATTCATAATTTCTTTATATGACAGCCTGGCCAAGACTGATGTGTGCATAGCACAGTTTGGCATGTTCCTTTGCATTATGACAAATAAAACAGTTGACTCCGAGCACAACTATATAATATGCTTACATAGTCCTTGCCGTCCTGTGCGCAGGGCTCTGGCTCTCCTGATGCCCATCACGACGTGGGAGGCAGTGGAGGACAGTGGGATCAGTCCCCTTCATTCAGCAGCGGCTGGTGGACACACACAGTGTCTGGAGATGCTGCTCCACGCTGGTTACGACCCCAACTTCATGCTTCATCCATGGGTGCGGCGTAGCTATGATGACAAGCGGCAGTCTGCGCTGTACTTCGCCGTATCCAATGGCGACGTCGCCTCCACCAGAGTTTTACTAGAGGCCGGAGCGATGCCCAACCAGGACCCCGTTAAATGCCTGCAGGTGGCGCTGCGTATGGCCAACCATGAGCTCATCAACATGTTGCTTCGATACGGAGCCAATGTGAATTACTTCTGCATGGTGAACACCACTCACTTCCCCTCGGCCTTACAGTACGCTCTAAAGGACGAGCTCGTGCTGCGGATGCTGTGTAACTATGGTTACGATGTGGAGCGATGCTTCGACTGTCCGTATGGGGAGGGATCTCATGTGCCGAGTGGTTATGAGGGCTGGAGTGATACTGTCATTAAAGACACCCTGGTGAGTTTGCGTTTGATAATCGATGACTGTTTTGTGTTTGTGTTTCGAATCCTCTTTTCCTCTTCCTGCAGTTCTGTGAGTTCATGTCTGTTTCATGGCTGAAGGATCTCACGGGAAGTGTGGTGCGCATCATGCTGGATTATGTAGATCACATGACCTTTTGCTCCAAACTGAAGGCTCTGCTTATGGAGCAAAAACAGTGGGCTGAAATATGCAAAATTCAAGGTTTGTACTGTAGCATTTATCATTATATATAAATGTAAATCAGCAGTAAACATTTTCTTGAAAAATCAAGGTTTGTGCAATAGCAATATATATATAATAATAATTTATATTTATTATATTATACTTTGTATGATAATATTATATATTATTGATATTTAATATTTATACAGTAACATTTTATATATATGTATTAATATTTCTTAAAAATCTGGAAAAAAACGTATATAATAATAATAATACACTTTGTATAATAATATTATATATTATTGATATTATTATTAATAATAGTAATTACTGTGAATTCTTCACACATTGTTATTATATTTGTATATTTTGTAAATCCACGTACTTTAACTATAATATATTTTAAAGGTGTCATGAACTGGCTTTTTTATTTTTTTATACTGTTGTCTGAGATCACCTAATGACATTCGTGTGGTTTTTACATTCAGAAACATCATAATGAATCAGTAATAGGCTATTTTCTACACTGGTTTTGAGGCTTTCTCCTGAACGCTGGGTTTTGATGGGCGGGGCCGCGCTGGAGACTTGGAAGTAAACGCCCACTGCTAGGATTGGATAAGATTTGCATATTTAATGAGCTTCAGCTCCCCTGTCAGTTCAGTTTACATTAGGGAGGGATCGTTTTGAAAGCGGCAACCGGAATGATTCTCTCGATCACAGGGCTCGAAAACCTCTTTATCAAACAAACACAATGATTTATTTCTCATCCACCCGAGACTGATTGGAATATTATTTCTATATTACATGGCCAGACAGATCAAGAAAGGAATATTATTTCACCATTTGAGATTCCTGCCGATGGGTTTACGTTTTGGTAGCACGTCTGGAAAACACAAAGTCCTGGGACTACATATAAAAAAGAGGTTTTACTCACGTAAGTTTGTTGCACCATTCCTGTCGAATCCAATACAGAAGGCACAACACTGTGCAAATCCAGCACCTGAGATTACAAACGATTCCGCGGTGAAATGAAGCGAACACACGTACATGTCTTCCCCACGTGAGCTGGAACTTCATTAAAAATAAATGAAGTATCACACATTCCTAATATTAGTATCCATTCTTCCACAACATCTTGCTGTCTTCTCTTGTTTATTGCTGCTGGCCTGCGTGATCCGATGGGTCGGTGGGCGGGGCTACTGAATCACACGTGCTTATTATTCTGTAGAGGCGTGTTTCGTCACGCAATGACGTCAGTATGAAGCACACAATGGTTTTCTGGGCCTGGTGTCTATAAAAGCTTTTCTTTAACTAACAAGAATGTTTTCAGCTCTGATACTTACCGGATATTCTTATATTACCATGACCTCATATATCAAAATTCATCACCCCTTTAAAAATATGTTGTAATGCAGTGAACAATTACTAAATTCAAGGTAATTCAATAGTAATTTATATAATAATTATTCATTATATGATCATTTATATAATAATACTATTATATATCATTTATATTTTATATCGATGTATACTGTATATACTTTTATATATTGTATATTTTGCTAATATTTTACTGCTAATTTAAATGAAAAAAAAATAGTAATGCAGTAAAAAATAACTTTAAAATGACAAATTATTACTAAAGGTTTGTACAATAGCAATTTATATAATAATAAATAGATATTATATTATACTGCTATTGTATATTATTGATATTATTTTTTATATGTTGTACATTTGTATTAAAAGTTTTTTTTACTGCTGATTTAAATGGAAAGGGATATTGTAATGCAGTTTAAAATTAATTAAGCACAATTGAAAATGACAAACTGCTGGTTGTCATAAAAATAAGCTTCATTTTCCAAATGCAAAATGTATGAAGCGTTTTCTTTTGACTTCTGCATGAAACTCATGTCATGTGTTGATATGTGTGTGTGTTCAGAGAACGTGCGCTGTCTGCAGCATCTCTGTCGGCTGAACATCAGAGCTCGTTTGGGTCGCCTGCGCCTGAGAGCTCCGGTGTTTATGAGTTTCCTTCCTTTGCCAGACCGGCTGAAGCGATACATCCTGTACACAGAATATGATCTCTACAGCCAGAAGTGAGCCAGAACCGATCACATGATAATGAACACTGCTGACGCTCCATGACAGGCGTGCTCCAGGATATACCTTCTTTAAACACAGTTCTTGGAAATATAAACTAAGTCTTAATGATAATGATAATATGAGCCAAACTCATTATCTAAACTAAACTTTTATGAAGGAAAGTGGTCTTTATAAGATAATTCGCTTTTTTAGGACGCATACCTGTGAAAAAAGCTTTTTTTAATCTATTGAGATTTTACATTTTGGTGGCTTAAGTTTTTGTGCTTGATATATTATATCATGAAAATACATGTATTTGTCTCATTAAAGATTGTCTCATTAAATTTTACATCTTTTTAAATGTATTTATTTAAATGTTTCCCTTTATTGAGATACAAAATTTGACAAACATCAAACAGGTATACACACATTCTCACACACACACACAATCACAGACTCACACACACATACACACTCAATCTCACACACACACACACACAATCACAGACTCACACACACACTCAATCTCTCACACACACACATACACACACACACACACACACACACACAATCACAGACTCACACACACTCAATCTCACACACACTCAAAGACAGTCACATACACACACAATCACTCATGCGCAGTCACACACAAACACTCAGACAAACATATAATCATGCACACACAGTCACACACTCAATCTCTCTCTCTCTCACACACACACACACACACACACACACACACACACACACACACACACACACACACACACACACACACACACACACACACACTCAAAGACAGTCACATACAAACACAATCACTCATGCACAGTCACATACAAACACTCAGACAAACATATAATCATGCACACACAGTCACACACTCAATCAAACACACACACACACACTCAAAGACACATACAAACACAATCACTCATGCACAGTCACACACTCAATCAAACACACACACACACACTCAAAGACATACACACAATAACTCACGTACAGTCACACACAAACATACTATCACACGCACACTCAATCATATGCACATTT
This sequence comes from Gobiocypris rarus, assembly GCA_023029165.1. Lineage (NCBI taxonomy): Eukaryota > Metazoa > Chordata > Actinopteri > Cypriniformes > Gobionidae > Gobiocypris > Gobiocypris rarus. The sequence continues at coordinate 4,014,024 of CM040931.1, read as the reverse complement.
AATCAAACACACAGTCACACTCACACAATCACGCACTTACTCACATACACACTCTCACAAACACACAATCACACTCTCTCACACGCTGTGCATAATATTAGTTCAATACAACAAAAAATTAAAAATAAAGTAAAATATAATAAATGCTGTAAAATGTAGGTGAAGATAAAAAAACATTAATGAATGAAATATTTCTCTCATATACTAATATCATTAACCATCAAAGAGTCACGAATGGCTTTTATTTCTTATAAACAAGGGTGACGTCATCAAATGATCGACAGCGCCTCCGCCAATCAGCGGGCCAGGGAGGCGGGACTTCCGCGTTTGTGGGCGGATCCGGGTGGGTGTTGATTTGTCAGGAATAAAGCGAAGATCAACATTATAACATTGAGACTTTTGATTCTGAATAAACGCATATAGCGCTCGCGTTAAATCCGCAGTCATGCCTGGAATCGATACATTACCGATAGAGGAAACCCTGGAAGACAGTCCGCAGGTAAATAGTCATCATTTAGCTAACAAGCTAACGGAAATAAATAAACACATGAGCATTATTAATAATAAACATCTGCTGCTCGTGCTTCTCATTCTGTGGAGATCGTCAGTCTGTTAATCCTGAAACTTTGAACTGACTGGTTTAGAGCTCTTTAGCTTGTTGATGGGTGGTGGTGGATTGGGTTTGGCTTTCCTGAGTTATTATAACACAGATTAATCAAAAAATCATATCTTAAATATATAATAACTACAACGAGAGTCTAAATATTACTTTACATGCATGATCAGTGATATACATAGATATCAGATGGAAACTCATCATTAATAAGAGTGAATGGTCATGTTAACATTAATATTCTGCATGATTTTGCTGTGAAAACAGTGGCTCATTGCTCTCTCATAAGGGTCTATTTGAAATTAAAAACTGAATAAATAATCTTTCCATGGATGTATGGTTTGTTATGATAGTGCCTGAGATATAACTATTTGAAAACCTGGAATCTGAGGGTGCAAAAAATCTAAATATTGAGAAAATCTCCTTTAAAGTTGACCAAAATAAGACCTTAGCAATGCATATTAATACTAATAATACATGTATGATATATTTACAGTAGAAAATGTATAAAATATCTTCATGGAACATGATCTTTACTTAATATCCTAATGATTTTTGGCATAAAAGACAAATGGATGACTGGATTTGTGCTCCAGGGTCACATATATTGTTGATAATGATTTATATTATTGTTTGATATATATTCTCATGTATGTTTTTCTAGACACGCTCTCTTCTCGGGGTGTTTGAGGAAGATACAGCAGCAATATCCAGTTATTTCAGTCAGCTCTTCAAAGCCATGCAGAGAATCTATGACGCCCAGGTGAGAAGCGTCTCCTTACACTCCTTACGGTATAATGTTCTCTGTGTAAATCAGTGGAACTCACTCCCTACACATGAAATATGAAGAATATATTCACAGTAGGATAGTGTTTGGTTACTTTAGTCTTAATGGATTGATCACACACAAGTTCAAGAGCATGTCATATTTCACCCCAAAACAAGAAAAATTTGAAGTCATATTTTGGATAAAGATAATTCATTTTTAGGGCCATGATTTTTTATTAATTAATTAAAGAATAAGAATAATTATCCCTAAAATTATACTAGATATAATAACCATATTATTTTATTTCTCATATTTTTAAAATTACTATTAACAACAGCAGTAGTAGTATTAATATTATTATTATTAATTATATAATAATACATATTCATATTTATACTAGGTCATATAATATAATAATAATGTTTTTGTATGTTATTATTAATCATAGTAATTTCTATACTACTACTACTACTAATATTATGATATTATTGTTATTACTATTATTATTAATAATAATAGTAATTATTGTAAATTATTTACACATGATTGTATTTTTTTTTTTTTATTTATTTTTTACTGCTGGCTTGGAAAAAAAGCAAATGAACAAAACAAGTTAATGCAATGAAATCATTTATTTGTATTATTAATTATTATTGTTATTATTCACTATCCCGAATATGATACTATATATAATAATGATAGTATTTTATTTTGTTTCTACTATTTATTTCATTTTTATTATAATTACTATTAACTACAGCAGTAAAAGTATTAATATTATTAACAATAATAATATAATAATAATGATAGTATTTGATTATAACAGTAACTATTAGTGAATAGTAATAATAGTTTATTATATTATTATATATTATTAATTACTACATTTTATTTGTAAATTATTAACAACTGCAGTAATAGTATACATATTAATAATAATATAATAATAATAATGATAGTATTTTATTTTCTAATTATTATTATTATTATTATAATTTGTATTAACAAACTGCAGTAATAGTATTAATATTATTAAAAGTAATATTATACATATGTATACTAGATAATATAATAATATGAATAATAATAATGCTATTATATATTATTATTAATCATAATAATTACTAGTAATTAGTAATCAGTAATTTCTATACTAATAATACTATTCTGATATTATTATTAAAAATGATAGTAATTACTGTAAATTGTTTACACGTGATTGTATTCAGATTTTTTGCAATTATTATTAATACTTGCAATTAAAACAATTTTCATGCAAAATATAATACCATTTGTCTTTTGACTGGAGTGTAAATGATCCATGTAAATTTGCATGGTTGTCTTTCAGAATGAACTGAGCGCTGCCACACATTTGACATCTAAACTTCTGAAAGACTATGAGAAGCAGGTGATTTCCTCTGTTCTTGTCCATGTATGGGCTTGTGTTGCAGTTGTGTGGTATTGTAACCTCGTTCTGTTCTCTGGCGTGCAGCGGTTTCCTCTGGGGGGCGACGATGAGGTCATGAGCTCCACTTTGCAGCAGTTTGCCAAAGTCATTGATGAGGTCAGAATGACATCACTCACTCATTACCCTCCTGCGCTGGTGTGATAACTGAGATTTCACTCGTAATCCTCTGTGTTTATTCCAGCTCAGCTCCTGTCACGCCGTTCTCTCCACTCAGCTCGCAGACGCCATGATGTTCCCCATCACACAGTTTAAAGAGAGGGACTTGAGAGGTATGAGACAGCAGTGCATTATGGGGATGCAAGCGTTCAGGGGTACTTCATTCTGATTGGTCTACTACTTATAATGACTCTAAACTGCGTAAATTGATTGTTATGGAAAGCCGACCGTTTCCAGTGTTCATTTCATGGCTGTTATTCTTCTCACATAAAATGTAATTGAGCTCAAATCAATATTTCAGGCTCTTTTAGTTAAGTAGCGGTGTAATGAGCTGACTGATGGGACATTATCGCTTACATAACACATTCATTTTCCTCCATCTCTAGAAATCCTCATCCTGAAGGAAGTGTTTCAGATTGCAAGTGATGGTAAGCACTTTATGTTATTGTTTTTTCGACATAATTGCTGTGACATATGATAATGAAGCCATTATTTCTGCTTGGTTATGTTTGATATGTCTGGTTTCAGATCACGATGCAGCCATAAACCGATACAGCCGTCTGTCTAAGCGAAAGGAAAACGAGAAGGTGTGGCATTCTGAGACTTTACAGTGTTGTATGATTGACGGCTGGTTAGTTTGCATGTCCTGATAAGAGTGTAACGTGTGTGTGTGTGTGTGTGTGTGTGTGTCTTTATTGCTGAATGCTCTGGCTGTGCTCATTAATTAAAACACACACTGAGAGCTGGCCTGGCTGCCGGTAGATGAGCATCTGTTACTCTGAGGCGGTTGGCCGATACCTGCGTCCTTGTCCAGGACGAGAAAAGAAGACAAATAACTCACTATTCAGTTTAAAGTGCCCCCATGATGCTTTTTGAAAGGCTCCTAGTTTTATTTTAGAGTCTCCTATAGCAGGTTTACATGCATCCAAGGTCAAAACACTTTAATTTTCTCATTGCACATCATCTCATTTCTCAGTGTCTGAAAACGGTTTGTTTGAAGATTCAGTCTTTCTAAACCCCGTCTTTCCGAGAGCCTGCTCTGCTCTGATTGGTCAGATGGTCCAGTCTGATGTGATTGGTCGACCACGTGTGTGAGAAACAAAACGTCCATAAGCATATCTGAATTTCAGCTCTGGATCTTCCTCAGCACTTCATACACAGTGATTAAAACAGATGCCGTTTGGTTTTCTGTATCAATTCCAGCGCAAGTCCTTATTTTTTTGGAAGTGCATCAGTGGATTCGCAGTCTGCTCAACTATGTCAACAACACGAAGGAGACAATAACTTTATTTGTCGTGAGCTTTGATCTTTAAGACATTGCAGACCTTTTACATTCACTGCTTTATTACAAACTGCATGAAAGATACTATTTGAAAAAGCATAATAGGGGCACAGAAATTTAAGTCGAGATTAAATTAGAACTTTCTTAATGCATGTTCCCGATCTTATTGTGAATGATCAGTGTATGTTTTGCATCAACTCTGAAATGAGCTTTTGACTCACTTTATTTTTCAACCAGACTTTTCACCATCCAATCATTTCCCAATTGTTAAAAGCATGTCCTGTCATGTAACTAACTCCCATCATCCATGTGTCCGCTGCAGGTGAAGAATGAAGTGATGGAGGACGTGTACACGTCTAGGAAAAAACAGCACGAGACCACAATGCACTACTTCGCATCACTCAACATGCTGCAGTACAAGAAGAAGATCGCGCTGTTGGAGCCGCTACTGGGATATATGCAGGCGCAGGTGTTCATCAACTATAGACCTCATATTTAATCCATTACACCTGATGAGAATATAGTCTGTTTATAGTTCATTATTGTTTGCGTTTCAACAGATCAGCTTTTTCAAACTGGGATCGGAGAATCTGACGCAGCAATGGGAGGATTTTCTCACGAACATCGGAACCAGCGTGCAGAAGTGAGTTTCACTCACAACTTAAAGGATTAGTTCACTTTTAAATAAACTTTTGCTGATAATTTACTCACTCCCATGTCATCCAAGATGTCCATGTCTTTCTTTCTTCAGTCGAACATAAATTGAGGTTTTTGATGCAAACATTCCAGGATATTTATCCATAGAATAGACTCAATGGAGCCCAAACGGGTCACGGTCCGAATGACAGTTTCAGTGCAGCTTCAAAGGGCTTTAAACCACACCAGACGATGAATAAGGGTCTTATCTAACCAAACCATCGGTCATTTTAATTTTTTTTTTTTAAAGTTTAAGTTTTATGAGCACAAATGTTCGCCTTGCTCCGTTCTGTGATATGTGTACGTGACGTCACGTGATACGCAGTTACATTGAAAAGGTCACGCTTATCATAGGCGGAAATACAGAGTCAGTGTTTTGAGCGGAAGGAGGATTCAAAATTGTCCGACATCGTTGTTTTACCTTTTAACTCCCTTTTTTGTAAACGCCGTTTGACTGAGTATTTGCACGTTCAACACAGACTCAGTACTTCCGCCTATGATAAGCGTGACCTTTTCAACGTAACTGTGTATCACGTGTCGTCACGTACACATATCACAGAACGGAGCAAGGCCAACATTTGTGCTCAGAAACTTACTTTTATATATTTTTAAAATGACCGATGGTTTTGTTAGATAAGACCATTATTCATTGTCTGGTATCGTCTGGTGTGGTTTAAAGCCCTTTGAAGCTGCACTGAAACTGTCATTCGGACCGTGACCCGTTTGGGCTCCATTGAGTCTATTATCAGGAGAAAAATCCTGGAACGTTTGCATCAAAAACATTTATTTTTGACTGAAGAAAGAAAGACATGGACATCTTGGATGACATTGGGGTGAGGAAATTATCAGCAAAAGTTTATTTAAAAGTGAACTAAACCTTTAAACTAAAACTAGTAAATATAAAGATGAAATCAAATATGAAAAACTGGTCGTGTACTGTATTCGTGAGTCTGACTTTCCTCTCTTGGTGGTTATAGTGTTCGGAGGGAAATGGACCAGGACGCTGAAGCGGTGGAGCAGACGATTCAAGAGCTGAAAGAGGCCAGTGACCCGCTGTACATGCCCGACCCGGACCCGAACACCGTCCCTGTGAACCGCAACCTGACCCGCAAGGCTGGCTACCTCAACACTCGCAAGTAAGGGAACGTCAACACTTCAATGTGCTTCAGTCGCCTCCATTTACTCTGATCTCATGCTTCCATCCGCCAGTAAAACGGGCCTGGTGTCGTTCAGCTGGGACCGGCAGTACTTCTTCACCCAGGGAGGAAACCTCATGAGCCAATCACGTGGAGCCGTAGCCGGAGGTCTCGTTATGGACATTGACAACTGCTCCGTCATGGCTGTGGACTGTGAGGACCGCCGTTTCTGCTTTCAGATCACATCGTTTGACGGAAAGAAGTAAGATTTTCAATGCACAAATCTGTCTTGTACAGGTATTACAACTTATTTCTTCTAGGTGCAGTTTTCTTTGACATTTACTATTTCTGATAAACCTGATAAACGGTTTGAATGAATGATTCAATGACTCACTCATAAAGACTTCACTTGTTTTATTACTGGATGAATCAGCATTTTTAAATGAATCTCTTAAGTGAATGATTCAATGACTCACTCATAAAGACTTCACTTGTTTCATTACTGGATGAATCAGTGTTTTTGAACATATCTCACGAGTGAATGATTCAATGACTCACTCATAAAACCTTCACATGTTTCATTACTGGATGAATCAGCGTTTTTGAACAAATCTCTTTAAATGAATGATTCAATGACTCACTCATAAAGACTTCACTTGTTTCATTACTGGATGAATCAGCGTTTTTGAACAAATCTCTTTAGTGAATGATTCAATGACTCACTCATAAAGACTTCACTTGTTTCATTACTGGATGAATCAGCATTTTTGAATGAATCTCTTAAGTGAATGATTAAATGACTCACTCATAAAGACTTCACTTGTTTCATTACTGGATGAATCAGTGTTTTTGAACAAATCTCTTTAGTGAATGATTCAATGACTCACTCATAAAACCTTCACATGTTTCATTACTGGATGAATCAGCGTTTTTGAACAAATCTCACGAGTGAATGATTCAATGACTCACTCATAAAGACTTCACTTGTTTCAAAATTAACACTGCTTAATATAAAATAAACGTTAACTTAAATAGGATTTCTTAACCTATATTATTTCAGCTAGTTGCCAAAGCATAATTTCTCATTTTCATAGTTTAACGATGTGCTGGAACAATTAATAAAAACTAAACAGACATAGACACTTTACTAAAACTTAAAATGGAAACAGAAAATATAAAAATAAAACATAAAATTTTTAATTAAACCAATACTAGTCACTCAGTGATACTAAAATAACACTGGTTCTGGTTGTTTTACATGTCAATCTTGACCAGAATAAGGTACAATGTAGTCAACTGTGTCATTTTTACAGTAATTTCATCTCTGTGGTTACTTAAATGGTTTTAGCAAATGCCTTCAGCTTAAAGTTGAGTCTAGTCACGGTTAGATTTCACAGTTTTGCTCTTTGTCAGCCCTTATTTGTTCTTGGGAAACTAAAATTCCCCAAATGTTTTGACTTGCGCTGGTCTTATGGTATTTGTCGAGTAATGAGAGATGTAAACACTGAAGTGCTAAAGTGCTGCCGAGAAAACCCAAGCGCTGATCCGGTTTAAACTCGAATGAATATTTATCAGGCGGGTAAACGGCTGCCTTATCCTTTCTCAGTGCACGTGCCAGATATGGAGTCATTCTGAGTCACTGTTTCACTGAATGACTGTCTCTCTTGTGTCGCAGGGTGGCCATATTACAGGCGGAGAGCAGGAAAGACTGTGAGGAGGTGAGAGAACTGTCTGTCATTAAATCTCAGTCACATAGAGACATATGAATATAAGGGTCAATTTCACCAAGAACATTTCAACGAAATTATAATCACACTGCCATTCACAAGTTTAGGGTCAGTCAATTTTTTTGAAAGAATTTAATTATTGAATAGAAAAAATTATTTGCTAACACTTTACAAAAAGGTTGTATTAGTTAACATTAGTTAACGCATTAGTTAACATGAACTAACCATGAACAACACCTCTTTTCAGCATTAGTTAATCTCGTTAACGTTAGTTAATAAAAATACAGCTGTTCATGTTAGTTCACTGTGCATTAACTAATGTTAACAAGATTTTATTAATGCATTAGTAAATGTTGAAATTAACAAAGATAAATAAATGCTTAATAAGTGCAGTTCATCATTAGTTCATGTTAACTAATGCATTAACTTATACAACCTTATTGTAAAGTGTTACCAATAATTTAATACGATTCAGCAAGGATTCGTTAAAGTGATCAGAGATATTTTTGTAACATTTAAAATATCTTTACTATTTCTTTTAAACTTTGTTCGTCAAAGAATCCTTAAAAAATAAAATGCATCACAGTTTACACAAACATCTGAATTAATCAACATTGATAATAATCAGAAATATCCCAATAGAAAAAAGTAGTAATAATATTTCACAAAATTACTGTTTTTACTGTATTTTTAACCAAATAAAAGCAGCTTGGGTGAGTATAATTCTAATGACCCTATCATTTTTAATGAGTTTATTAGTTCTCTTTATATTCTCATTACTGTAATTGTAGCCTTTTTGGGAACAATTATTTCTTTAAAGGGAAGGGAATTTTAATTATTTCTTTATTTCTTCAGCGCTGGGAAGATGAATGTGTATTTAAACTGGGTCATTTATGTTGTAGAAATGTAAAATAAGTTTTGAATTTGGTGCCTTCTAGACTGAAAAGAGCCAGAAAATGTATTTTTGGCTCATGTGGATGAAAGACAACAACTCCCAGAATGCACTGCTTCGCTGCCCTACGAGGCCACTCCCAAAGCCATGGCTACTGGATTACTGGATCACTTGCCCACCGCGGCACCGTCCCTACCGTTGTTTTGATAAAATCAGTTAGAGAACAGACACTACAAATAAAAACTGACCGTGTTCAATATAATGTGAGTGAGCTGAACGAGTGTCACAGCACAAACTCAGCAGGAGTCAGATTACATTCATCACGAGGGTGAAGAGCTGAGCTGAGGTAAGTGCGAAGGGCTCCAGACTAACGTTTTTCACTAGGAGCACAGTGGCTCCTAACTGAAAATTTTAGGGGCACAACCAGAAAATGTAGGGGCGCACACCGTAAAGCAACATGTTATTTCGCTGTATTACTAATAAATACTCAAAGACTGACACAACCTCGAGCCAATAGCGTTTCGAGTATGAGATGTGATGGAGCATGTGATTTGTTGAATTCAGTGAACGAATACGCCCTTTACTTGACCAAGATGCTTTTGAGTCTGAACGAGAGATCTAGTTCATGAACTAATTGAGCGAACTGGTACATGTTGTTCGTGAAGTTAACGAAATGAACCAGTTGTTGAACGATACTGAAATACACTTTACCATTGTAATGAAAACAGTGTACTAACGCAGGCTGATGTTAAATGATTACTGTACAGAGTATAAGCACTGTTTTTTTTTAACAGGTTTCTTCTTTTAAATACAATGACTAAATTACGTTTGAGTCATGTCATGTACTTCTATAAAAACTGTAAAACAAATGTAAAAATGTGACAGTATTGGTTAAATAGATCTCGTGTGTCACGTCAGCAAATATAGCATCCTAGAGAACATGTAATTGGAGTGATCTATTGAATGAACACGCTTAAATTTACTGGTCACACATGTGCGACTGGATGTTGGTAAAATTTTGGTAGCAAAATGCAACCATTTGTTGGCAGTCTGGAGCCCTGGCGCAGGCGCGGCTGCATTCACAGCAACTGTTCAGTCTGGCGTATTTTCAGTTCATGTCTTTGGAAGCTTAACTTTAATAGGAATTCATTTGAAAAGTTAAAACACTCCCTTTGCTCTCCACCGCCCCGTTTACATGAATCTCCGCCGCTCCCGAGCCGAGTGCTTTGAGTGTGATGTTGAAAACATGTGGAAACAGCGCCTCCTGCTGGCTGTAGTCTTCAGCCTCTGGACAAAAACTCCTCCGATGATGCAAAATGACGATATTTGCGTCATCTGAGGATTTTGTCCAGAAATAAAAATACATAATTCTCTCGTCTCAGGGGGATATGAGGATGGGAAGCACGGTCATTCAAATATACTCCCGGATTTCTACTGATACAAAGCTTAATGCTAATCGCTGAAGTAACCCTTTAAAATCAACATAAATAAAGGCAGTAGGCCACAAGGAAAATATCATGATACAAATATATTACATTTGTTATGCATTATTTACAATAATGAGAATTGTGTGGAAAAAGTGCATCATGCATGTGATGTTACAATATAAAATAACAAAAATAGGCTTTATATTCAAAGTGTGCGGGGGAAATATGACCCTAAACATGAAATTTTTCATTAGATTGACCAATTCCAATGTTTTTTCTTTTATTTTAGTGGATTGCAACGATAAACAACATCTCTAAGAGGATATACCTCAGTGAAAACCCAGAGGTGAGTGTAGAGTTCATACGTAACATACTGCATACGTAACACCATAGCTTTAATGCAATCATAAAGTCAGTCACTGCTAATGTTTGTCTTTGGCAGGAAATCGCAGCACGAGTGAATCAGTCGGCGCTGGAGGCCGTGACTCCTTCTCCATCCTTTCAACAGCGACACGAGAGTTTCAGACCGAGCATGTGAGTTTATACTTTGTCGAATATTATCTTTCATGCAGTTTGTAAGAAAGCTGTTTGTGACTGTAAAAGGTCTGCAATGTCTTAAATATCAAAGTGCATGGTAAATAACTGCTGTCATCAGTAATTCCCCTTTCACTTCCTGTCACAAACCTATGTAACAAATTTGCATATTGTCAACCGATGGTCTTCATTGGCTGCCGGCAAACTTTGCCCCGCCCTCAAACACTGTAGTTTCAGATATGGTAATCAGTTTCATTTCTGACTCAAGCTGTACAAGGCTGGTCGACCAATCAGAGTAGAGTAGCTCTCAGAAAGGCGGGGTTTAGAGAGACTGAATCATTTATTGAACCGTTTCAGACAATGTGAGAAAAGAAGTGATGCTGCAATATACATTATGAGAAAATGAAAGTGTTTTTTGACTTTGGCTGCTTTTAAACCTGTTGTAGGAGACAACATTAGGAGCCTTTAAAATAGCATAATAGGGCCACTTTAATATTGCATAATTTCATTATTAATTTTGTCTATAATAATTAATAATCTTGAAGGCACAGTAAGTGTGGATACTGCATTACTGGAAAAACAAGTCAAAGATTTCTATTTTTTTGATGTTTTAAAAGAGTCTCTTCTGCTCACTAAGGCTGCATTTATTTGATCAAAAATACAGTAAAAAGTGAACAATTATTACAGTTTAAAATAATAGTTTTATACATGAATATATAGTAAAATGTAATTTATTCCTGTGATCAAAGCTGAATTTATCTTCAGTGTCACATGATACTTTAGAATTTAATGCTCAAAAAATATTTCTGATTATTATCAACGTTTAAAACACTTGTGCCTCTTCATATTTTTGTGGGAACCATGATATATATATTTTCTTAGGATTATTTGATGAATAGATAGTTCAAAAACTTTTTTTAACCTGATTAATGTTTTTATTGTCACATTTTAGTATTTGCTAAAATTTTTAATTGTATTCAATTACAAAATCGTTTTTTAAAGGGACATGAAACCCCTGTTTCAGCAGTGGAGTGGAGCCGTTTGATCGGTTAATGGGCCATAAATCCCGTTTGTTTCGAAGACTCAGGATCTAGTGAAGAGAACTTATGCGACACAGAAAATCTTACAAAGCAAAAATAATCACTCGTTTTTGATCCATTAATGCATCTCTCACTTGCAATCTCACTCTTTGATGCGCCTGTTAATTGAAGTCCTCATGAAATCAGAATTGACTCTATTTAATTTGTTAGCACATATTACAGGTCTTAGGGTGAACAATAAATCCGTCCAAGTTAATACACAGAGAAAAAATTGTTTGTCGTTGTAATCTTTAATCAAAATCTGAAAAGTAACTTCCGGTCTGGAAACGGCGTTCCCTTTCCAATGATGTCAGTTTGACGGCTTGGGTTTGCATATCCTTAACCACTCCCCTCCAACCGTTAGTCTGCTACGAGCGAGAGATGGAGAGGAAATGCATCACAGCACAGCATTGTGACCGTTTCACTTGGAAATACGTCACAGCACTGAAGAAAACTCACTTGCTACTTCTGGTTCAGTGGGACTTTAACGCTTGCTGCTGTGTTAAGCGAGGCCTCCTCTCATAGGATAAGGAAACGCAGTCTCATGAATAATTAAGTGAGGTCTCTTCTCATTGGATAAGGACACGCAGTCTCATGAACAATTAAGCGAGGTCTCTTCTCATTGGATAAGAACACGCAGAATCATGAATAATTAAGTGAGGCCTCTTCTCATTGGATAAGAACACGCAGACTCATGAATAATTAAGCAAAGCCTCTTCTCATTGGATAAGAACACGCAGAATCATGAATAATTAAGCGAGGCCTCTTCTCATTGGATAAGAAGATGCAGAATCATGAATAATAAAGCAAGGCCTCTTCTCATTGGATAAGAACATGCAGAATCATGAATAATAAAGCAAGGCCTCTTCTCATTGGATAAGAACATGCAGAATCATGAATAATAAAGCAAGGCCTCTTCTCATTGGATAAGAACATGCAGAATCATGAATAATAAAGCAAGGCCTCTTCTCATTGGATAAGAACATGAAGAATCATGAATAATAAAGCAAGGCCTCTTCTCATTGGATAAGAACTTGCAGAATCATGAATAATAAAGCAAGGCCTCTTCTCATTGGATAAGAACATGAAGAATCATGAATAATAAAGCAAGGTCTCTTCTCATTGGATAAGAACTCACAGACTCATGAATAATTGAGACACCGATGAGTCATCGCCGTACTATAGTACGAGAAAACGTCACATTCTGATTCGCAAATTAATTTAAACCCGGAAGTTGAAAAACTAGCAAAGTCGCAAAACTAGTTTTCTCCTACAATCAAAACAAATGGATGGTAACACTGACTTCTATGAAGCTCAACACTCATAACTGTTAAAATCTCAAAGAATTTAGTTTAGGGTTTCATGACCCTTTACATTTTAATAAAATTTAAGAATATATTTTTGTTTTTTTAATCAATTAAATGCAGCATTGGTGAGCTGACCTCTTTCAAAAACATAACTTTATTTATTAATAATGCAAACATTTGACTGGTTTTGTAAATACATTTCAACTCAATTTCCCATATCAGAGAGAGGCATATATTGTGCTTGTAAATGATTCCATGTTTTTTTTTCTCAAAGCATTCGTCTTTTTTCCCCTGAAGGCAAGGTCGGCCCAAAACGGCCCGGTCAGGCAGTCAGTGCTCCGTGGGCTCCGAGTCTCCGGCGCTGTCGTCTCTGTCTCTGGATTCGCTGGTGGCTCCGGATACGCCCATTCAGTTTGACATCATCTCACCCGTCAGCGAGGAGCACGCGTGTCAGGCCAAGAGCGGCGGCCAGGGCAGGTCTGGTTATGTGTGACCAAAGCTGATAGATAAAGAGGACAATTACTCTTGATGTTTATTAGGGAATTATCAAGCATGGTTGTAAAGCACTGGTTTGTGTTTTTCCCTTTGCTGAAAGAAGGACCAATCCATTCGGGGAATCTGGAGGGACACGGTCTGAAGAAAGTGAAGGTACATTGATAAAATATGTTTACACCAATCAAAAGTTTGGGGTCAGTAAGATTTTTTTTTTTTAAAGAAATGTATGCTTTTATTCATTAAGCATGCATTAAAGGAACACTCCAGCGTTTTTAGACATAGGGCTTATTCAGCATCTTTCCTACATTTAGATATGTGGCCAAATGCATTTTTGTCTCAGTGCATGCATTGTTTTAGTTTGGCAGTGTCGCTGCTAGCTTAGCTTAGCATAATGAATGGAATCCTATGTTGCCAGCTAGCATGTGCCGAGTAAAAGTGATCCAAAAAAAAAGCTAGCTGGCAACATAGGATTCCATTCATTATGCTAAGCTAAGCTAGCGACACTGCCAAACTAAAACAATGCATGCACTGAGACAAAAATGCATTTGCCCACATATCTAAATGTAGGAAAGAAGTTGAATAAGCCCTATTTCTAAAAAAGATGGAGTGTTCCTTTAAATTGATCAATAGTGACTAATAATATTAATAATGTTACATTTACTATAAAATAAAAGCTGCTTTTGAATGTTATATTTATCAAAGATTCCAATCAAATGAAGCAACTTTGATAATAATGATAAATGAGCAGGAAATCCTCATATTAGAATGATTTCTGAAGGATCATGTGACACTGAAGACTGGAGTAATGATGATAAATCAAGCTTTGATCACAGGAATGTTAAAAAAACAGTTTTTACTATATTTTTGACTTGAGAAAATCTCGCCGACCCCAAAATGATAATATGTATAACTAGAACATGAACATGTTTATATAAAAGTATTAATGATTATCTTTTATTTTAACGACAGAATTTTATTTATAGTGTGTACTATCCCTTTAAATGGCTTAAATTGCACATGAAATGGCATTCGCAATGCATTTAACATCCTTAATATCATATTTTCTAGTGAAACCGAATATTCATGTAGGCTGGGACTTGATTATGTGATTTGATTAGATTGTGCAAAGCATGCTATGATGTTATTAATTCATATCATTTCCTCCACTCATTCGCCTCTGGTTGCATCAGCAGAAGAGAGCAGAGACTTTTATTAAGAAAATGCGTTGCTGTGAAGTCAGGCTGAATCTCTGGTGTTGTTCCAGACTCGATCCTGCACCAGCTGTTCATCGTTCGGTTCTTGGGCTGCATGGAGGTGAAGGCCACAGAGAGCACTGACGTCATCTATGAAACCATGAGACAGATCCTGGCAGCCCGAGCCATTCACAACATCTTCAGAATGACCGAGTCTCATCTGCTCGTCACGTGCGATTGCCTGAAGTGAGTTACGACGTTTGATATTCTCACAGCGGTGCTGAACTGATCCTGGATCAGAGCTCTGCTGCTTGTCCTGAAGTCATTAAACAGAGCCTGTGAATTAGCCTGACGTGGTCATACTCAATTCTAGTCAGAATATGAGTCTCCATTGGGCTGTGATTATGGGGCGTGTTTCAACCGAGCCAGGAAAGACCTCAATTGGATAGACTTACAACCAATCAGAGCAACGGAGCGACGCGTAACGTTAGTTATCAAATATCAGCAGAACTCAACTGCACTGTGTTGTCAAGTCCGGGTTTTTCTCCATGTCCGCGGGTTGAAGCGACCCCAATTATGTGATTATATAAACCCAGGAATGTGAGTTTTAGCAGGCAACCTTGCCAAATTAACATATTTTGCCAACCAAACGCCATTTTTGTTTTGGGCTATAGTTTTGAGTAGCAATTGTGCGCGACATTGCAAATAAACATGGCACCCTGTCTGCATGCGCGCTGGATTAAGTAACGTTGCAAGAAAAAGATGAGTGTAAACGATCTTTGCCAGTATTGTAATAAAAGAATTTAAGGATACACAGAGTACTTCCCAACACGATCATCGTTTCTGAGAGAAATAGTGAAGGTGAATGCATATACGAACAAGTTCTCCGTTTAGGATAAGAGCAAACTCAACCCAAAGCGCCTTTGATGACGTGGATGATTGCGTTACTGTTGATCATCTGTCCATCATCGTCTAAAGCCCGCCCGGATGATTTCATTGGTCCGAACAGTTTCTGTTCAGGCATTATAACTCCTCTATGGAGCGAGGCCAGACCGAATTCCCTGAGCAAAACATGTTTTGGGCGGGGCTAAATTCGTCTGGCATCCAGGCTACCTGTGAATATGTCAAGCATTTTAAATGCGTACAGGCAAACTGTAGGGTGTGTTCACACTTGGTATGTTTGATTGGATTAAAACGACCCCTGGTGTGATTGCTCTGTTAGTGCGGTTCATTTGAATAAGTGTGAATGCTGCTATCTGAACCCTGACACGCACCAAACAAGCAGACCGAGACCAAACAAAATCAGACTGAAAGCTCATTTTTTGAGATCTCAACCTCAAATTATCTTGTTTAAATGAATGACTTTGCTTTACGGCATACCTTTGTGTCTTTTATAAAGTTCTGTTTGTTTATTCCAGGCTTATTGACCCACAGACACAAGTCACAAGACTACGGGTACGTCCTTAACCAATCGTCTTAAAGTTTTGTTCACTGCTCATATTAGATGTGCTGTTCTGAAGTCAGTGTTTGCTCTTCCGTTCCCCAGTTCTCTCTCTCCAGCGTTGTGCTGTGTGCGACACACCAGGAGAACAAGCGCTTGTTTGGTTTCGTGCTGCAGACGGCAGGAGGTCGAGTGGATGGGCGGCCTGTGACCGTCTGCTACGTCTTTGAGTCAAACAATGATGGAGAGAAGGTGCAAATACCTTGAGCTCTCAAATATGCATATAATCTTTCCTTTTTTCTATTTTAATAAGGACAGGATTTAAAATATTTTTTTTTTTCTTGAATATATTAGATCTGTGACAGTGTCGGTCTGGCAAAGCAGATCGGAGATGGTGAGAAAACTCTGCATTTAATTGATTTCAAATGACTTGCATGAAAATTGATAATGCGGATGATTCTTGAGGATATGCATGTATATATATTCTGGCAGGACCGCAAAGCCTCAAGGAAACAGAGAGAGCTGGACAAAGCCAAGGAGAAACAACAGGAAGAACTGCATAAACAAAAACAGATCGAGAAGGTAACAGACGTTTACATCCCATGATTCTCATTGTAACCAGCATCCACTAAATTCAAACGATGTTTTAATGTTTGGAAATAATGTTTTTAATGTCTCTTCTGCTCACCAGAGCTGCATTTATTTGATAAAAATACAGTATTATTATTACGGTTTCAATGTGAATATACAGTGCAGTGTGATTTATTCCTGTGAATTTATCATCATTACTCCAGTCTTCAGTGTCACATGATCCTTCACTAATCATTCTCAAACATTTCTGCTTATTGCTTATTTTTGTGGAAAGCGTGATATTTAAACCACATTTACTGTCACTTTTGATTAATTTAATAATTTAATGCATCTTTGCTGAATAAAAGTATTAATTTTCATAAACTTTTGAGCAGAAGTGTATAACTGAACACATTTAATAAGTAAACCGTGTTCTCCAAACCTTCAGGATCTCGAGGAACAAAGCCGTTTGATCGCCGCCTGCAGCCGACCCAGCCAACCAGCTGCTGATGGACAGGTCTTGGTCCTTAGCAACAGCCAATCAGAGGACAGCGATGTAGGAGAGGAGGGGCAGAAAAAGGGCGAATCAGAGGCCTGATAAGAACTGGTCTACGCATATCACTTCCTGTTCTTCAAGGTTTCTCTGGAATGGCCTGCAGGAGCCATGATTTAATATGAAACTGCGGGATATTATTAAAAATAAAATGGACACTTTGGGGGAAAACTTCTCAAAAGTTGTTATTTGTAAGAATCCTGTATTTTTTACCATATCCGTTATCAAATTGCATTTGCTTTTAGAGGGTTTTATATATGTGTGTGTGTGTGTGTGTAAATTAATCGACTACAACATAACGAGACGTCAGGTGACGTTTGTTGAGTTGCACGTGTGATTAACAGATGTGGAAAAGACATTAATACTGTATGTTGGGCTTCATTTTCTGTTCTCACTGATAATGGTTTAAGGCTGCATGTGTTTCCGTTCATTTCACTTACGGTGGGTGAATTATTGTAATTTTCTAAATTGTCCTAATATAGGCTTAATTATCTTTATGCATCTTTTTTGACAGGTTCACCCTATGAGGCTCACCTCAAAATCATTAAAGGTTATATTTCATCTTCACAATTAATAAGCTAATACAGTTCTGATTTTTGTCTGTTAGCTTTTGCAACCATGATTCACAACGTTCTACAAACGCGCGACGGTTCATTTGACAGACTAAGTTTTGTGACCATTCAGTGTTTTTTGCTTAAAATCATGTGATCAGTTGGCTCTCGGCTTGGGGAGTACGGTATTTTTTTGTATAACAGATATATTGAGGACTGCATTGCATTATAAGTGTTTTATTGGCCCAATATTTTGAAATCTGCAGCTCAAGCTAAATGACAAAAAATGGTGATGGAAATGCAAACTCAAACGTTCATCATTTTAGCTTTGCTCCTTAATTCTGGAGTGGTGGAAGTTGCACAGAACGCTCCTGAATCAAATATTGTCTCATCCGCTGATTTGGTTTATTTGACAATTTGCTTTAAGTAATGAAAACTTTAAGGTTTAACTTTATGAAGTCTTTATGGTTAAGACATCCAAAATACGCACTTTCTGTTCCATTCTAATCCGTTTTTTGACTGTAAAGCATTTGCTCCGTTCAATTTGTCAATGATTGTTTCTAATCTTTAAAGAACTGTTTGTGTCTAAATGTCTTTATACAAAATCATGGGGTACAATGAAGATTGGTATTAAAATCTGTTTTAAATAAGCTGATCCTCTTTGACTCCAGAATCTTTATTTTTTCCCCATTACTCTGGTTTAGACATTTTTTGAATGGATTTTTTAACTTGTATTAAACACCTTCTAATAACAAACAGGTATTAACATTGTTGAACAGAAGAAAAATAAATTATACATATATATTTACACAATATTGCCAAAAGTTTTTGGACGCCTGCCTATACGTGTACATGAACTTTAATGCCATCCCATTCTTAATCCGTAGGGTTTAATATGGAGATGGCCGTCCCTTTGCAGTTATAACAGCTTCAGCTCTTCTGGGAAGGCTTTCCACAAGGTTTAGGAGTGTGATTATGTGAATTTTTGACCATTCTTCTAGAAGGCCTGCCTCGCAGTCTCCGATCTAATTCATCCTAAAGGTGTTCTATCGGCATGAGACCGAGAGTCTTTATGGGCCGATGCTTTGTGCACTGGTGCGCAGTCATATTGGAACAGGAAGGGGCTTTCCCCAAACTGTTCCCACAAAGTTGGGAGCATGAAATTGTCCAAAATGTCTTGGAATGCTGAAGCATTAAGAGTTCTTTTCACTGGAACTAAGAGACCAAGCCCAACCCCTGAAACACAACCCCACACCATAATCCCCCCTCCACCAAACTTTACACTTGGCACAATGCAGTCAGGCAAGTCCCGTTCTCCTGGCCAAACCCAGACTCGTCCATGGGATTGCCGGACAGAGAAGCGTGATTGGTCACTCTCTCTACACACTGTTCTTGAGCTCATCTGAAGGCCACAGGAGTTTGGAGGTCTGGAGCGATTGACTCTGCAGAAAGTTGGTCTCTTCTGCGGACTGTGACCCTCAACATGCGCTGACCCCGCTCTGTGATTTCATGTCATGGCTGAGTTGCTGTTGTTCCCAATTGCTTCCACTTTGTTATAATCCCACTAACAGTTGAGCGTGGAATATTTAGTAGTGAGGAAATGTCAGGAATGGATTTATTGCACAGGTGGCAACCTATCGCGGCACCACGCTTGAGTTCACTGAGCTCCTGAGAGCGACCCATTCTCTCACAGATGTGTGTAGAAGCGTCTGCATGCCTAGTGCTTGATTTACACACCTGTGGCCATGAAGGGATTGAACACCTGAGCTCAAGGATTAGGAGGGGCGGCCCAATACTTTTGGCAATATAGTATCTCAAGTATTTTATTGAGTTTTAAAGGACTCAGTTACTTTAAATATTACAAATTAAATTTTCAAATCATTCTTAATGCCACAAAACATAACAAATCTACATTTGTGTAAATAAAAGTTACAATAAAAATATTAAAACAGAAAATATTTCATCATCTTAATAGGCTATTCCAAAACGAAATATTTAAAAGCAGGGAAGTCATTGGCCATGTTAAATTTTCTGTAATTAGTAAAACAATTTACATTTTAAAACAATACTATACATATAAGTTTTTTTTTTATTTTTAGCAGGAATATATCTGTTAACCCTTTTTTCAATATTTACTATTTCAATTAATAGTAAAATCAAATTGAGTTAATAATCCTTACATATTATTCATATTATGAATGATGAATTTTAAATAAGTAAAAAAAGCTAGAGCTTAATAAAACATTTTGTATAAATCTTAAACATAAATAAAAGTATCCATTACATAAATAAATTCATTCCATTGTTCCATTAGGATTTATACAAAATGTTTTATTCATTCATCAATTTGATGGAATTTTACTATTAATTGAAATGCATAAATCTTGAAAAAAAGGAGTTATCATGAGTTAACGCAGGGTGAACTAACATAAACATGAACATTTGTATGGACAGAGGTTGTCATAAATATATATTGCTTGTCGTTACACTAGGGTGACCATATTTTGATTACCACAGGACTCGTTCCGGCAATGAGTACGACCCCTCTGTATGGATAGAAAATTGTTATATTAGGGTCAGGACAGGACTTGAAAACAGGACAGGATGTTTGGTCACCCTAGTTTACACTGTTAACAAAATGACACCTCTTTGTAAAGTGTTAGCGAATAAATCTAACCCTTAGGATTTGAAAACAACCTCAATTTCATGAAACTCTCCAAAGTTGTGCAGCAACTGCACGTCTGGATTATCTCTGTAAAATAAAGCGTTAATTGCTTGTATTGTTGGTTAAGTGATTTTCATTTCTAATTGGTCTTCATGTGGTTTGCATTTAAACAAGTCTAATTGGTCATTTCTTTGCAAAACAATGGAGCCGCAGGGGCCGCGCTTGTGTCCCCGGTGCTCTCCAAGAGCCCAAGACAAATAAACAAGCAAGTCATTTATTAAAAGCAGCCAAGCAACCAAAAGAGATCAATTCAGCACTGAATGAGACAATTATTACATGCTGCTTCCAGCAAATTCCCAACCAGCCATTGTGCTTTTGTGATCCGGAGCATCTTTCTCCATGCATGTCAAGAGAGAATGGGAATATTCAGCAGGATTAGTTTAAACAGCATTAGGCTTTATTATTATTTTAAACTCGTGTGGTAGAAAATAAGGTAAATAAGATTAGGCACTAGTTGACTGCTTTCTCATAATGCTGGAGATGCGGCAGAAGGAAATGAGAGGGAGATAAATCCTGGGAACGGGGCCTAATTTTCTACCTGGTGAGTAAAGAGAATGGCACATCAGCCGTGTTTTGTCCCGCTCAATAGCAGCTTTAAGGGATTCAGTGTCTCCAGAAGATAACAGGTTGCTGCTTCAGGTTGGAACGCCTCATTTAGACCCCGAATTACCTGCAGTCGTCCAGGGGCCCCGCGGTGAGGGCCGGCGATTCACATGTAAAACATTCAGTCTCTGGATTTAACTGGTGACATTTGGAGCTATAAAGGCGAAGCCAAGAGTTCAGATCACTCCAGTCAGGAGAAGAAGAGCACTCGGGTCTCCAGATGGCCTCTCTCACAGTCAGCGTGCATCAGAACAGACAGTCCGTGTTCACCATCGACAGCATCCTGGGACTGAACCGACCGGATCACAGAACCGCACTGTCAGCGCCGCACCGACCCTGGACAGGTAAAACAACACACTTATTGTATTTTTGGTATTTGTTTTCAATACGCTTTAAAAATGTGTATATACATCAGGAACATTTACATTGCATTGACGTTTATTCTAGTGCTGTCAAATGCTGTTAAATGTTTGTGTTTATATAATACATGTGTCGGTCAAAAGTTTGGAAACATTACCATTTTTAATGTTTTTGAAAGAAGTCTCTTATGCTCATCAAGCCTGCATTTGATCAAACATGCAGAATTTTTTATTTTTTTTATATATTATTCCAATTTTAAATAATGGTTAATAATGGTAATTACTCTTCAGTGTCACATGATCCTTCAGAAATCATTCTAATATTTTTCAGGATTCTTTGATGAACAAAACATTTTAAAAAAGAACTGCATTTATTTAAAACATAAATATTTTGTAACAATATACACTTAAAAAAAAAACTTTTATTTAGCAAGGATGTGTTAAACTGATAAAAAGAGATGCAAGAAGCAATTAATTGATTTGACAGCACTAATTTATTCATTTTAGCAGAAAGCGACAAATGAGGAATCTATACATCAAGCTGCTTATAAAATACAGCCACAACTAATATTTATTTTCAAATATAACTGAATAATTTTAACTAAGTAGACCTAGTTGTCCATTCCATTGTTGTAACATTTTAGTATAAAAAAATAAAAATAAAAATAATAAAGAGTAAAACTGTAAGGTACATTTTTAATAACAATATGGGAACAATTCATGATAATGTTACTTTAAAAGACGCATCCCAAAAGCTTTACTACAACAATATTGACCGATGACTCGGTTTACTGAACCGGTTCTCAGTTCGAACGAACCGATTCGCACACGAGGTGATGAAGTTTAAATGACAATAATGTATTTTATTTTCTTCAGAGGTGAAACCAGCATGCCAGAATCGTCGCGTGGTCGCAGACAGTGAAGCTTCAGTGGATGTGAGAGTGAATGAAGATGGTAAATCTTACAGTAAATCCCCAGCAGACTCGTACAGGAGAACACTGAACTGGTACATCGGGCGCAGGCCGCGGACGGCGTTCTCCAGCGTTCAGGTAAACTCTTCTGACCTGCGCATGCGCTTTAGTCGCTCACTGAATCAGCATCCACTGCCTACACAAGTATGCCCTGCTAACAAAATAGAATACTTTGATCCTATTAAGTTATAAAAACATTATTTCTGAAAGTGATCTGAACGTAAAACATTTTTTCTTGGTTACGAACGTTAAGGAAACATTCTTTTGTATAATTTTTCAAACATTAAGGGTTTGGAACGTTAGTTTTAAATGTTCTCTGAACATTCTGAAACACATTCAGAACGTTCCATGAACGCTGTATTATGTTTTTGTAACGTTTTGAGAACATTATCTATTCATTAGGAGCTACGAACGTTCTATTCACGTTACTTTAAATGAACCTTTTTAGAACGTTCAAGACTTTTTTGTTAAAATCTAATCAATGGGTTCCAATTGTAATTTTGTCAAATGCACAAGTTATTTCTAACATTAAAATCACAGAATTAGTAGAAATAGCATGGATGTAATTTTATCTAAGGCTTAATACACTAAAGAATAAACTGTGTTTTCACCTGTAGTTTTGATGATATTTCTATGTCCAGATCAAGATTTTGGAGAGTGTGTTTCAAGTGAACTCATACCCGGGCATCGATATACGGGAAGAGCTTGCTAAGAAACTTCATCTAGATGAGGACAGGATTCAGGTAAAGACTGATCTGTTCATCAGAGGCTCATTTGCTTTGATATTTATTAATATTGTGTCAATAACCAAGATTATTCTTTAGTATAACAGTGTTTGTTTTGGGATATTTGGATTAGTTCTATGACTATAGATCAGGGGCCTATTGCACAAAACTAGGATAAGGGATTAAGCCGGGATATCTTGATGATCCTTGCTCAATTTATCCGCTAATATACAGTTATCTTTCGTTATCGTTCTTGGTGTGAGTGTGCCTTCAGGGTATGTTTACATGACAGCGGTGTACTAAATTTTGCATACAGATGACAAGATCATCAAGTTATCCCGGCTTAATCCCTTATCCTAGTTTTGTGCAATAGGCCCCAGGGGTGGCGAACTCTGGTCCTGGAGAGCCACCGTCCGGCAGAGTTTTGCTTCAACCCTGATCAGACACACCTGAACAAGCTAATCAAGGTCTGAAGGTTATTAGGAAGCGACAGGCAGGTGAGTTTTATCAGGCTCGGAGCTGAACTCTGCAGGACCGGAGTTCGCCACCCCTACTATAGCTGTGGGATTTCATTCTAAACTGTTCACACTGAGGATGATAAACTGAGTTTATGCTGGATGTTTGACTGATGTTTTCTTGTCTGTCTCTTAGATCTGGTTCCAGAACAGAAGAGCCAAACTGAAGCGTTCACACAGAGAGTCTCAGTTTCTCATGGTGAAAACCGTTCTCAGTGATTTACAGTCCAGCAGGGAGGAACGCTGATGCTCGCAGACACACACACTTTCACTCATCTGTCGCTCTGCCTCTGTTGCGATATTGTAATTTATTATATATGTATTTACCATTTATGTAATTAATAATTATCACTCACTATGATTTAAATGGTTCTTATTGTTGCTTCTTATTGTGTGTGTACTGAAAATATAAAAGAATAAAGTCATTATTTATAAATACAATTTGAATCTATTATTTTCATTCAAACTTAACGTTCAATTAAAACCTTAAACTCTTTGTCTAGTTCCAAGTGGAGTTAAGTGAACATTATCTTCTGCCAACTGTTAAGCAAACACACACGCACATCACCCCCACCTGCAAACTAATTAGTGCTTTGTAACTATAGGGCTCATTAAACCTATTAAGAATTGATTGGATCACAATGGGGGGTTTCACTGAGGGGGGATTTATATTTGCATTTGAGTCACTTTTTAACATTTCCAGCTGTGTTTTAAATAAATGAATACATAAATACAATTGCCAAATATATTATGTGACAATGTGAACACTTGCACAGTTTTGCATGTTTGAAAGGGAAAGATTTTTAAAAACTAATAATATATAATCATATTTGTATGTTAATTTGCATGCATGTGTTGAGAACATTTGCAAACACTTGGTGGCGCTGTTGTATTAGATTTCGCGTTTTTTACAACTTTTAAAAAAATGTTACAAAATATTCTATTTTCTTTAATTCGTTTTGCATTGTTTTTTTTTAACAAATAGAACACTAAACATAAAAACAAACTAATTTATTCTGCCCTTAAACAAATGCATTATTATTCTATATATTTCTGTATCATTATATAAATATAATATTAGTGATGTACATAAAATAATGTTTAAAAAAAAATCCTAGGAAGAGAGACAAAAATGTATAATTTATCCAGAATATCAATACATATTTTCAAAGAGCAATGTCACATATGTTTACAGCTTTTGATATATGCATACTCCAATCAGGCATAACATTATCACAGGCAGGACCGTGCACAGATCTTTTGAGGGGTATGTGCTGAAACTGAAGAAGGGCACCCCAAGGGCAACTGCATGTCTGTTCACCTTCCCCTAACACTTTATTATTAAACACTTTAGATGCTTTATTTCCACTTTTTTAATATTTTCTTAATTTTTATTGCTGCTAAACTTCCGTTCATTCAGTCAAGATAGAGGGGGCGCAGTTATGAGGTTTACTGACAGTTTGAGGGTCCAAAAAGATTTAGTCACAAGCTCTTTTTAATACCTTTCATTGGCTAAATATTTGTAAAAAAGACAGACGGACGTAAAGAGAGACCAATAGCATTGATTTATAAAAGAAGAAGAAAAAACACCACCACTAAAAAAAGGCACTTCACAGTGTAAGGGCAAAAAGGGCATGTTCTCTGCACAGGTTCAGCCCTACCTGTGCACGTGCCTGATCACAGCTCCTGTTAGTGGGTGGGATATATTAGGCAGCAAGTGAACATTTTGTCCTCAAAGTTGATGTGTTAGAAGCAGGAAAAATGGGCAAGCGTAAGGATTTGAGCGAGTTTGACAAGGGCCAAATTGTGATGGCTAGACGACTGGGTCAGAGCATCTCCAAAACTGCAGCTCTTGTGGGGTGTTCCCGGTCTGCAGTGGTCAGGATCTATCAAAAGTGCTCCAAGGAAGGAACAGTGGAGAACCGGCCACAGGGTCATGGGCGGCCCAGGCTCATTGATGCACGTGTGGAGCGAAGGCTGGCCCGTGTGGTCCGATCAAACAGACGAGCTACTGGAGCTCAAACTGCTCAAGAAGTTAATGCTGGTTCTGATAGAAAGGTGTCAGAATACACAGAGCATCGCAGTTTGTTGTGTATGGGGCGGCATAGCCGCTGACCAGTCAGGGGTGCCCATGGTGAACCTTGACCCCGCCGAAAGCACCAACAGTGGCACGTGAGCATCAGAACTGGACCACGGAGCAATGGGAGAAGGTGGCCTGGTCTGATGAATCACGTGTTTTTACATCCCGTGGATGACCGGGTGTGTGTGCGTGGCTTACCTGGGGAACACATGGCACCAGGATGCACTATGGGAAGAAGGCAAGCTGTCAATGTTCTGCTGGGATCCATGTGAATGTTACCTAGGGTTGTTACCTTGGGTACTGCCATCCATGTGGATGTTCCTTTGACACGCCCCACCTACCTAAGCATTGTTGCAGACCAT